>VXAD01000736.1:165128-247252 GCA_013399195.1 Dicrurus megarhynchus
AAAAAAAAAAATCACCATTCTGGCTTTGGGGCACTGAGGCTCAGAATGGGACATTCTCTGAAGCCTGTGTCCCAACAAAAGTTCACTTTCATCCACCGGAAGAGCAACTTCCACAGATTATGTCTTACAGAAATAAGATCTGCCTGTTCATCCCCACTAGCTGCCACATACTCTCTCTGGCGGTTTGCCTGTCACTGAGAGTTTTTTCTTTTCTCCCTGTTGACAGAAAAAAAATCTTCCCTTCATCTGTCTCAGGCAGGCCCCTGGTGCCTCTGGTCTTGTCTCCTTTCTCTCAGCCTTGGAAAACTCTCTCATACCTTCAGCTATGTAGCATCTGAGAGATTGATGGATAATTTCTCTTCTTGATCATCAGAATATTGTATTTTATCTAACCAAAATGGACAATATCTTTGAGCAGCAGAGCTTGCCAGCATCTGCAATAAGAAGAACTTCCTAGTTTGCACACTCAAACAGTCAAGTGGGGTAACTGTCATACTGAGCTCGGGGCATGTTGCATGGCTACTCTCAAACCCCATTTCACATTAATGTATCTCTTGCCACATCTTTAAAGAGTACATGGCCAAGGTAAGTATTGATGGTTCTATCAGGCGTGACATAGATGCTGAAGACAGGTAAACAACTAATTAATTGCACGCAGATCCATTAATACTAGAGGACACACCCCTGGCCTGTGTCCTCGGTCAGCAAAGTGAAGAAAGTGCCTACCTACAAAATCCAAGTGAATGGATGCAACAGACTGGGCATCTGTGACAGGTTAAGACCAGGAAGAGCAAGGAAAACAATTGTACATGATACTCCCAAGTAAATAAGCAAGACTGAGGTCAGCTGCTATGAGTCAGTGCAATGTTCCTCCCCTGACATTCTGGAGAAGATAGACAGTGCCCATGACAGGAAAGTGAAAGCACCTTGGTCTTCAAGTTAGGGCCAACTTGACCATTTTATGAGTCTAAGAATCTGTTTCTTTAACACACTCAGAAGCCCCCACTCAATAAATGCTGCTTTTCAATGAGTGCCCAGCACACTAAATGTTAACAGTGTTAGTGTCTTGTTAAGGAAGATATGCAATTTTCCTATCTGGAGTTTCCTTATCGTTGGAGCATACGATATTACAAAGGAGAGGGCGGGTGGACTTGTACTGATTAATTGAATTAATTTCCGGTTTAATTAAAGTACATTATGTACTACATATTTTATTGCAGAACTACAGAATGACATGCCCTCAACAAACACATTTCTATTATAAGGTTTCCTTCAATTAGCACCAGCACAGAGAGCTTCTGAACACAATGTACGGCCAGACAGCGACCGTCTTGCTGGGAGGAAGAGAGGGAGAAAGCCAGCATGAAAGGCACTGTGCCTGGGTGATCCAGTGTGCCTCTGGCTTCAGGAAGAAAACCAAAGAATGGGTGGCTGTTCATTGTAGGACTGACTTAGAGCAGAAGCCAGTACCATGCTGCTTACTGGTCCCTCTGCCAGCCTGCTGGCAGCCTTGTGGGTGACATGGACAAGACTTTAGGGTGCTGGCAGCCTCCTGACTACCAGATAATCTGAATCTAAAATCATGATCTCACCCATGGGCCTTGTCTTTATTTTGAGTACTAGAAATGCCAAGGTGAAATAGTCCCTCTAGCCTTGTGCTAAAACTGTATTAATTCCTCATCATCAGATTTTGAACCCTTTACTGTTCCAGCTCCCCCCAAAAAGCAGATGTCCAGTTTTACTGCAAGGTAAGGTTTCACATTCATGATTACTGACACAGCACATACATATTGAATTCATGGCTCTGTTCTACCATCCACATTAGCAGCATTAGCATCCTCACCATATTATGATGCCTGAATTTTGGAGAACTGCTAACCCCTCCCAACTCTCTGTCTTCTGGGGATCATTTTTGTTGTTGTTGAACCAGTTGGATGCAGGCAAGAAAACAAGACTTGAAAAGAAAACCATGGTAATTGTACAGATTGATAGAACATGAAAGCAGGAAGGAACTGAACATCATTGCTCCCCAGAATTTAAACACAGTCACAAATGCTCTTTGTAATTGCAGAGCAGTTACAGGCACACGGCTAATAGACCAGGAGGTCTGAGCAACGTGGGAGGGCAAATGGAGACCTGCCAAAGCACCATGCAATGCAGGCAAATATAAACTTGCAATAATAAATCACAAGATAGAGTTAACAGCTACTTCCAGGCAACAGAGTATGGCATCACTAATGAGTGAATTTCCCAGTGAAAGTAAAACTTTTTATATTCAAAAAAATTCAGGAGAGGATAAGTTCTACTCTTTAGCAAAGCCCTTAGACTAGAGGTAGCATGCCAAAGCCAAAGAACTGTGAATCTCGCCGTGAAATTTTTAGTGGAGAGATTTTACAATCTTTTGACATTCAACATATATTTGTTTCTAATTTTAGAGATGTTAAAGAAGTATCTTCTATATATCATAACATGACAGCTGTGAAGGTGGAAAGATGAGTCAGAGAAATATTATTTTAAAATTTTGGATTCCCAACTAAGTACTAAAAGCTTGGCCCTGCATAGCCTCACATACTGTAATCATGTATATGGGTATTCAGCTGAAATGGTACCCAATTCTACTGGACACTCTCTTCCCACAGCGATGCAAATTACTGTATAAGCAGGAGACAGGGAAGAATTAGGGCCCTGCATACTTGAGTGCCTGTGTTGGAGAATATATCCAGAACCGTTTCTGCTTTCACAAAATATTTGGGATTTTATTTCCTTTCAAGATCCATTCTGTGAGATTTGAAAATCTGAATGTAATTACTGATGTGATGCAGCATCTGAAATTTAAGAATAATAAAATTTGGGAGAGTTGATGCTGGTCTTTCTTTCACGTAAGCTGTTAAAGAAGCAGTAATCAACACCATGTTGGCACATCTGAATCACAAAAGCACGTCCTGTAAGAACAGCAAAACTTTTACTTCCTCCCCTTAAATCAGCCCTTGCAGTGCTTATCTTTTAAAGGCAGACTGCCCAGAACAGGGGACCAACAGAGTAACTGCTGAGACAGTAGGAACAACAGTAAGAACAGTATGCAAATTTGTACATGGACCTCTTCTTCAGTAGTGGGACAAATTCAATTCAACTGCCGATTATGTAGCTGAGCAGATCATATTTGATACTTATTATTACATAATGGAATGCACAGGAGAAAGTAGCTCCGAGGCATATAAAGCATTAGATATGAATGGCAATCCAGAAGGTGGGTGGGTTGCAAACCAGAGCTCCACACCGGCAGCAGCATATAACATTTCTCTACTCTTTTTTCTCTTCTTTTTCAGCTTCCATATCCTTAACTGTTTACTTCAATTTGCATTTCTGACCCAAGGTATCTCCCTCAAGCTTACAAAAAGTAAACTGCCAGGTAGGCAAAAAAGGACAGTCAGATTTAGGCAAACTTTGCCTTATGAAGCTAGATCCCCTGAAGTTTTGCTTTATAATACGTCTTTCATACACAAAACAGCTTTTCCATGTAGAGTCCCGTCAGAGACAGAACAGCTGTCTTCTCTAAAACCAGAGGAGCTTCCTCCAGTATCTACTCATTGTCAACTACCCCATGGTTGCTGCTTTTTGACTGTAACTCAAAACTCTACCTTTCTAATACTCAGTTTTGGTTCAATTTCAAGTCAAAGGGCCATAGCTGTCCTGCAGACTACCGTATGGTATAGGGATCTTAGAAAGCTTGAAATGAGAAAGCCTGAGTATGAGAGTCTGCCCAGACATGGACACATGATGCTCAGCACAGGATAATTGATCCCACTTCTAAGAAAAGTAAATTACCCATGGTAGGCCTTCTGTTGCTGCAGCAAGATTTCTACCAATGCCCAAGTTACTTCATTTAAAGATAGGGTGGGAATCTATAAACAATACTGAAAGTTGCACAGTCTCAAATTCAGATGCATTTTCCTTGGATGGATTATATATCAACAGTACCTAACTGCCACAGGAAAACAAAAAGGCAGAAGAAAGCTTCCATCATTAAGTATTCAAATCCTCAACAATTCTTTGCCATACTCAGGCCAGGTCACTCAAAGAACTCATGCAATGAATTGCAATTTTGCTGTTGAGGTGTGAAACACAAAGCAGCTGTTAAACATCAAAACCACAGGCAGGGTTCAACACTGCTGTTCTCTTGGGGAAGAAAACTGATGAGGGTAATGAATTTACTTTTTCTTTGAAGATTGAACTCTCCTTCTAAAGTCTGCCCACATCAATGTGATATTTAAACAGTAAAAGGACTCTCACCAAACACTTTTTTCAATCATGCAGCCTTACAATGCTACATGCAGTGACTGAGGAAGGTAATTTTATGCAACTGCATACATACACATGCACATATATCTCTCTATCCCATACAAAAACATATATATTTATAAAATGAAAGAGTCTGCAGTTGTATCCATGAAGACCAGTTGCCGCAGAAATCAGTGGCAAATGCTGCAAATGGCACAAAACCAACTTTACTGACAAGTGAGCAACTAGCTGCATATTGATGCCAGAATTCAAGAAGACCTTTCTATAAAGGTGGTTTCTGTTGCATTTTGGATTTTTAGAGACAAAAAGTTATCTTGTCAGTTTGCTCAGATCTTGCAAGTTCTACTATGCATTAGAAAGGACTTGATCTCAAACACTAATCACCCACATTGCCAACAGCAAGATATTTTTCAGAATAAGATAGTATCATCCTCATTAAAGAAAATACCAGTGACTGCAAAGTTCTGGGGACATTAATTATGTAAGGTATTATGCAAAGTACTGTAATATCTGCATTTTATAGTATTTAGAAGTTCTTCAGAAACTGATTGGGATTTTCAGAAATGGTTATAGTTTGCTAAAACCTGCTCTCTCCAAATGAAAATAATTATACCACTCGCTTTATTCATAAAATAAGCAAAGGATTAGACCTCTTGAAAAATACTTTAGAGCTTTTCCTGAATAGGGAAAGTACAATCATTTTACATTTGTTACTCTCAATGTAGACTGTTAGAATACCCACAGCCATTTAATTACATCATAGCTAGAAACACTTTGAAAAACAGATTCCTGTTTTCAATATTCTGGTATGGTAAGACAAACACAGGCCCAATTTTTTAGGCTTAACAAGTGTTGCATCTCCACTGTTTTGATGGTTTCAGTAATCAGGTAGTTAACCAAGAAGAGTTATCCAAGAAGTTGCATCAGCTTGAGTTACTTTTGGAGAACTAGAGCCAAAGGCCACTGGTGGCTGTAATCATGCAGCAAATTGAGGCTATTTGTTCTTTTGATGCTTTTCTACAGCTTCTTCTTCAAGAAGATTAAAAACATGAAGAAAAACTTCTGAACAGGAAATCTTTAGCAGAAACTTTAAACAGAATTTGGAAACAGCTGAAAAGCCACAGCATGGAAAAAAGAGATTCTGCAGAGAAGCAGATTGTAACTGGGCAGCAAGAACCTGCCTAAGCCAAATTTAGATAAGGCTGTGTGTGTCTAAGGATTTGTTATTTTAATCTTTTTGCTCGCAAAACTCCTATGGAAAAACAAATAACATGTTGCTCTGTGCAGCAGTTCCCTGTGACTGTACGTGGTGGTTTGTGACAGCTCTGGATGTAGAGCTATTGTTCTGACCAGTCAAAAGCAGATCAAGCAGCTCAGGAACAAAAGGAGTCAGCCACAGGAACCCTCAGGCACAAGGGCCTTACCTAGGCCTGATGCTAAGAGGACATACTCGGAGAAGAGAGAAAAGGTAGTTTCACCTGATCTGCTTTACTGCTTTACTAAAAGACACACCCATGAACACCATGGGAAACTTTATGGACACCAAAGGTTAATTAAATTTCTTTTTTTCTTTCTGACCGTTCCTTATGAGAGTTCCCTTCCACAAAGTCCTCCTTTTGTCCTTAAATGAAGGATCACATTTCTAGTCAACCATGAGAGCAGATTTTCTTGCTGTCTGTTCTTCTCCTAGGCAATGGCCTGCAGGTACAGAAAGCTCCAACAGCATCATTCTTTGCCCCTGTTTTGAAGACACCAATATCAAGATCAAGAATAAACACAGCAGGACCAGAAATAAAGGCAACCGTTGCACAAGTGGCACTTCCCTGGTGGAAGTTTCCATCACACTACGCCAGGAACTCCTCCCTTCATACATAGCCTGCTGCTACATGTGAAACACAAAATTGTGTAGGATTGGAGAGCTAGTCTCTAAGTCTTCTTAAATTTGAAGTATTTATTGTCACTACTTGGAACTAAACAGCAGTGATTTGCAAGGTAACAAAAAACACTATACCATTTGCACTCTTATCTCTCCTTCTGGCAATCACAAGTTTGGATTAACAACTTGATAATTCCAAGCATTGCATTACAAGCAAGAGCTGTGGGTGTTCATCACTGCTATCAATGAGGTGAGTTTTAATATCATCTGTTCAAGATCATAACCTTTGGAATATTTGAGAAAAGAATTCAGTACAGAATTGTAACACAGCTAATGCAATGCAAGAAGATCTAAGGGATATGATGTCTTATGCAGGCAATTCTAAGTGATGTGATGTCTTACTGCTACACCCATGCAACTGACTTATCAGAACTTGGGAGGGACTAACACTTAGCTAGTCATGACACAAATGAAAAGTGTCTGTAGTCCAAAGGACTAATTAAAGTCTTGTCTGGTTAATAAGGGAATTACATGAATATAGGAAATGTACAAATAAAACATTTAAAGATAAGATACGTATTCATAGCATGAATGCTTCTAGTGCATAATACTACATACAAAAGGCAAAATATCATTGCATGCTACAAGGAAAGACCTTGGATTCATGCTGCTGCAGTCTATTGCTGCTGTGTGGCCACCACTTTATCAATTGTGACTTTTACTCTCTCCCATACTCCCTCGAGAGGAGGACAAATAGCAACCGGAGTCCTTGCAGTGCTGGAACAGGTCACTGGAGCACAACAGTCAGCAAGAGAAAAATCCCAGCAGGAGCCACCTGCAAAAAGGAACACTTCATGCTGGGGTGTGGTCAGCATGACCTGCAAGCCGCCTCTTCTGTCAACGACTGGAGCAATGGTTGGTTGAGGAGAATAAAAACAGACCAGCAGCCTAAACAATCCCTCTGTGGGGAGACAGGAAGGAATACTCTGCAGCTTTTCAAATGCAGATCTTTTCCTCTAATAGCAGCTGGATTGCGACAAAGAGGTCTCTGCCAGTGCACAGCAACACATAACTTTCGCATTTTCTGCAAATCTTTTGGGGTTTCTAAAACTAGTCTAACATCAATCTGGATATTTTCATATAGAAATATGAAAAAACTTAAAGGAGAGGATGATCAGAACGTAGTTATTTAAATGAAAATATAAGTAAGAAAAAAAACCCAATGGTATTACCTGAGAACCTTTTTCTTAAATTAAAAAAATATGTATGTAAACACATCTAACAACAGCTTAATCTTAGCCTGGAAGGATAGTGCCCTCTGGTGATAAAAATGCCCTAATATTTGAAAGTATGAAGTGGATTTTTTAATTATGACGCTTCTAAGCAGCTGGACTAGACTACTCAGTTGCCAAAGCTTTGATTTTGAAATACATATAATTAAGAATCTATCATCTGTAGCAAATATATCTGATTCTGTGTGATTGAAAAAATCTTACAAATTAACATTTTCTTACCTAATACATATAGCTGCTGACCAATTCTGCTGCTCTGCAATTCTCAATATTCACTAAGGTTCACAAAAATTTTACAGATACAAGAGGTACATACTTTCTGGTTGTGCCTTTTAAGAAGAAACAGAGGTTTAACGCTCTGTCATTGAACTGCTCTGGTTCCCTGTAAGTTCATCTAGTTAACTACAGGAAAGAAAATAAGGATGTGTTCATATTTGTTCCTATTTACAAAAAAATATTCTACATCCACAATATGTTCCACTAAATATCTCACTAGTTATTCAAGTACAAGTAAACATGGAAATGTGAGTGGAGACAAAAGAGCAAATATTCATAAATTGAGGAATCTTGTATATTTCTGATCAAAGTCAACAGAGGCAACATTCTACTCACCCATGACAAAGGAGTGCAGTGCCAAAAGGAAGAGAACAGTAAGGACCTCGGTTTCTCCCTGCAGAGGTTCCTGCAGTTACCTGCCATTCCTTATATTGCCACATCTTATTTTCACATTATAGCAATATTACAAATGGGTGTGCTAAATGAGATATGTTTAATATCTTTGCTAGGTTGTAGGGTTGAAGTTTAGAAGAATCCTGATTAATCCTGGTTCCCTATTAGCCTTTTTTTACCAAGATGAGAAGATTTTTGTGGCCAGGTTTGTTTTACTAGCAATCACTATATTTACAAATACTGGAAAAGCTTACCTAACCTTCTGGTAAGGCTGAAGACTAAGAACATTAGGAAAAGAAAGAACACACACAAGTGGAAAGAAGCTAATGAAATTCTTCTTACCGAGTTGGTATCTTCACTCTATAAAGATATTGGAGGGGGAAACTAATTCATCATATTGAGGCTCCCAGATCCTAGTGCCATGGGAGCATCTGCTAGGAAGGCTAGTAAGAAAAACACCATTTGAAGTCTTTATACAAAGAAGCAGCAGCAGGTAGGACACAGTTATATGAATGATGATGTGAACCTGCCTGTGCTCACAAAGAGGAAAGCTGAGTGATGGAGAAATCCCATAGTCTCTGCCAGATGCATTTCTAATCACTAGCTGTGTCTCATACTGAATATTTCCAGGCATTCAGACTGAAATTCCTTAGAGATTGTTTTGTTAATGTTTTTCCATAGCTGTGTGCCCAGAACAAGAACCCTCCTTGAGGAAGAGATTAAAGTAAGCAATTCTGCCTTGGAAAAGGGTGGAAGCGTGACAGTGAATAACAGGAAGGCCCTGGAGAGCTGAACCACGCTTCCATGGCAATTGAAAGAAGCATTATCCACCTTCCCACACACTGCACCAACAGCAGCAGTTGCCCTTAAACTGCTCAAGGACTACACACTGCCTGCACCAGCAATTTTTGCTCCACCACATGATCAAGTGACCCAGGCAACTCCGGGTATCTAAGCTGTATCATTCTTGCTAGTTCTGTAGCACCATGTGTCGATGTAACAATGCAATAAATTGTGAAGAATGCCCCCAAAGCCAGAATATATTCGAGGTTTTAAGTAGCTCCCCTCACAGCAACATTTGAGAAAAAAGCCACCAGCAAATGACCACTGAAATGAAAGAGTGTTCAGTCTCATTTCCCTTTTCAATACAAGTCTATCCAAATATTTGAGCAGATGTATCTGTCCTATTGCCTTTTAAGAGCTCTATATTTTATCACTGGTTTAGTTTTGAGAATTAGAAGATAGGGATAGTAAAAAAGCCAATTTTGTCTAAATCTATGGTAGGGAACAAGTTTAAAGTGGCATTCATGTTCTATTTAAGGTTTATACAAAATTAAACCCTTATTATTTAGTTATATGACTTTCTGTACATTGCCTTTCAAAATTTAAGCAGTGATTATGCAGTGGAAGTGCACATAGAATGCAGCTTAGAGGTTAAAAATAAGTTGCCAATAGAAACGTTTATATTATCCCCGAGCAGAAAATTATTTAAGTGAAATCTGCTTCCATTTAATAAGTGCTTCTCAAAAGTGATCTTTGTGAAGCAAGACCCAGTTCCACAAATTAGTCTGCAGAACTGTCTTAGATGTTTGCACTTTTTTTCTGACAAAATTAATTGGGTAAGATGCTTAAGATGTTGAGTAGTCAGGATCATCATGTTAAAAGCTTTAGCTAGGCATTTAAATTTTCCATGAGCATTTGAAATTAACAAAATTTGTCAATGTTAAAAAGATCAAGTATTATTTACTGAGTTTCTCATTCAAATAACAGCAACTACAAGAAATAACAGTATTTGAAATTAAAATCGAGTCGGCAAGATCATATACTAAGCACCAGAGCTATCATAAAGCTTTTTATGTTGTCTACCAGTCATTTTGCTCTAGAGACAGTTGCTACATACATGGCACTTCTGAAGATTAGACATTTGCTTGCATATACAGGTCTTAAATTTGGAGTAGTTTGGGCATATGGAGCAGCCGCCATTGCCAGAATCAAGCTAGCTACTCCCAGGAAAAATAACCGTCTTTCCTTCCTTTCCCCCGTTTCCAGAAGCAGGAACAAAGCTCTGTGTGGCTCATATCCTTGCTCCTCTTCCCACCCCAAGAGTAGCACGGGTTAGATCAGGCTTCAGCCTTCAGCTTTGATACACAGTGCTAGAAAGTCTTCCACTGACCTTGCTATTCCTACTGTCCAACTTCCCTTCCCAGTTTCCAGTATTTCATCGGCCCTTGTATATTTTAAACAGTTAATAGTGAAAAGCTATCAACTTGAAAAGAAGAGCGGCTCCCCAAAATTAAGACTCACGAGTGCACAAGAGAACAAGGCTCATGTACCTTGATCTCACAATGTAGACAATCTATGTAAATACGTTATTAACACTTTAAGTAGCATCATTGTGTATTTTATGAAGAAATTCTTTGAAATGAGGCTTTTAAGGGGAAGAAGAGTGCTGTCAGCAAATAGATGAGAGTACCTCAAGGGTACTTATAGAGATGAGAGTGTTTATAGAGACAAACTTCTCTCTATGGGTTCTAAGCTTCTGCAAGATTAGAAATAAAGAGCAGAGGAGTACTGTACTTGAAGCAGTCCAAGAAGTTTGCTTTGAAAGTGATACATCACTGGCAGGGTTGTTTAAAGTTATATTTGTTACATCATTATCATCATTATTTGTGGTGGAATCACCATCCCTGGAAATGTTTAAAAAAACTTGTGAATGGGGAACTTGCAGACATGGTTTAGTGGTGAACATGGTAGTTCTGGGTTAATGGTTGGGCACAATGATCTCAGAGGTTTTTTCCAAACCTAGCAATTCTATGGTTATTATTCCACTCAATATAATATTTGAATACATTTCAACTCTTCAGGAATCCAAACACACAGAAATAATGGGGACAGCTTCCTCTGATTTCAACCATCAAAAGAAAATTGCCTCAGATACTGTAAGATTTGCTAAAGTACTAAGCTTCCTATTGACAAGATAGAATAAAAAGAAAAGGAGTTTCACGTAAATGGGTAGATTATCAGTTAAAACGTGGGACTTCTAAAAATACAGAGGAAAAAAGATAATAGCAGGTTAAAATGCTTAAAAGACTGCATTATATGTTGTGTTCTTAAATATTTTATTATCTATCACTGCTCCTGCAAAATATATGGATGAAGGATATATAGATTTTTTTCCCTCCCATTAAAATCCACTAACAGAGCAGCTCCATTTCTTTCCATATTTGTTACCCTATTTAATATTCCTACTTTAACCCCTATGATTTACCCTGTCTCAGCATATCAAAGATTTCAGCAATATAGGACACATTCATTTGGACATGAATGAGATTCCTGGAAAAACTGAAGGCTGGAAATGATCACAGAAATACAGTCTGACTGATGGGTTAGTTTAAAAATTGCTACGAACTGCTACATAGCATAACTCAATAGCAAAGGAGATCAAGGAATAACTTCCTTCTTTAAAAGTTTTGTTGATTTGGAGGTGGAGGATGGGGAAGAAACTGCTGTCAAATTGCAGACTACTCTGGTGTAATCTCCAAGGGTGTCATAAGATACTAATAATAATTCTGGAAGATCAAGAAGTTTTGAAATGTTTATAAGCACTACTTTTGAAAGCTTAGCTGATGCCTCAAACTTTTAGCACATGTCAACTCAAGCACATTAGAGCAGAAGGTGGCACTGGTGTAATACACAGTAATAGTGGTGGGGAGTGGGAGCCTCCAGAATATCATGGAGGAGAACCAAGTGAACAAGGTTTCTGTCCCAAATAGGAACTGGGCATGTGAAGAGAACACTTAGACATTTGTACCGAAATAAAAACAGTGAATAAGTCTCCATGAAGGAGACATAATTGAGTGTGACTAATTTTTAGGTGCTCTCTGAATCTTTTGTTAATTTGTGTGTGATTTGTTTTGAATTTACAAGTATTGTTTGCTTTGGTCTTTAAGGAGAGCAAGTGTTGCAGCAAGCAGCACTGCAAAGACTCCAGACTGGTCCAAGAGGAAGACACTAGGCTGCATGGCCAAG
Organism: Dicrurus megarhynchus; assembly: GCA_013399195.1. Classification (NCBI taxonomy): domain Eukaryota; kingdom Metazoa; phylum Chordata; class Aves; order Passeriformes; family Dicruridae; genus Dicrurus; species Dicrurus megarhynchus. The sequence continues at coordinate 177,294 of VXAD01000736.1, forward strand.
GAAAACATGACACAGGATGGAGGATAGAAATAAAGGAATTATAATAGATAGAATTGTCAGAGTGATCAACAGCTCAGGACAAAAAATGGACAGCATTATGTGGGAGCAGCAAAAAAAGGGCAAAAAAGGGAAAAGGAGGGAAAAAAATGTATTTTTAATTATAACTAATTACTAATGCAACTAAAATTTTTCTCCACAAATGGAAAAGTTCTTCAGCATCTCTTGGATGAAACTGATTCTTTGGGACTGCAAGACTTGTTCTCTCTTTTAAGTGTCTGGCATACAACTCACTTTAGCCCTCTGAATCAATTTTCAAATCTGTAGAATCCATCACAATTGTTAAAAGACTTCCAGATAGCAAGCATTAAGTCAGTATGTTTCATCTGCAGATTACCAACAGCAATCTGCCTACTGTCTTACTACCTTGCACTGCACCCAGAAAAATATATTTTACCTGGATCAGAGTTACTACACATCATCATCATCCCAGTCTGGAGGTTTTTCATGCCAGTTTTGCATGGTTAAGTAACCATACTTGAGGCTAAGGATGTAATAATTTGTTGAGGTTTTATTAAATTTCACTTTGTTTTGTTTACCTGGCACCAACATTAGGTTGCTTATATCTATGTTGGTTTTTAAATACTGTTGGAGATTATCATATCATTATATTGGATAATTTTACTTAGTTTAGCTGGAGTGCTGTCCAGTTTGCATGTACTACCATAACCATTACCGCAATAGTAGTCAACATTTATTTCAAATCTCCTGTTTAAGGGACATTGCATAAGCAAAAATAACTAACATTTCTTTTGCAGTAATATGTGAACTTTATCTCAAATAAAGCAGAAAATATTAAACCTTTTTAAAGGCTAAATACTGCTCCAAGCAATTCTGCAGAAACTATTATTATGAATAAATTAAATTAAAAAATAATATTTAATTATTTCTGACAGTAAAACAGCAAGAAATTTACGCCAGCCTGGTTTTCTTCCCCAAGACTGTTTCATAATAGACTACCAATATTTACAAATTCTCTTGTCATAAAAAGAGCATATGAGCAGTGATTTAATTGCTGAGAGACACTATGTTCACATATGCTCTGGACCAAAACTGAGCTGTTTTTCAACAAGAGGCTATCACCATCAGTTTTCTGTAGCATACGCACACACAAAATGCCAAAGTCTACTCTTCTTAATATGAGGCCAGTGGAAAGAGCTTATTTGTACTTTGCACTGCAAATTTCACTAATCAAAAGAAATCTTAAGCATGTTTTTTCAGGCACTTACTTGTCTTTAAGGCACTAATTGAGAGTGTATGTATAGAACCACAATAGAGAAGCAGATTACTTTTATTAAAAAACATGTTATATTATTGCAAATATCAAAACTCTCCCTGCATAAATGAATCTCAGTGGCTATGCAAAAAGACACAGATTGCCAAGAAAACTTCAGAAAGGGTCTCTCTGCATGGAGATGTACAAAGTCATTGTTCATCTCCTGCATCCATAGCTGCTCAGCAGATGTCTAGCAAGAGGCAGTAGGCTGCAATTCCTCAGCTGTAGGAAGCATATGCAGGGAGGACCTGCAACTGATAGAAAGCCAAAAAGCACTTTTTAGACCTAGCAACACAAGTTCTTCCTAGTGACATATATCTGCTTCTTTCAAACCTGTCCCTCCCTCTCTCTATGCTTTGTGCAGTTTCCTTCCTTTTGCCTTGTACCCCACCCTTTCCCCATTCTCCCTCAGTCTTTGGCATAGCAGACCACTTACACACCTTGTGAGTAACCTTGGGGTTTATTGTCTTTTTTAATTGAGCAAATACTCTCCCTCCACATTCAGGAAATTAATTTGATGCTTTATGTCACAGCCTTCCTCTTGCTCTCTCATATCAGGATGCTCTGACCTCAGCAGCAAAATCTGGCTATGTCCAGCATCCAGGGGAACCAAGGAAGTAAGCTACATTGTCCAGTCTTAGCAGCAACTATTCCTTGCCTCAGTGACAGCAAAGGTACCTGCTGTATTTGCCAAGCAAGTCCTGATTCAAAAATCCAGACTGCTGAAGCTGTCAGAAGTATTAGAGAGCAGGTAACTACTCTTTCCTCCCTCCTGATCCCAAAAGCCATTTTCCACCTCTTCCCAACAGCCTAGATCTATAAAAAGGGCAAGCAGGAAAATCCAGTGGTTTCGGTGCCCTTTTTTCTGGCAAGAGGTGTTTCCCCATCTGTTCTGTAAAGAAAGAAAAGAGACCAGATGGATAAACTGCCCAAGCCATCTGCACTGCAGGTCTGGGTGCAACAGTTCCAAGCTGAAGGAAGCTCAAGGTTCTTCTCTCTTGCCCACATACTTTCCTGAAATGCAAATTTCTCCATTTTGGATTTGGGCTCAGAAAATAGGGTCATAATGTAAATTTGGGGCTGTAAGCAAAAAAAGGTAAAAATTTGCTAGCATATAGCTCAACTTTTCAGGAAGCATTTGATTGATGCACACAGAAAGGTACATGCAGATATAGGCTTTAGGTATGTTCTAAGGAATTTCTGCTCTTTTCTTATGGGATAAAGCCCACAAGAATGCAGATAATTAGGAAATACACCACCTGGCTGCAAATCCCCACACTCTGTTTGCCTTAACCTGGAGGACACAATTGTGTCCGTGATGGCAGTGTTTAGAAAGAATTTCCTTCTATCACTGGATCTATAAACCAGGACAGGGTGGAGTTTGGTGTTTTTTTAACATTTTCCTTCATTTTCTTTCACTTCAATTCATTAAGTGGAGACTAACTGAATCATCAAAACTCACCCTTTGTTCCCAGGAGCAAGGGTCTGTAGGAATACAGTAAGTTTAGTGATATAATTTTGTTTCTCAAGCCAGACACTTTAGCACTGTATTTAATAGAATTTGAGAAATCTTTCTAATGTTGATTTTCACAATTGCTCATGTCTCTTAATTTCTGGAGTCCTGTGGAAAATCTTGATGAGATTTGCAAAACTATGCAAAAATTCTACATTTCTGTTGTTTATTTAAATCTACTGTTGGATAAACCTTATGCTCAACAGTGGATGATTACTGGTTTTACATCTTATAAAAATTCTGAATTTTTTAATCCCTTTTATGTGTCTACGTCCTCTCTCTTCCACTCTAAACATTTTCAGGCTATTTAAACTTTTGTCATGAGGAGAGGGGACTTGAATCGTGTGATGAAACAGACACAATTTTAGAAAAAAACATAATAATAACCTCAGATTTTCTGTTTGCTTCTTTCCTACTATCCTCTAGTACTTCATAGCACAAAAAATAGTGATGGTAAGATCTTTACTGGATAGTAATAGATAGCTGAAAGCTCCTGACCCATGCACAGAAAGTGATAATAACACAAAAGCTGAGACTTTTGAGTCACCTTTCATCTGACTGCTTTGAAAATCTAGTGTCATTGCTAAATTTTGCCACACCATTACTCAGCTACCAGGATTATATATGAGTAGAATGAAATTATTATGTACATGCACTGATGTACATAATAATAATACTACATAATAATAATACATAATAATACTACTACACTCTACTTCCATTCTCCTCTACATTGGTAAAAATGTCTCTGTTTCTCCCTTTTTCTCCTTCTTTATTAATTTCATTCTTTAAAGCTCTTAAATAATCAAAAGACACCATGGAACAAAAGGGAAAGTTTTCTCACAGATTAAGAATTGACTGAAAAACAGTCACAGAAGGACTGGAATAAATGGATGGAGCTTTTTCCTACAAGTACCTGGATGTCCTCTGAGTAGTGAGCTTTCAGCAGTTAGCTTTCTTGCTTCTAGCCCTTCCCTCAAAAGTACACCCAAACACTTTAACCCACCAAAACCTTCTGCTGTGCTTCCTTTCTTTTTTCTGTGAGCCCTCTTTAAGAGCCTCTTCTGTTAATTTGTCTGATTGTTGTACCCCTTGCTGATGAGCTGATGGTATTATTCTATATTTTTGTCTTCTCCCGCCTCCCCATCCCCAACCCCCAAAAATGCAGAGAACTCATTTTCATTGTGTTTCCATTACTAATCACAATGGAATAATCATCAAGACTAAATTATCTCTATTGTCCTGCCTGATGAGTACACACTTGAACCACTGCTAGTCAGGGGAAGCATATCCATAGTACAGCAATTTTCATAGCAACAACTATTTAAAAACAACAACATTCACAGGAGTAAAGTTTCCTTTTACATTTTAAATATTGATTGTTTACTTCTACCTAACCCTATCATGTCATTCTCCATCACTGATTTTTTAGGAATCACTGGAGTACAATAATGAGTAATTTGGAGTCTCAACTCACAATTGAAAATCCTAAAATAATATATAAGTCAATAATATTAAACCAGAACATATCGAGACATATAAAGGTCTCAGAAAGCCCTGAAGCTGTTAGTTAATAATACAATTTTCACAGTTTGGAATAGAGTAACTACATTTTACTGGCAATATTATTCTTAGATTTGCAATTCCTGGGATTCTGAGTACCTTAACTGACACCACAGACTCCTATTCTTGTGTGTCTGTTCCCATCTGGGTATTGCAGAGATGGTAACTTCTGGAAAAACTTGCCTCAGGTTTTCCAACTGAAGGTCCCATTTTCAATCTGATAAGCTTCCTGAACTCTACAAGTCTGGACTAAAATTTCCTGTGCCAAAAGTGTGCCTTGGAACATAAGGAAGAACTTCTTTACTGTGTAAATGAGTGCACACTGGAACGGGTTGCCCAAAGAGGTTGTGGAGTCTCCCTCACTTAAGCTATTCAAGAACTGTTTGGAATACACAACCCTGTGCCATGTGCTCTGGGATGACCCTGCTTGAGCAGGGAGGTTGAACCAGATGACCCACTGTGGACCCTTCCAAGCTTACCCATTCTGTGGTTCTGTGATTTAGTTTTGTGATTTTCCATTATACTACTAGCTTTTTGGGAAAGCAAAACAAAAAAACAAAACAAAACAAACAAACAAACAAACAAAAAAAAAAAAAAAAACCAAAAAACACTACAGGATAGCTAGTGTTTCACAATTAAGTTTTCAATAATTCGATGCTCTTCAAGTTACACATTGCTGTCTTTGCCTAATTTGACTGGCACCATGAGTACACACACAACAATAAACCAGTTTTAACAAACACACATCCACGTGTTTTCTCTCTCATATGATAAAATAGCACTGTCAGTTGCTATGATAAAAAGTCTTTTTCCTTATTATATTAACTTTTTTCATGTGTGCCTCATTATTTCTTCAGGTTGGTTACTCAGTGGAAGAGTTGGATTCTATTTAAGGCTATGGAAAAGGTCACGGACAAAAGGGAACTCGAGTCTCTGTTTGCCATTTTAAAAGAAAACTACCACACTTGTGTTAATATTTGCTTTCACTTACAGCAGGTATACTTTGGCTATCTGAATAGCAAATCATGGTGGGTGGTGTGAATGAAAAAGTACTGAGCCGAAGTTATTGATCTCAGGAGAAACAAGCAGACATGTAACAACTGATTCTTTTTCAACAGAAATCTCTGAAAATATTTGGGATTTTCCTGTTATGGTTAAAAGCTGTTCAGCTACCCAAACTTTTCAGTTACCCACTGCAGAGAAGAGAAATGGCATTATTTGTACCTGATATTCAGAGAAGTAAAATAAGTAATCAGAACATGCAAGTTAAAAGAAAAGGCTATTATAATAATTGAAACTGAATGCACAGTAAAAATTACTACAAACAAAATATTTCTTTCAATAAAAATAGAGTTACATGGGCACGGGACATGAATGACTTCCGTGTTCGGTCAGCTGATTGATTACTTTTGGGAGGAGTGAAAACATTGTGAGAAGAATTTTGGTTTCAGTTCCACAGTCTTAATTCACCAGACAGACGGTCATTTTTAAATGCAAATATTACCGCTGCTTTCAAGGAACGGTGTCAAACCAGGTTTTCTAAGAGATAATAAAGGTCACCGTTTGAGCTTTGCTGCCTGGATCCATTAATAACATTCCAAAAAACAGTATAGTTTATATTGTGAAAAATTGTTTGTTGGGAGGCAATATTTCATAACTCGCAGAAGTGTTTGCTCGCTACTTGTGAGAGTTTGCACAGACTGTAAAATGGGTTCAGTCGGGTCAGGATCTTCCAAAGTAGGCCCTGACAGATACAGCATTACTTACATTGCCTGCTCTGCCTTGACATCTGCCTTGGTTGTCAGAAGTAACCAATGCAATATATCCCTTCCAGCATGATATTATCTCTTTCCTCAAAATCATTCAACTTTTTGCCATCTTCCCCACCTTGTAAGTGGGAGCCAAGAGAGAAATTAAGCACAGGAAGATCAAGACTTTCCCTGCTTCCAGTTAGGAGAAAGGCTGTAAGCAAAATGGAAAGTGCCCCGAAGGAATATGCAAAAGACTATACTAAAAATGCAATTATGCTCCAGGTAGCAGAAAAATGGCAGGAAATTGTATTTTGGAAAAGTTGATATAGGATGGCATTTCCTCCCACACAGCTTTGGTACCAATATGGTGATGATGTATACTTGACAGTGGTCTGCTCCAGCTTCTGCATCTGTGACAGCCAAGGCATGAAACAGCATTTAAAATAGCATTTGCTTCTTATTTTAAAGTAGTATCTAAGTTCATAGTTGCTATGGTATTAAAATATGACTCAGATTATCATTAGTCACTGTTCAACCCAAAAATGCAGTTAAACTGGAGTTACTTATATAAAAAAGGAATCCTAATACATATTAAATTCTGCCTTTAGACGTGTTGTCTAAACACAGACATCCTGGAAACAATGTTTCATACATGTCAACCCATCAGCACTGGCAAGAAAGCTTGTGATGTCTGAAGATTGCAAGTCATGGTCCCTTGATAGGATTAATGTAGGTGTTATTTTGCTTTCTTTAAACTAGATTAACTTCCTTTTTGCTTTTATAAGATTTTAAATATCTATAAACAACAGCTTGGTTCATCTGTTCACTGCAGATTGACTTTTTCAGTCCAATTACTTCTTTTCTTCTGTTATATGAAAGCATTACTCATAAGTTCAATTTTACTGGATGACTGATCGAAAAATATACCTGCATCTCCAGTCCATTTTACACAGAGTGAAAAGATAAACAACAAATTTCACTTTCACAAAAGTACTGTCTTTGAGAAAATTGTACAGCTCAGTCCACAGAATTAAAAAATTAAGTTGCACTAAGTGATTAAAAAGTGCATAGATGGTTTCAAACTCTGCAGAGATTGAGAATGTAGAAGGCAGTTAACAAAAGTTTCAGACCAGAACTACCAGCCAGGGAACAACGTGGTGGTAGGGGAAAATTAAGAGTTCAGGACTGTTTCAGAGACTGCTTCCAGTGACTCTTTTGGCAAGAAGAGAATCGTTTCTCTGTATTAATCCTCAGTGCCTCTGAGTTCACCTGGAACAGGGAACATTTCCTGTAACCTGCCCAGAACCACTCTGTTTCCTTCCCCATGGCCTCCCCGAGAAGCACATCAGCAAAACGTACCCTACCCATTCAGCAGAGTACCCTGGGGAGCAGGGCATGAATGAGGAGAAAGTATCCACAGCCAAAGAGAGCAAATAAAATGACTGGGTTTCTGTATTGCCTCTTCCTTTCTCCATTCCTGATAACTTTTGAATTGACTGCTTTCACAAGGTATACTTTTCACTGTACTCATATCCACAGAGGCAAAATGTGCAGGCCAAAGCCAGAGAGAGAGAGAGAGAAGGGGCACAAAGGGAGAAACATCTTCATATATTTGTCAGTATCTTGTCTTAGTTGACCATTCTAACAATGAACATCACAGGTTTGAAACATTTCAGGATTATTAGTAGATTAAGGATAAGAATAATCTATTTCCAAGATTCACAGAACAATAGCTTGTACAATTCTGCTTCCTTTAATAGCTCACAAATTTTATCATCTAAGATTTTTCTTCTTTCTTTGACTATTTCCAAAACAATTTTCAGCTTCCTTACTGTATTGCTGTTTATTTTATTTTTTTCATTTCAATGTTCTCCCTCGCACTAAGATTCCACCACAGAGATTACATAGCCAGTCATATGTTCAGTAGGGCTAAAAAATTACTGAACAAATCCCAAACCATCTTACTGCCTGGGGGCTGAGAAAAGGAGTTTTCACATGTCTGCAAAACTGTTCTTGGATTGGAATTACTGACCCTGAGAAAGTTCATATCATCATCTTTTCCTGCTTGCTAATTTCACTGCTCATTTCCAATCAGCATGTTCCATATTGAACTAATTACACTCAAGAAAGATATTAGTTCTACAGTCATCTGTTCAGTCTCAGAAACTTCAAATACTTGTACTCATCACAAACAACTTTGGCCCATTTTTTATGTCACTGAAAAAAAGTCTTAGAATTTCACTCTCCTTTCCAGAGGAAAAAAACAGAAAATAATGAAAAAACAACCTTGTTGTACAAACCAGTGCAGTACCAAAGCACTGCATTCTGGTGTCCATTGTACCACCCCAGGAAAGGAATAGTGCGGCAAGTGTATAATAAACAATTTAAGCTTCTTTGGTCTTCAAGCTAAAATTATTTCTTGCCTCACATGCTTATAAAACACAGTATATAAGTTGCCATTAGGACTGTGATTTCCCAAGCACAAATCCTGAAGTTGGACAGAACCCCAGTTTCATACTACAGCTGTGTGTTCCAGGTTGCAGGAAGCTCAGATTCATGGCCCCAGGATCACTGCTATTTGTAAAGTTTGAAGCAGAAACTGACTCTTCCCACCCTCAACCCTGAGCTTTCCCTCCAAGAACAGTGTATTCCTAGATGGGTACAGGAAAAGTTTCAATCATGAATACTGCCTGACTGAAGGAGACTTTTGAACATTTGCAGTGTTACCAAGCACCACTTCCTTTTTCGACCAAGTACTTTCAAGAATCATGGAATCATTTAGGTTGGCAAAGACCTTTAAGATCATCAACCATTAACCTGGCACTGCCAAGTCCACCAGTGAACCAAGTCCTTAAGTGCTACAACTACAGGGGATGGTGACTCCACCACTTACCTGGGCAACCTGTTCCAAAAGCTGTAAAATCTCCCAGTATTGAAATTTTTCCTAATATCCAGTCTAAACTTCCCTTGGTTTAGATATGGAAGAGAGAATGGTAATGTGACACAGCTAGTAATGATAGATTTACAAACTGGTAAGAAAACTAAACATATTAAAAACAAGTGTAAAGAAGCACTGAGCTGATATTTTGCCTACCTGATGATGTGCAGACACAGGAAAAATACATCATCTTTTAAAACTCAGTTTTCACCTCTATATTTATTAACAATTTCTTTTAAAAGCATCCTACAGAGTATGCTATTTATAAACCAGCATCAATATAAAGAAGAGATTGTTTAGGAGATGCTATCATACTGCTGTAGTATTTTTTCTTCCTGAACACATCTATCATAAGCCTTTTGCAGTCTTTCTCAGTGTAAAAGTAGTAACCAAGGATCATCACATTCTTTCAAAGATTGCTGAAAGGTCTGAACATGAGGAAAATCTTTTGACAACCCTTGTAAAGTGGCCACAGAATTCCCGAAGTGTTTCTTTTAACAGGGATAGAACATTGTATCTGCACAAGTCAGTGGATACCTAAGGACACAACCCTTCAGCCTGGCACCTGCATTGCAAGTCAGACTTCCAACCCTTTTTACGGCCTTCATCTTTCAATACAGTCAATACACTTAAACATTCAATCTGCTGTTGCAGTGTAATTTTTATGTGTTGACTTTCTCGTTCTCTGTGACATTTGCTTTTCCCTTCCTTTATATATTCTTCCTCTGTCAGCCTAAGGCCTCCTTCACAAAGCTGCCTCTTTTACTGTGCCACTAAACCACTTTTTCCTCAGATTCATTGATTTTAATTCTTTCCAGCTAGTTACTGCATATTTCTATTTTGTATGAGAAACCATCCACAAAATGGATTCCTGAGTACATTTTCTGCTGAAAAAGAAAGCAGATTCTCCTTAGTTCTATTCCATTTTTTCTTTTAATATAGCTGAAAATTGGGCCCTATAGTCATATTTTCCCCTGAGATAATACATTTACATCAATTTTTCATGATGTAGTTGACTTGAATTTTGGGGATTCTTTGTTTAGGTTGGTCTCAGTAAATACCATTGTTCATAATATGTTCAGAGACTGAACTGACAACTAGAAGTCACAATGGTTTCTTTTAATGTCTTCCAGCATAACAAGGGGGCATATTGAAATAGTAGGACAAATGCAAAGAGCTTTTCTGAACAAATATCCACAATTATTGTAACTTATCTGATCCAAACAAACCAAAGTAACAAAGATATATGGGTTGATTTTACTGAAGATAAGACAAAACAAAGTCTTCTTTGTTTAGAAGAAACATACAAAGTCCTGTTTCTTCAGAGTGCCAGAGAACTCAAAAGGAAACAAAAAGTCTTTCCTCAGGTCTTCAGCTTCTTTCCATTGGTCAGTACCTAAGCCTCAATATTGAAATCCAACATTTCTCTCAGAGGTTCTGTATTCTGTAGGTATATTTTAAATTTTGTCCTTTCCTTTGTCTTTCCTTTCTTACACCTCTACAGCAAGGTTCCTCTGCCTATACGGTCCCACTTTCTGAAGGGGACCACAACTAAGCAGTGGCACGTGTAATTTAAGACGGAAGTTGATTCTGTTTAAGGAAAAATAGGTTTTCCCCATCATAATTGGCAAAAGATAGCATTTGCACATGCTGACTTTAACATCTTTTGCCCAAAACAAACCAAAAAACCTCTAATAACTATTGGAATTTCTAAGTTAGATTTATAACTGAGGAAAACAAAGCTTTTTAGACTTAGTGTGAAACAGTGCAAGTAGAGGAAGATGAAAAGTTCAGCTGAAGCATGTGCCATTTACTTTAGTAACAAACTCATGACTTAGCTGTTATTAGTACTTCAGCATACAGGTAACCATAAATCTTACTGCTTGCATTGCAGTAGGAGCATGGACTTTTTGTTGCCATTGTGAAGTAATGGGAACATCACTGTTGCACTGTATATTCTGATTCAAGGATGACAAGATTGATATTTAGAAGTACATGTTAGCCTAGAGCAACAACCCAAGTCTTTCTGAAAAACGTGTATTTCATGTTTGGTACCACGAAGCTTCCTGCAGTTGTAAGCTGTTAAAGATCCGTGTAGAAGTCTTTTTTAGCAAAAACCTTGAAGTCACTTGAAAAATGCATGTGGTTTCCTTTAATTATTGCAACCATTAGTAAAACTATATGAATTCCCACTTACCAGCTCTACAGCAATAGCAGATGTTTTAGTCATTAAACTGCAAGTCAAATATTTGTCAATTGTTAAGCTACAGATCCTTGACATTTACCAGGGCCATCCAGGACTCTCTAGTCCTCTTCTATCCAACCATTAGGTTCTGAGAACACTTAAGATCAAGTTTTTCCAATGTATGGCCTTGGGTATAGGGAAGACAGACTAACTCTCAAGCTTTCTGAGTTGAGATCATGGACAGGCACTCTTTCCACCTAAAAAAAAAGCCAGATATAATTAGTTTTTAAAGCAGCATTCTATTTAAGAAAAAATGGTACACATGCAATCTGAGCAGGTTCTGAAGTTACCAGTTCAAACCAATATCAAGCCAAAATATCCTGTTTCAGTGGTAAAATGTTCCATTCATTTCTCCTCCCAGACTTTCAGTTCTTAACCTTTTAGAATAAAAAATCAATTTCAGGGAGAACTAAGAAGACAATGATACTAATTATTAAACCCTGTAGTTGTTCAACATTGTAAATTAGCTCTTCTCTGAGAAGAAATCAGACTGATACAACTTGCCATAACACAGCTAAACCCTTTGACAGAGAAGTCACCATGCCATAAGAATGAAGAAATTCAAGTCATGCATTTACTAATTTTTCCAGAGTTAAAGAAGCAACAAGAGTGTGAAATAAAAAACTAAAGGTAAAGTAAGATATCAAAACTCTCCTAGAATATTTGTTCCCTAATACCAAATATTATCACAGATATGATGCATTTTCAGAAGTTCTGTTGCTTTCAGTTCCCATTACAATTTTGGGGAATTTCAGTTATTGCAAACTTCTTTCATTTAACACACACTTTTCATCATGGGTATCACTGTACAGCTTTGGAAATATGCAATCTCACAGTTAGAAATCATCAAGTTTTGTTCCCTCTTTCATATCTATACAAGTTTGGTTTTATTAAAAAAAATTATCTTCCCCAAGTGAATGAAAATTGATTTAAGACACAGGCACTCAAAAAAAAAAAAATATTGTAAGGAATCTAGACTAGAGAAATAATGACTTCCTATTTTCATATTTTCTAACTCATTCAGCAGGATTTTCAAACTTTTCGCAGATCCCTGGGCAATGGAAGCTTATGTTATGAATTTAAGGCATGATCTTACAGACTACTTACTCTCCTAGTCATCAGAGAAATAAATCTGGCCACACAGAAAAATCCAACCACAGCTACAAGCACTAACTGAAAGAAAAAAGATAGGAGAGCCAAGCAGGATAGAGATCAGTTGTAAATTGACATAAATGGTTTTTGGAAACTCAGGTTAGAGAATTGACACCTTCCCACCATGTTTTTAGAAAATTCTACTTTAGATAGAAATGCATCACGTTCATTATCTATTTGAATTTCTACCTAGGAAACATTGGCAGTGAATTCAGAACTCACTTGATCCCAGGAAGGTCATAGGAAAACTACTAGGAACTTATCAGCTTATTAAACATTCTTGTACCAATAAATTCATTTAACATCTGTTGTAAGCTGAAACTGTCATGGTGCCTCATTGAGCTTCTTCTGCTTCATTGCAATTTTGTTTATAATATGAGGCTATATTTTCATGTCACAGCTGTGTCTAGGAACTCCATACAAACTAAAAGAAAATGTAGCAAAATCAAACACTGATTTTTTTTCTTTTTTCTTTTTTTTTTTAATGAAAAAGCCATCAGATTTCATGGGGGAATAATTTAGAAGAAAAACACTGCAATTTCATAGATGTCCTAGAAAAGATGAACAGTAAGACTCAAAGTAACACATTTCTGCTACGGAGCATGTTATATATTTTGTAATATTTGTGACTGAATTTTTACAGAGCAAAACCTAAATCATACCTGTGAGAAGATGACCCTCCCATTGGCAGCTTAGATCAGTTTTCCAATTTTCCCTTTCTCAGACGCTTGATATCCACTGATATTTAACCAGAACCTTTCTAGGTATGGTAAATGTTTGTTTCTATAAAGAAATACATAAAAGCAGCACTCCCCAAAAACTAATCAAATCTTGTATTTCTCCACACAGGCTTAGTTTTTCCAACAACCACTGAGCACTTCTGCTCCATTACATAGCTGCTTGATACATCATAGCTGAGATAAAAGCCTCAGGAGCTGTGGACCACTTCCAAAGGCCTGATGTCCTTGCAGAGACGTTCTGCAAGTCTGTTTCAGAAGCAGAGCAGAGGTATAGAGTCCAAAAGAAGTGCATAGGACAAGCTCTTCTACAGGACTGCAGCTTGCTGTCAGCTCGGCACAATTCTGGCATATTGGAGCTAGTGTATTCCAGTGAAGTGCACAAACATATCTCAGAGCTGACACATCAATGCCAAGATCCACTCCCAGCTGGCAGTGTGGACAGGTTGCACTACGTTTGGCTTCCTCCCATCCTCTAAGACTATCCCAGACAGCTTCACATCCTAAGGCATACTTGCATGTCCTTGTGCCAAGTCCCAGGTTTTCATGCTACGAAGACATGTCATTTCACAGGTTTTGAATTCATCACTTCTACCCAGGATTATTTTTGAGTGGGACTGAGGCTCTACATGGGTTTTGCAAGAGATTTATGGCAACAGCTACAAGAACACTGTGGTACTTGGCCTCAGTTCCCTAACACAGTTCCTGGCTCCATTTCACCTGGAACGGAGAGAGGCTCAGATTTCTTCAGCCTTATGACAGAAAGGCAATAAAGCCAGCAAGATGTCCCCCTCTTTCAGAGGTGCTCCCCTCATTCCTCACACCAATTTTCACCAACACCCTCAACATTCACGAAGGACAACAGACTCTATGTTTTGCTGTCCCTCATATTGCCTCCTCCTTCATCTGTGTCGTGAACTTCTTTGTCAGGTCTCAGGTGAACTGTTGCAGTTGTGCACTGACCAGTGCAATTGTCTTTACTGCAGTCATTAGCTCGGCTAGTCATCCCTTAAAGGAACAAAGATACACTTTTGTTTTGTCCTTCTCTGCATCGATTAGGGTTTTAGCTGTTGAAGCACTTCTTAAGCCACATATAACAAACTGAATTAATTCACCAAAGCCCTTAAGGCACAATCTCAGCATACGAAAGAAACCTGCCCATAAGAAAGCAGATTCACCACCTGCAAAATAGGCAACGACACTGCCAAAACAAAAGGATCTGTTGTACCAAAGGAAAAAACATAGAAAACTCCAGTTATATCCTTCTACTGAGATTAAGTGCAGCCACTGGCAAACCAATACTTAAAATGCCAGCATGAAAAGTGCATAAAAGGTTAGAGTATTCCTTTTACTAGGAGGTTTTAAGAGAAACGTTTTCCTTTTCCTCCCACCAGTACCTGATGTCCCAAAACAAAGGGGGATAAAACCCAAACACTCATGGAAAACAAAACATGTCATCCATCTTCAAGAAAAAACATAATAAAGCTTGCAAATTAAAGAAAAATATATTTGGGCAACACTTATTTAGATGAAAACTTCTTCAGTGTTAGCTTAGAATAGAAGTCTTAGAAGCTCTCCTCCACCTAGCACCAGCTAACAATGGAAGATTTCCTGGACTCCAGACAGATATCTCTGACTGGTCACAGGGGAAGAGGGGAAGGCATACTCACTCCACCACTTCTAGCACAACTGACTGAACCCGGAACAGCAGCACTACTGGGGCATTGACTAATTGAAACAAATTCATATTGATTTTATTCCATTTTTCACAGCTCCACTCAAGGTCTTGTTTCCCTAGATTCTGCAAGTACACAGCTCTGCTTTCTAAATTAAACTGTTTTATAACATTATCCTGTAATAATACAGGTTCTTAACGCTGGTCCCTGTAAAAGGCAGAAGGAATAATCACAGAATCATTTAGGTCGGAAAAGATGTCTCAGATCATCAAGTCCAACCTTTGATTACTACCTTGATGGCACTAAGTGCCACATCCAGTCATTTCTTGAACACCTCTGGGGATGGTGATTCCACCATCTGCCTGGCCAGTCCATTCTGATGTTTAACAATTCTTTCCATAAAGAAATTCCTCCTGATTCCAAACTGTACCTCCCCTGGCACAACTTGAGGCTATGTCCTCTCATCCTGTTGCTAACGTGCAACTAAATGCCAGGAGAGGATTAGGGATGGCCAGAAAACATAAACCAGTCCATTTTACTGGCAAGTCAGAGGGCAGGTGGTAAGGGATGCAAATGGCAGTCATATCTAATACCCCAGAAACTCAAACCCCAGAGCTCCCCAGCAGCAGCACAGACACATCAGTGCTGAGAAGGCAGAGAAGATAAGCCTACGTGCTTGTTCTTATGTGGTGCAAATGAATGTGTAGTTACCTTTCTATTGGTGCTTTGACAGAAGAGACCTACCCGCTTCTGACATAAATCACGGAGCACACAGCCATTGCCAAATGCTTACACAACATTATCAGCCTAGTTACGAACAGAAAGGTCATCTCTGTTTAGCAAAGATAAAACCAAAGCTGGTTTTTAAGCATAAGTGAAGGGGAAAGAAGAAACAAATACACCTTTTCTCTTCATGAAACCAGGAAAATAAAAGACGTTTGTAACAGCATGATTTATAGATCACTCTTCCTCGCTTTTCTCAGGGGAAGATCAGAAATAGCCACAAATAGATTTATAGACAGACTAACCCATTTAAATGTTAAATTGCAATCCAATCTGGCATGAGCTAGAACATTAGTGCCTGGCTTTCCTATCTGTTGACACCCCACACAGCAAAATCTTTCAATTACAATGAAATTGCTTTTCTGCCGGTCATGCAGAAGGGAGTTTGGGTGGGGGTTTTTTTCTTATAACTCAGTGCTAAGGTTTTCCATTGGCCTGGGCATCCCTGAGGAATTAACTTTTCAGTGATCTGCCTCTTCCCTTTCCATGAAGAGTTTTGCTACAGTTGCTACAGAGGCTTGGATGAGCAAGTTTCATCAATTGCCTTGCATTGCTCAAGAGTCAGATTCCAGTTCAGAAAGCCTCAAGGGCTTAAGGTAGGTGTGCCTGATCAAGAGACCATTCCAGGGTGTGGCAGACTACTCAACAGGTCTGTCTCTTATGTATTGTTCATAACATGTCATAATCCTTGTCTTCAGGTACTTCATACCCTCAGTCACTTCTATGGCTCAAACCTTTCAAGCAGGCCCAGGCTCCTGTAATGCACCACAATGCACCAGAGCACAAGGCGCTGCGCAGGTGACAGAGCTCAAGGCTCATCACTCCAAGGGAGAACACAGGTTAGTAAAGAGCACAGCCACATATGCTACCACTCCATAGAAAAACTGTGCAATTTTGTGTCGTTAACAACTGCATCGCATCTGTCCAAAGCCGGTAGTTCAATTAAATATATAACTTCAGGTTTTCCAGAGAGAAAACTAAATACTTCAGCATAAGTGTCAATGAAGCAAAATTCCTTTACAGATCATCCTTGTACTAATTTTAGAAATTCTTAGCTAGTTAGTAGAGGTCAGGGAGGATAGATTGGATGTGTTATCCAGGAGGCTGTAGCTTTTCAGCACTAGCTTACTTAGTAATCTGTGGTGAAGCCTCAAATTTAACATTTAATAAGGTCTCTAATATTTAGACCACAAGTCATGAATCCTGGCGATGACATATGCAGATAAAAATTAGAAAATACAATAAATAATGAGTAGAGCATGTAAGCAAAAACCCTGTCACTATTAAGCCAAAAACCTCAGCGCATTCCTTACTAGTTTGCTTAAGCAGTTTTATCAAATTATCTTTTCTGCTTCCAGGGGACGTACTAACTCAGCAATAAGTGGGTGCGCATTCAGATGTGATGAAAAACCTACTAGTAAGCCGTAAAAATACACCCCAGTTCTTCCCAACACGATCTGTATTGAGATGGGATTAGTAGTTTTTTAAACAACTCCAGCCCACATTTCTTTATCAGTTCTCTTAGTGTTTCATATTAAACTTTCCTCCTGTGGCCCTCAAAGTTTAAGCACTCCCCCACCGACCTTCTGCTTGCCATTTTGCCTGGTGTCACCAGTCTATTAGAGGAAATCTCTCACTCATAAAAATTCTTCTGCTATCAAGTCCCATACTGGTATTTCCCTTCCACCAAAAAACACAATAAAATATGGCTATATTGCATTGATACTTTGCAGCTACTTTGGAAAATCACCCTTAAAGAGAGTTTATGCTAAAAAGTAAATAAAAATTAATTAAAATTAAAATATAAGTTATGGCATTTCAACAGTTTTATATGAACAAATAGAAAAATGAAACACTTCCATTTCTTTTCCTTCAGTTCAAGAGGTTCGTCTCTTCTTGTGCCAGCTGCCTTACTTTGAAGTTATACTTGCACACAGAGATTATTTCCACTCTCTTTCTACTTCCCCCTTGGTATTCACTGCTCCCAAAAATATTAATAAAACTTTGTATATCTAAATGCAAACACCTCCCATCCTGGCAGGAAACAGAATCTGTAACTGTCCTGAAGGTTAATAAGCTAGAAATAAAACATTCACACTTCATATTCACAGAAAGGTCATTTTTCCTCCTAGGAGGAGGTACTGGAACTGGGTGCAGGAGTTAGGGGTGCAAGCAGGGAGAAACCAGTCATGCAGAGAAGCAGGGCCAACTGGCCTCCTTTGATGAGGTGGGTGAGGAAATACTAATTTAAAAACCCAAGGTGAATGACAAAACATCTACAAATAAGTTCAAGATGCTGGAGGTGCCAAGTCTGACCTCACCATCTGGAAGTCTTCCAGCTTCTGAATCAGTCCACAGGGGCCTGTTCAGAACCCTCCTAAAGAGCAGTCAACCTGCAAAGTACACAGATACCGGTTACATCAAGAATACCATAGCTGCAAGGCTTATTCTTTAGAAAGGTGTGTAATACTCTCTGTGCATATACACTGAAAACTGATGGAAAAACAATGTGCCTTTTTGATTATTTAACTTGATACTCCACTCCATTATATCTGAAATTAATTTATTAAAGTAAAAGTCAATGGAATATTTATAAGCACCAGAGAACACTTCTAAAAACAAAAAGTGTTTCTATTTCACTCCTTGTGAATGTCCTTAACTAGTGCCAGACAAAACATAACATTGTGTTAGCCAAAATGAAACTAACTGGAGAATTAAAATCCTTCCTATTACTGGAACAGAATTCATTCTAACATACATCATTTGTAAACTAATTAGCATGGATAAGCCATCGCTTACAACACCAGACGACTTGAAAAAATAACTTCTCAGTGGGCCTGTCACTGAGCCATCTCCCAACAATTGTAATTAGCTCCCAGTCAAAAACACTGGCTTCCATTCAACAACATAGTTTAGAAATGTCTGACTCTGTGTGCTTTGTGACTGAAAGCATGTTCCCATTTCTAAGGATACAAAGAAGGGCTGATAGAAAGAGGAAAAAGAGTGAAAAGAACATTATCAAAGCAGTTCAGTCAATATAGTAAACTTAAAACCTAACCTATTAAATCTCAGTCTGATCAGCACACAGGAAGATTGTTGTCTTTTTTTCCTAGGAGAACTTGCACATGGGCAACTGCTGTAGAAGAGATACTTTGCATGTCTTTTCTGGTAATGTTGTTTTACATCTAAGAAATGAGATTTTCCCGTATTTCCCATGTGAGAGAATCAGTTCAAGCTACCAAGATGGTCAGAAATCTGTCCTGCATAAGCCAGCTGAAAGGAAAAAACCAAACAGTGACTTTTGCAGGGACTTGGCTGAAGAATGAAAGAGTTACAAGGGCAGAAATAATAACTTACTGTTATTTATTGTAACAAGATTATCCTAGATGTAGATGCATTTTTATAATGGAAGTTGCATAATACTCCATTTACATGAAAATTTTACATGGTCTTGAATATTTCCTATCTTTGTTGCAGTTTATCATAGGATTAGCTAATAAACCGGTCTGCTTCACCCACTAAAGCTTTAGACTGAAAATTCCGCAGAACAGCTTATATAGCAGAGATGAGGTCATGAAACAGTTACTGTTGCTATTATAAGCAGTTTCAGAATTAATTGAATATTTTAAGTTTTTAGCCAGAAATTTGGTGTAAGATTTTAGAGTCATGAACAGATATATCTATTCATATGTCACTGAAAACCCTTTGTAGATATTGACCAGTAATAAAAACGTTGAATAGCAAATCAACTAAGCCTGGGTAGGAAAATAATTGAGTCTGTTGAGCTTAAGAAAAGTGGGCTACATTAGAACACAGTAATTACAGCTTTTCATTTTATCAGCATTATAATATATATCAGTATTGTGTCTTGCATAATACACCAAGAATAAGACTTTGGGAACATGGAAGCAACAGAGTGGGCCTGGAGGATTTGTTGGTATGAATGATAACACACCTCACCTTATCTTTCACAGCTAGTGAAAGGAAAAGCTCAGGCTGAATCACAGAATCAGTCAGGCTGGTGTGGGTCATCTGGTCCAGCCTCCCTACTCGAGGAATCCCTGCACAAGTTAAACCAATCTTAGCATTATTTGATCTAGCACCAGTAGATGGCATTCCAACTCAAGATCCTTGCCCATAGTGTACAGTAACAAACATGAACTCCCACCCTCACTCAGCAAAGGTCATCTGGAAAGATGAAATTAATGTGCTGAAGATTGAATGATACTTGGATAGAAAATCTGTTACTCTTAGAGGTAACTTAAATCCCCATATACTTGAAAGAACATTTCATGTCCGCTGTTGTACAGCTGTATTTGTAATTAATGTTTTTAAAGAAACAATTTTGTTGGTGTGTTTTGAAAGCCAATTTTTTCTATTTTACCTGTTTTCTGTTCAAGGTCTTATGCTTCTCCAAGCATACAAAAAATCCCACCCTAATGACTGAGTTGTTTAGAATTTTTTTTTTCCTTTAACAGGAATGCCTATACAGGTATGACACAATATTTTCAAGCTCTAAGCAGAGTATGGAGATTTCACACATGTCCAGTGCTATATATAGCACATATCCAGTGCTATTTCATTTTATACATGAGTAGGAACCATTAAAGGTAAGCAATCATTACCGCTGAAACAAGCCGGATAACACTAGGTAAGCAATGATGCCATGATGATTTTTTGCCTTTTCTTTTACACCCCTTTATACCTTTTTACAACTTCTGTATTCTTAGTGTTTCTTAGCCTACATTCTTGGACTTGTTTGTCAAGTTAGGAGACTAAACATTTTAGAAGCTTCGTAATTAGGGATCAGTGTGCCCCAGACTCCAAGGTCCTCTCCAGAACACATTTTGTGGACTAAGATAGAACCATCCAGGAGAAGGTTCCTTGGGGAGGGAGGCTCATTCGAGCCTCTCACTGGAGAATCTTTGATAGATATGCTAATTAGTAAGACCTATAATGTTATACCAGATCTTTTGTGGGGTGTGCACTGCAGTGGGCATTGAGGTGCATTCGGCCTGGACGTAGTGCACCTTAAGATCCTTAAAATAAATACAAAGGTAAAATCCCTTTTTCCCTTCTAACCGTGTTTCACTCTTGATTTTAAGACCAGGAAAAGGCATCAGTTGCTGGCAACCACAAAGGGACCCTAAAGACCTTGAAATTCGCAGTCTTGGGTTGAAACACATCTTGCTTTGCCCCTCTCTCTGCCGGTGAACTATAGAGGGGCCGGAGCGATGATCCAGGACTGTGACCAGCACTATAGGACCCAGCACGGAAAGGCAGAAGCACGGAGTGATTTTGCTACTGCAGTTGAGACAGTGGTCACCTCATCATAGACCAAAATGTAAGCAAATCAAAAGTTTCCCAAAACAATTTTACCAATACAGCTGAAAATTAAAAAAGAAAAAAGAAACTTAAAATAAATTTGAAGCTTGAGGCCTGATTTGGCTAAATTATTATCACAAAAACTATTACCACAACACTATTTATGGCCTAGGCAAGAGCTACAGACCCATTTTGAGAACAGACAAGTTAACTCTTCAAACCTTTACTCAGTTTATAATCAGTAGAGTGCCATCATTTGAGATAGATCCCTAACTGCAGTGCCCCTACTCTAGACTACCACTTCAAGAAGCAGTGGAATTTAGTCCACTGTCCAAAAAACATCAGAAGCAACTTTAGTTACTGTGGGTCTGGGGAGAGTTGTGTAATAATCCTATGAGAGCACTGAATTTAGACAGGAAGCCCTCCAGAAAACAACAATCAGCTTTGGTTTTGAGCATTTGAAGATCATTACTACATTGCCACATGTTTCAGGCCAGGATATTGAGGTGTCACACTTTCCCCCTTAAGAAGGTGGGGAGCATTCTCTTGGTATTAGATTATCTTCATCTTGACATTAAAGCTGTAGTGTGGTGGAAAATGGAGTTTAACAGTTCTATTTGGTTTTTCTTCTGCAAGATACCACCATTAAGATGCCCAAATCCTGATAGAGATTTCTCTCCTCTTGTCAAGTCAAGCATAAAGACCATGCAATCACACCAGAAATTCCTCAAGGAAAATTATTTGCCAGCACTAAGTGGCAGCTGCTCCAATTTTTTTCCTGGCCTGCATCCACACACCATTCTTTGGTTGACTCAGGAAATATACACAGTGGCACAGACAAAACTCTCCCTGCAGCCTACCACATCATACCATACTCAGAGGAATTTCTTAACAACTGGTCTGCA
Organism: Dicrurus megarhynchus; assembly: GCA_013399195.1. NCBI lineage: Eukaryota > Metazoa > Chordata > Aves > Passeriformes > Dicruridae > Dicrurus > Dicrurus megarhynchus. The sequence goes on from VXAD01000736.1 coordinate 199,215, forward strand.
AAACCAAGCTGGAGGCAACTTGCACAAAACACATGTGGTGGATTTCTAAGCACAGCTGAGATAGTGGACTCTTCATTTCATATGAAACATTATCAGCGTGGTACATTTCCTTAATGAAAAAAGTTACACTGTATTTCACCGGGCTATTTCTGTTTCTGCTGCCATCAGCAGCATCTACTACTTGCTATTCCACTTTTTTAGTTGATATGTAATATTGGTTCCCTTCCACACCTTATGATTATTTTTTACTTGCAGACTTTTTGAGATAGGTAAAGGTTGTTTAAATCTTGCTTAAATCTTGCTTGAAGAGGATTTCAACTAGGATAAAACTCTGCAAAAACTTTGAAACAGAAAAGGGCTGGGGGAAAGAACAAGTAGGGATGGGAATTGTGCAGAAGAGGCAAGAATTTCCCTAACCACCAAAGTTCAGATTTGCAGTTGGACCACCAGCGGCTTATCGTGACATTTCAGTCTGTTCTCTTGGAGGTTTGCTCCAAGTGCAACAAGGCTGAAAACATTCACCACCACTAACTGCAGGCTGTACACTGACATGAGCAAAGAAAATGTCCGAGGAGTTTCATGTCCACAGGGTCTTCTGTGCCTCTTTCAGTGTCGCAGTGGGGACAATTATTCCTTTCACCCCACACGGTGAGTTGAATTTGGACTATTTTCTGGACTATATGCTGGTGCATACCAGCAAACTCAAATGCTGAAGAGCAACTGTAACTCAGGGTACATAAAACACATTTAAAGAATGGCCGTTTTTGCCATTAAGGAGGAGCCCTAGACACCAGACAGTAGCAAAATCTTGGATGTTTCCAAAAGTCAGAAAATTTCTAACATTCAAGAAATTTTAAGCCAGCCTCTGTTCTTACTCCATTTTCAAACTCTGTTGCTAATAAAGCACCATCCATCTTCCATTCTACTAAAATAAAGTTATTAAACAAAAAGGCATCTAAGACAATCAGTTGCTAATGTTAAAAGAGAAAGTTTTCTGATCCTGAACACTAAGGCTGTTTAAATCGGCAAGCCTCCCAGCCTCCCTGGGTAGATGAAATTGACACATATTTCCAATATATTCATGCATATTTCACTAGGTCCACAGACACTTTTGTTCTCTAGATACCTCAGTCTCACTCCTTGTTCTTGCAGTACTTCAATTGTGAACCTGTAGCTTTTGTTGTCCTCTTTGATGGCAGAGGGGAAAAAATCCGTTGTATTTAAATTCTGCAGAGCCTTATGATTTTTTTTCTCACCTCCCTCCATATCTACAATGTGTATTAAACTAATAGTCACAGGATTTCTGTAATATTCAGGTAGCATTAAATTAGATAATGAGAAAAATTAGATTTGTTTTCCAACACTGATGGTAAAAGTTAGCATTGGTTTATCTTGCAACTCTAGGAAAAAGGGTTGTCAAAAGATTAGGACTCCTGTCTCTATATCTGCTGCGAAAAGCATTATGAAAAGTGATTAGTACATGGAGGATAAAAGGAATTCCAAGTGTTATGGCCTACATAGTAGGAACACCCAGGATGTCACTTGCCACTCAAAACTCAGGCATACCTGTGTCTTCAGCTACGTGTGTGTCCTGACAGCCTGAAGAAGAAAATCAATCCTTTTCCACATTGAAATATACATAGTCTTCAACCAGAGGTGCATACACAGAGCAACCAGGACTTTTCCACATCAGTCTCAGACCTGAAACTCATTCTAAAACATTATTAATACTCATCTGCATCAAGAGTGCCAGATCTTACAGGACTGGGTGAATTCTAAATAACTGTGTTCAGTCTTTAATCCTGCAGGAACTTTATTAGTCTCCAATGGAACCCAGCAGAAAGTAACAGCACGAATTTAGGGGAAAATTTTCATGTTTCTTATTTAATTTTTGCTTTATTGCATAAATCCAATGTTTGGAGCAGTCAAATGCCTGCAAAAGAGGATCCAGAAGATCTTGCTGAGGACAAGCAAACACTTGCAACTCTGTCAATGTTACTGCTTTTTAGGAGCCTAGGCCTAAGACAAAGATAAACCAAGCATCATCTGAAAAGTAGAATAATGACGGTCATAATATTATAGGAGATCCAGGATCAGGGTAGTCTGGAGCTGCAACTTCACAAAAGACTTTTTGTGGTGCTACATGGCATAACACCAACATCTGCAGTGGGGCAGGGTTTAGGGTGCACTTGGTCAGCTGTAATTACAGATCAAGTGGTTTAGGAGCAGTGATATTTCAGATACAGCAATGAGACACACTGTAGCAGCCACAAAGCTAAGGGCTCAGTATACATTTTAATTTTGTCAGTTGTGTTCTTTAGTGACACATCAAAGGTTTAAATTCAACATAAGATCTCATCAGCATAAAGAGGCAGTATGCACTTAAAATCTTTATTTTAAATGTATCAGAAAGTGACAATATATCAATTGGCAAACATCAGCAGTAGCATTCACAGTCCAAGAAGAAACAACGGAACAACTATTTGAAGATATAAAGTAAAGCTAACCTCTACTGATTTTGTATCTTCAAGCTTCCTCATTCAGATACGTGACTTGATGTACCAATACCTTTTCACCTCAAGTAAGCTACGCTCCTGTTGACAATCCCTTGATCTCACCAGTGCAGTAGGATTTATAGCACTTCATTACATCTCTAAATAGATCTCTTAGCATGTTTCCAAAAGAAGTCCAAAGAAACCCACTATATATCAACATCACTGTTACTATTGTTATTTTTGTGGTTATTATTATTATCTCTCATTATTTGACAGGCTACCTCTTCTTCCCAGTTCTTCCTCACAAGCTGATTGCTTGAAGCTTTCCATCAACTTTTTGCTATTTGTTAAGGGCCCCTCCATGCATCTTAAATGCATAGAAGATGAGAAAGGTGCAATCTCTTACCCTTAGTAGCTAAAAGGATGCCTTCAGGGAGATAAAATACAGATTTTGAAAGAGAATAAATGCTCCTGAGCTGCCAGACACTGCTGAGTACAGCAGCTGAGAGCATACTCTTAACACCTTAAGGAGGTACTCTGTTCTTCAGACTCCTTGTCCAAGACATAAAAAGACACTAGAGTTAATTCCCTTATATTCCCGAAGTGGTTAGCTACTCAAGAAAGTCAAAATCAACTTACCTTTTCTATCTCTGAGCAATGTAAGAGAAATTGGGTTCAGTACGTCTCCTCCTAGCGTCAGAAGATGCAAGATTTCGTCCTTTACGTCACTGTCTTTTTGCTGTCTTTAGAATCACACCTTTTACCAAGAGTAGGGTAGATTTTTCCAGAAAGCTTTTAAAAATTTTCTTTACAAAATAGATTACACACCCACTTAGCTAATTATTATTAACAGGCCATTTATCTGAGTTTGTTCCTCACTTCTAGTACGAAGATCGTTGGATTTGCTAATACTATTACATTACTAAGTTATCACACCATCACAAAGAGTATCAGTGCCTGTTTTATAATCTTTTTTAACAGCCTAGAGGGAAAAAAGTCTAATAAAAATGTATTGATTGAAAATTATAATGGTGAAAGTATAATGGTTATATTCATACAAGTAATTTATTATCATTTATAAAATACTACAAACAACAGCCCACCTATGTAGCTACCCCCTTTGTCATATATGACATAAAGAAATGGACTTTTGCATCTCAAAATCTGTCAGACCACCATCACTGTTCCTAAAATTTTATGTTTTAAAAAAATAAAGTTGCTAATGTTTGTTAATTGTTAGCTGAAAAGTTAGAAGTTAAAAGGTCACTCCATACGGCCAAAGCTGACCCCGAGCACCCCTTTGGAATGACCACTATCCCATTTTAAAGGTTTTAATGTTTTGTTACGACCACTCCATCCTGCCACTAGCTGATCCCGAGCATCCCTTTGGAGTGGCCTTTCTCCCCACTTTTGATTTTAAATGGTTCATGAGTCTTAGAAGTTAAATATGAAACGTGTAAGTTCGAGAGTTTTATGAAGGAAAGGTTTTACATGATGTTATGTGTACCTTGATATGTAACAGTTTTAAGTGGAAAAATGTAAGATTTATCCTGTACAATTTATGTTTTATTTAAAACCTAAGTTGTGTGAAACTCTAGATAACATCTGCTCCACCGGGCTTTCCAACCGTCAGTTGCTAAAAATAGCTCCTCACAGCCATCCCCGTAACTTGGCCCCATGCCGACCAGAATTTTAATGCGGTACTTTCCCGCCGCTGAGCCACAAGTAACACCACCCCTAGACACAGCAATTGATTGGCCGGGAAAGGCGACCTCATGGGATAACACCACCAATCCCACTGGAGCATGGGGGCCGGACAGGGGCGGTCAGGGGAGGAGCCAACACTCTATAAAAGGGCCCTCGATGGGCGCAGCCCCGCTCTTTTGCCCTCGCTCTTAACCCTGGTGCAGGAGAGACCAGCGGTGGAGGAGCCCGGTGTCAAGCTAGGCCTCAGACGCTCTAGCCGAGAGCAACTATTTCTCTTTTGAACCACGCCATCCAGGTTCGCCTCGGCGCCGCTCAGCTTCTTGCTGCGGGCAGTCGTGCGGCTGCCCGGGCGACTGATTCTCGCACCCGGATTCTTATTTTTGTTTTCGCTTTTCTGTTTTAGAGAATTACGATTTCGGCTTTTGTTGTTTAGTAAGCTTTTGTTTGCTTTTTACAACAGAAGCAAGTTGTCGCATTCTTTACGACACCCTTACTCTTTTATATTTCATTTACAGATTTTTTTAAAATTTCATGACTTAAAGGAAAGCTGTCTATGACAGATTCTTTCATCTTAATATGCACAGTCAATAGTCTCTGAATAAATCAGGCACAAATCATTGCTAACAGAGAAGAGAAAAGAAAACACATTCAAGGTAGTTCATAAAAGTTGCCTATTGAATAGTTAATAAAGATTCAGTGGGAGAAATCACCATGAAGAATACTCGTCTAATGGGAAGAAGACAATTAAATCACAGGTTTATATCCTTATGTTTATAAATGAGGCAATCTTTCTTAAAAACCTTATGTGAAGAGATCTACCTATATTGTTTCAAACTAAGAATCTCAGTTATCCACCTGTATTTTTATCCAATTGTGCCACGAGACTGCTCATATTACAGTGTGTGGAATTCAGGCATTAATAGAGGCTTCTGTCTACTGCATGCTGAAACTATTGAAACCCAAAGGCCTCACTGAAAGTAGCATCCACTGTCACCTTACACTGACTGCAAAGGAATCCAGCACACCCTTGAGAAGTTAGTACCTGATGGCTTTTAGCAGCAGATATTCAGTGGTCTGAAGAAAGATTTTTAAATGTTTTCCTTTCCTTATCATTATTTGGAGATGAGATTATTACTCTGTCCTAGCCTGAAAACAAAGCAGCATAACAAGAGTGATATTCCCAAGAAACAACACAACTGCAGAAACCTATTCATGATTAGTTCTACTTAGACTGAATGTAGCCAGAGTCAGTGGTGACCCAGAATTAAGCTCAGACACTGAACTTTTTACACTATAGGGGAATGACTTTCCAGATCAACATGTTGAATTGGATTGTTTGCAACCTTCCAACTGGGCCACAGGGGCATACAGGAAGGACAGCTCTCTTAAGGAGACAGATTAATATTCAGGAGATGGAAAAGCCATCTCTGGTGATGCTATGAGTTGACATAGACTCCTGGTTAAGCCTGTTAACCTCTGTATCACTATCTATAAAATAAGGAAGTCAGAGGGAAGCTGCAACACATACATCATTGTTTGTAATATCTTCAGATCTTGGCATTATTTTCTCTTCGCTGAACCGTAAGGTTCCTTCCAACTCAAGCCACTCTATGATTCTATGATTCCATGATAACTGGAAGCTGTAGTCTCACTATGTCTTTCAGCTGGGAGATGAATCTCTAAGAAAGTTCAGGAGTCTCCCTTTTGTCTTTCCAGTGTCATTTGGTGCCTAAGACACAAATACTCCAAACACTGCAACTAAATGTCATTTATAAGTGAAAACAAAACAGTAAATAAAAAAATACTGAGCCCTAACAGCCCTGATTTTGTGTGTTTATTCCTCTGGCCCTTTTGCTAATCTTAGTATCCTGTAACTTCATTCAACTCAAAAGGATTTCTTAGATGAAAATGGCAATAGTGCAAACAATCTAGCAATGGGTCTCTTTCAAAAGGTCTCTTGTTTCTCTGAGGACTCAGATAGGCAGAAAGCAGTAGAAATTACTCAGAAAACAACTGTAGTTTTTCCTAACATCTCTACCTTTCGTTGTTTTATTTAGCCTCACCTAAACTTAACAGCTTTTGCTGTTAAAGCACAGGATTACTGCATTACAGAAATAACTGGGCTACTGCCATTTTGCACAACCTATTGGGAAAAATTAAATGCAAATTAAGCCTATATATAATCAGCTTTTGTCCTAATCAAATTTAGGGTGCATTTTTTTCCTTCTGCAACAGCTTTTATTGCACAAAATAACAGAGCTATAACAGAGACACATGTAACAAATGCTTGTGACAGGATTTAGAATATATATTTACTATGAAAAGAAAAGAAAAAAGAAGACTGATGCAACACAGAGGGCAACACTGTAAGCCCTACCATTCCCTTGTTTAAGCATATACACCTACCTACAAGCAGGTAAAAGAATGTATTTAATGATTATGTCACACACATTCTAAAGATTAAGAATGTTTCAACTCATAGTGGTAAAACTAAAACAAAAACAAAACAAACAAAAAAACCCCCAACAAACCAAAACCACAAAATCCATCCCTTGAGCAGTTTTTCCAATATGGAAGTGCTTTAAAACATTTTGCAACCTGAACTTTGTCGTAAAAACCCATTTAATTTAAAGAAATAAGATTAGTACAAGTACACAACATTTGAAGTTAACATGTACTCCTTACTAAAACAAAAACTGTGTCATTAGAGCATTCACAGATGCTCAGTGACAATGTACTCCCCTTGGTTATTCAGCTAATCTTAATTTAAGGATTGGTGTGGCTCCCTAAATCAGAAACTTTGAGTACAAAGTTTCTCCTCCAACAAAGAATATTCATTAGTACTTTCTCCCGAAATATTTCTGACCAACTGTAATTACACAACCAATAAATCAATCCTGTAGTGCAGAGCTTTAGTCCTTTCACCATTTCAGTAAAGAAATATAGTGCCACAACAAATAAATATCAAGATTAGGCCCAGAGACTGCAATGCTCATCTCCTAAAATATTTAGTATCTACAAGCCATCTACAGATTTAGCATCTACAAGCTTGTTATTCTCAACAAACTTTGGCCTGTTAGGAAATAACTTAAACTCATGGTTTTTTCCAGCTCTGCCCTGAGAAAACAGTTTTATATCTTGTCAGATCACAAAAACAAGTCTATTGCCAGCTTTGCCCAACTCAATTTTGCAGAATTCTGCTGGAAAATTTACCTGCACAGTGCTGCCCAGCAAAGTAAACGATGTCTTCAAGGGCTTTCCAGCTACAGCAGCCTCTGGTGCTTGCACACCTGGAAAAGCAAAAATAAAAATGCATCACTTCATAGACTCTGTGGCCCCAATTACTTGAAATGCTTCAAAGAAGAAAAGTAATCAAGGAGTAACAGATCAGTTGCCCTGACATATCTCTATCTGAGACCTCATGAGTTTTCAGTTGCCTCCATCTTTTACCATGAAATAATGTGAAGGCAACATAACATCATTTACCTCTATATTTTTTGATCATCTGTCCCTATTTCCAGCTCATAGCCTGCTTAGAGCAGTAGCTCTAGGCAGGAAAGATGTTTGTAATCCTAGGTGCTTTTATTTGGTTTTTAAATGCTTTGTCCTATTTATTGCAAAAGCAACTTAATTCCTGTCATTTATGACTGGTGAAAACCTTAGATAATGGCAATTCAGACCTCCACTGGATGACTCTGCTTTTTTATTTAATTTTAAGATAGGTCATGCTATGTTCCAAAAGCCATGTACTGAATACACAAGGAAGTAGATGGGTTTGATTTTAATCAGCACTGCACTTCAAGCACGCTCTCATCTAATCCCATTTGAGGATGCAGTCACACTGAATAATGGAGCTGCACTGAAGGAAGAACAATGCTGCATAAAAATCTGCTGTACTGCTTCAGGCCACAGTTGTGAGCTATTTTACAGGAGTACAAAAACTACAGAGAAGTTAAGCCATTGGTACTTTAGAAAGCAAGAAATTCTCTCCAAAGTACTTCCTTCCTTCCATCTCAGGTTGCAGGATGATGTCAAAAAACTGCCCTTATTTCCAGCAAATAGCAAAATGAGCACTCTTTTCTGTAATAAAAAAAAATCACTGCAAAGAGTGGAGTTGGGTTCTGTCTGGTGCTTGGGTGAATAACGGTGGCATCAACATAAGGGCAGCACCATATGCAGACCTTGCAGACGTGCTCTCTAGCCTACCCCTCACTGTAAAGTCATGGGGCAGCTTTAAACAAATCCTTCCCTCACGTCCTGCTGGTACATTTAAGGGAGTCACCAGGAATGTACAGCCACTCCACATTTCCTCACACGTCTGTCACCATGTCACCATGCACGTGGCACCTGAGGCCTGGGCAGACTGTCTGGTGACCTCACCCCAGGGGAATACGGCTGTGCCAGCCCCTGTCCAGCAAGGAACCCTGTGCCTGGAGATGTGCTCCTAGAGTGCCATGTTTAGCCCCTGTCATGGCACCCCAATAGTTTTCCAGCAGGGAGAGTGTTTTTGTGCTTGAGATGTCCCCAGTGGAGCCCAGGACTCGCTTCACAGTAGGGGTGAACCCACCGCAGGGTGTGCTGCAGGAATGGGATTTCCTGCACTTCATAGGAGACTGAAGAAGCCAAATAACTCAGTTTCTGACAGGATGCCCTGACAAATGCTCCTTCCACCTGAAATTGATGCTGGAGCAGCCAGGCTGTGCTGGCCTCACAGGAGGGAGGAGGGCGGGTAGCGAGGACACAGCCAGGCCAGGTGCAGGGCAGGCGCTTGATCCAATACAATCAGCAGAAATTAGGTCTTATGCCAAGCAAATGTCTTAGTGCCTGTTTCCAGAGTTTTGTGGGTTCACAGCTCACTCCCTCCAACAGATATTTCATGCTGTAAGTCAAGCCTGAGCCTCTACATCTGTAGCCACAGCTGAGGAAATCAGCTAATTCAATCACACAGTGAGAACTGCTGCTTCATGGGGCAGCAGCTCCTGTCTGCAGCCTAACCTTTGCATGCAACAGCTGCTTGGGAGGTGAAATCAAATCCTGCCCTTACCAAAGTCATTGTTGGATGGTCCTGTAGTAGAAGGTAGTTTTACATTGCCTGGTTCTGGGTAGGTTTTTTATTATATCATTTTCTCTGTTTTGAATTAAAAGAAAAAAAAAAAAAAAAAAAAAAAAAAAAAAAAAAAGAAAAAAGGCAAGCAACTTTTCAAGCTATTTCCCACAACACAGGGTCAATATATTCTCACTACTAGTAATGAATCTGAAAAATCATTCAGTGGTCACAAGTTACCACTGTAACCTTGTTCCTATAGATTTTTCCTACAGCCAAAACCACCTTTTTTTTCACTGCTGAGCCCACTCTCCCTATTACTCATGGTATGGAACAAGTCTTGACTTCACACTGCTCGATATGCTGACCTTCAATGACTCTTTTTGCCCCCTGAAAAATCTTCAATTCTGTTTGACATGGGAAGAACTTAACAAGGTGTCTACAGTCCTCGCATACATAAATCTCTCAAAATGAAGTTCTTGTGACCTGAGCCTTCCAAGCTAACAATAGAGACTGATATTTGTGGAACAAGGATTTTATTTTCCCAATTTGTGTACCTGGAGTAATGTGTTCAAAGATAAAAGCATTGTTTTATCAAAAGCTGAGTCCACCAAAAGCCACGGCCTTATGCAATATGCATGTACAGTAAACACATTGCATGGTGTATGACATTAAAGACTTAGAAATATTGAAGTGTGCATTAGCAATCTGAATAAAGATAGGTCAGCTGGATCTGAGCTACATTTGCGTCTTGCAAAGGTTACAAATGAGTGTCACCTTAACTATATCTGCATTGCATTAAAGTAAAAACTCCCAATTACTGAATGAGGAAAGTGAGGGGAATCATTCAGATTTAAAGTGGTTCCCGCAGGGTCGGATTGTCATAAAAACTGGGTCACAAGATCTGTGAGTTGGCCAATGGCAGAACTTAGTCTAAAAATAATAAATGGATAGATGTACAAAAAAAATGCCCTTGAATTCTAATTAAAGCCTAATTTTGTATACAACCAAAAACTTCGGCAGAAGGCCCAATTGTCAAAGCAAGGAGCAGCTAATGCATTAAAATTTAAAGAAAAAAAAAAATCCTAAAAGCAGAAACAAGGACAGGCAGCAAAGGAGGAGTATAAAGTATTACTTAGGCAGTCAGGGATAGTGTCAGTAAAGATAGAGCCCAGCCGATGCTCAAGCTGCCCAGGGCATAAAAGGTAAAAGGAAAATAAGTTTGTAAGCAGCCTAGTAGCAAACTGAGGTTCAAAGGAAATGTGAAACTGGTGTTTAACAGGGAAATACTGAAAGATTTTTTTGCCTCAGTCTTCAAAACATTCCAGACCTCCATACACACCTGCAGTTTGAGGAACGAGGAAACACACAAGTAAGAGAATTAAGGACTGTAGAGATATTGGGTATATTCATGGCTACAGAGTTAGATGGGACACATGGAAGGATGATTAAAACCTGGGTGATATGATTGTTAAGCCACATCATCATAAGAACATATGATGATCCAGGGAAGTCCATGGAAAGGAGCTAAATATTACAGTCATCTTTAAGAAGGCTGCAGAGGATCTGAGGAGCTAAATGCTGGCCAGCTTCAACTCAGTCCCTAAAAAGACCATACAGCACAACTCTGAGGATGCATTTCCAGGCAACTGAAGGACAAGTAGGCAATGAGGAAAAGTGTGGATTTACAAAGGGCAGATCAGCCCTGACAATCTGGGCTCTATTTCTCTAATTTCTCTAATGAAATTACTTGCTATGTGGACAAGGGGGCAGTAGCGAATAGGATATGCACCCCACAGTGACTCCATGCGTCAAAGCCACCAGTTTTATTATTGTAAGGACTTCTCCCACAATGCCTACAAGTCACAAGTACCACGCCTCAGCTGCAAAAGAACCTGTAGCTGCTCCAGCCTTCCACAATCATTTGCTTCTCTTTCCTGGCACTTTGAACCCCCTGCATCAGGTCTGCATGTTTTCACAGAACCATAAAATGGATAAGATTGGAAGGTACCACAGTGGGTCATCTGGTCCAACCTCCCTGCTCAAGCAGGGTCATCCTAGAGCACGTGGCACAGGGTTGTGTCCACACAGTTCTCGAATATCTCTGGTGAAAGAGACTCCACACCCTCTCTGGAGAACCTGTTACAGTGTTCAGTCACCCACACAGTAAAGAAGTTCCTCCTCATGTTCAGGTGGAACTTCCTGTGCATCAGTTTCTGCCTGTTGCCGCCTGTCCTATTGCTCAGCACCACAAAGAGCCCAGATCCATGCTCTTGACACCCTCCCAGGGGTATCGACCACTCCTCCCAACTTTGTGTCATCAGTGATCTTGCTGAGAAGGCATCTGCCCCTTCATCCAAGTCACAGATGAACAAGTTAAACAGTATGGGGCCCAGTATTGAACCTTGGGGGACACCAAGGTTAGTGACAGGTCTCCAACTAGACTCTAGTTTTACCTGTTTCATGCCAGGGGACAGCCCCCAGCTGAGTACTCTGCAGAGCTGCTTAACTGTACAAGACTTAAGACAGTGATTGGGTGTAATGGTCCTCTTGTTCTCTGATCTAATGGTTCTTTGTGTATTCTATGGGTTTTTTCTTTTCCCACAAATGAACCTGGAGTTACCAGAAGCATTCAATCAATCCTAAAAATACTCACTTAGGAAAACTCAAGAAGTTTTCTTCTGGTCATTTTACACCTTCTAGATAATTGTCTTCTTATATTAGTTCCAGTTGAGTAAACATTTTGGGAAGACTGCAACCAGCCCATAGACACAACACATTTCCTTTGGTCAATCACAGCCTGTTTTCCTCTTTTCACAGATATAAAAAAGAAAAATATGCATGCAAATCAGTGCCTGTGTATTCAGTTTCTTCTTATTTTGTATTACTTGTTAGAAGATGAGGATCAAAACAGGATCATTGTGCTGAATTCCCTCTCTTGTGTTTATTTGTGCAGATCTTAAAAGTTCACCTTTTTAAAAGAATATGCTTTGTTACACCTAGGGGAGTTTCAGTTTTAAATCAGTTTTTTGTAGCTCCTTTTATATTATTTCTTAAAATGTCAAAAATGCTTATGACATGTTGTTTACTTTAGAGTGTTGTCATTTTTATCGTAAAAGTTCCAACTGAAAAAGGAAAGAAAGAAAACATTACTGTGTTTTTCTCACTGAAGGTGAATTTAACTGAAATTCTACACTGATTAGGCCCATACTTTTATGGATGTGTCCTGGTTTCAGCTGGGATAAAAGTTAGATTTCTTCTTAGTAGCTGGTATAGTGTTGTGTTTTGCATTCAGTATGAGAATAAGGTCTGATAGCACAGTGATGTTTTAGATGTTGTTAAGTAATGCTTAGCCAAAGTCAAGGACATTTCCTGGTGCACAAGAAGCCAGGAGAGAGCATGGCCAGGACAGGTGACCGAACTGGCCAGTGATATCCCATACCATAGAATGCCATGCCCAATATATAAACTGGAGGAAGCTGGCCAGGAGCTGCCAAGTGGTGCTCAGGGATGGACTGGGCATCAGTCAGCAGGTGGTGAGCAACTGCACTGTGCATCACTTGTTGTTCTTGGGTTTTATTCCCTTCTCTCATTCTCATTACTATTATTATTGTTGTTACTGGTTAAAGGAAGATGCTGTCTTGTGAAGCAAGTACCAGTACTTAATGCTAGATAAAGAAAGATAAGCCCTGCCATTTACATTCCGTGTTTTTGTAGGACTGCAGGAGCAAGGCAACTTTCATTTAATTTTTTTCAATTATTAAACTGTTCTCAACCCAAACCATGGGTTCTACATTTTTCCAGTTCTCCTCCCTATCCCACCAGAAGCAGGGTGGGCAGTGAGCAAGCTGCTGAGCGGTACGTAGCTGCTGACTGGAGTGAAACCACAACAGGGTGTAAAAGAGGAACAATCAAAGACGCTCGATTACACCAGTAACTAATTGGAACCAGAATCAGACCAGAAGCTTCATGTATCTACTGCCGTCTGGAGGTTTGCTAGAGGTACTGCAGTGATGAAAATAACTCACTGGGAAGCTGAAAATCCATACCATTATTTTCTCTGCAGTTGGCCTGCTACTGAAATCCTACAAAAACATGCAGTAGCAGCCAGAGTGTGGTGGAAAGGGCTTACCTGTTAGCATTAAGTACTGATCTCATCTCAGAAGATAACATTCTCTTTTAACCAAAGCTCTGATCCTGCAGGAGATTAGCACACACATTTGATCCACACACAGAGCAAAGCAACCACTTATTCCATTGGGATCAAAGCTGCAAAAGCAAATTATTCCATTTCTTTGTGAGACTGGAGGCAGAAGCTGTAAAAGTATTCTTTGCTTCTTGCAAGGACATGGGAATTGTCGACTGCAATGTGCAACACAGTATTTCAAATATTACATCTTTTTGATATGTATTTCTATCAGCAAATGAAATGGTTGCATCTAAGATTAAGAAGTTGCAGAAATCTGACTAAAACAGATGTCCTATTTATTCTGTTCAACTTAATTCCAAGTTATTTCAAGCTCTGCTTCGAATGCCATTATGTCATACATTACCAAATATAGCAACTCAAAAAATAAATCCAGATTTATTTATATACATTACTTAACTAGGACAAAGTATAATTTTTTATACAGATGCTACTGGCCTACTCTGAGGACCTGTCACTTCATGTACTTCAGATACTTACACACAGGGAACAATTTAATTTTTTGTTTAATCTGCTTTCAGTCTACTGATTAAGATGGATTAAGCCTTTGAAAGTGTCCTGCCCATGTGTTATCTTTTCAGTTAAAATCATCTCTGAAAAAATACTCCCTGTGTGTTTATACATGTAGTTTTACACCATGCCAAAAAGAGTACAGGAAGCAGAGAGCTTTTGGTCCACCTCCTGCAGCTTGTGGGACTATTTCCATTTGGGCTACAATTATGCTGGATAACAGGAGCCTGTGCAAGGACCTGTCTTTAAATTTGTAAATTTTCAACTCCTTCTCAAACCAAAAAAAGCCCTCTATACAAGATCCTGAGCTGTAGGTGGGCCTGCTTGAACAGGTTGGAGAAGAAGGTCTTTTCCAGAGGTCCTTTCCAACCTTCGTCTTCCTGTGATTCTGTGGAAAGTAGCATATACAGTAAAAGGACTCTCTATCCTGCAGCAGATCACATGTAAATACCAAATCCACCCATTTTCTACAGTTATCTATCAGGATTGTATTCTTCCTTTCTCAAGGAAAATTCATTCGTATCCCTTAGCCAGAAAGAGGATATTAGGTTAGTAAGTCACTTAATCGCTTTGATCTGGAAGCGGCAGCCATCAGTTTGTGCACCTATGATCAAAAGTATCCTGTCAACATGTGACTAACACATCTCGTAAGTACAAAGTAAAGCAATTTCAGTTATTCACAAAGGAAATGAAGTAACAGCAGAACATTTATGCACTAAAATTTCAGCACAACCATCTTTTCATTGTAGTCAGCCATATCATAAAAATACCAATCACAGTGCACTTGGCTCGATTGCTTTGGATGGGCCAAAAATCAGGAAACAGAACTGAGTAAAGATCTTTTAGCCATGAACATACTGTATGACCTATTCTGCAAGGGCTGCAGTAGTCTTCTCCACCACCTATTCACAGAACAGCTGTGCTTCTGGGGCCTTCTTGCCTTCCTTGGAAACAGCCATTAACAACTGCTTGCTCTAGGATGCCAAACTGGTGCTCATAATCGAATGAAAGCTCCAGGGTGTCTTGCTAGCATTTCACATTAAATTAGCTTCCTGATTGGAACATGGCAAGGATTTTTCTGCTCTGGTTAGACTGGCAGGGACCTTGAAGGTACTGCATTTCACATGGCTAGCTTGTTCTGTCACCTGGGCATTTCACTTAAAATTCTTTGCTATTGCAGAGAACCCCAGACATTGTCACATGCTTTCAATCTCAGATGCTTTTTCTGCCATATTACAGAGCAAAATTTATCTTACATTTTTGTGAGGAAAGTTCGTTTTTCAATAGCTGTTAAAATATCTCTTCTGGCTGACATTTTATTCACAGAGGAAACAGCAAAATATAGACCAACCTGAGCAAAGTCTCTGTTACACAAGTACAGCTGTGGGGACTTAACTGATGGCGATCTTTTTTTCCAGACCCATCTGCACTCCAGTGAGAAAATGCTGGATATTCTGCAAATGGTTTTAATTTCAAGGAGACTGTGATAAAACCCTCCGCTTCTAAATGACAAAATATGCATTCTTCAGAGTTCTGCAGTAAGTTAGCTTTCTCATTTTCTGCTTTTACAGGGCCAAAAATGGAGAACAGTTCCATTGTCTGGTTCAATGCCATCATTTAAAGAGTGTCATCCTCTTTTATCTCCTCCTCTAGCAAGCGAGTGGGAGCAAGTCTGAAATGAGAAATTATATCCCCTCATGCTCAAGCACTGCTCACACCACGTCTGGGCTATTTTCCCCCTCAGTGCAGGGTGTAAACCTAGAGTAGAAGGAAATACTACAGCAATTTGTGTGGGAGGGTCACATTTTGATCCTAACTAGACTGGCAGCATTGCCTGAAACCATGAGCCACATCAACAGCCCCAGCTGGGCCCTTGAGAGCCAGCTTGGCCAGCTGTCAGTGCCTCCCCTTGCAGATTGTCCTTCACATCTGCTCTGGGACAAACAGGAATTTGCCAGCAGCTGGGCCTCCATGCAGACAGCAACTGTGGTAGCAAGAAGAGATCTGAGGGTCATTCACTGCTCTTTCAGCTGTTTCATGGCATGCCAGAAAAACACAGCCAAGTAGTATTTTGCCTACCTATAAACGTCCTGTGAGTTTTCTGGAAAAAATTCAATACAAGTCCTTTTAAAAAAACAGGGCTAACCAAAGCACACTCAAGGATGAATGAAGACCTTCATTAGCCAGGTGTGACATGTCTGCAGATTAGGACAGGTCAGTTTAAACTGTTCATGTTTCAATTAGTAATTCAATTTATCCTGTTACGCTGACATATCTAGCAGGAAGAAACACAATAAAAAAGGAAAAAACAACATGTCTTCCATGGAAGCACTTCCTTCAGGTCACACAGGATAGGGCCTTGAAATGTTTACAACAATCCAGGGCCAAGACTCAAACATGTCTGTCTGTGCTGTGTTCAGAAAACAGCAAAATCCATACCAGCTCATGGTATGCAGCTGAGAAGGAGCTCACAGTTGAATGCTAAAACATAAAATCCTCTTCTTTGGTACTTATTAAATGCAAGGGCTACTTCATACCAATCTAGTGCCACCTAAGCTTTTCTATGTCTCTGCCTAGCTTCAATTTTTCCCACACGGCTATGCTCCCTTGTTAAACTTTTACTTATAACCCTATAAAGGCAATGCAGTTCTATATGCTATCTGTAGACTATGAACTCTGGTACATGAGTCACTGGCATCTCTCCTGAGGTTGAAAGGTTGGTAACCACAAAGAGGTGAATTCTAACCCGGGGGAAGTGCATGTTCAGGGAGTTCAGAAGCTGTCCTAATTTTATTTTGAACCCACTTCAACAACCAAGTTACCCTGATGATGTAATTTATACACATGCTTAGACAGTTGTTAATCCCTTGAGTGAGTGGTTGTCTGTTCCAAGTATTCAGGAAGAGAGAATACAACAGGGCTGCCATGCCAGGACTTTGTGAGACACAGGTTCTTTTTCTAGTAAGGTATATTGGTCTCTACCCAGAGAACCATTCCCTAAATGTGCACAGTTCCAATGCATTGAGCTGACTGCAGATCATGACACGACATACATATTTCTCCCCAGGAAAGACAAACAACAGCCTACTGCTTGTTCCACACACATTAGCTGGCAAGCAAAGTCTTACCCTCATTCATGGCGAGTGTACCACACAGCTGGATACCTCCAGGCAGTCATAGAAAAGGATGGAAAGACACACAAAATGGACAATCTGTAGGAACTGGGGACAGCCTCCCTTGTTAAAGTATGCAGTGATTATTTTGCTTAATTTTTGCCAAAAATCAATTTATGGACATTGATCTAATTGTTCATCTTTTAGCATCACAGTTCTTTCTTCAGACAAAAGCTTACACTATTAGGAACAATATGCTATTTTAAACAAGATTTCACATTAAATTCAGAGCAGAGAAACAGCTTCATTAATTTTTCCATCTGTTCTGTTCAGGCTTGTTGGCTTTCATGTAACATTTAACTTTTGTATGAACACAAAATGCCAAAAGCTAAACTGAGCTCAATTCTATTGTGCTTCACAATCTGACAGGAGGTAATATAGTCATTTGCCTCAGATTTGGTTGAACAGGATAGGCTTCTCATCACTGTCCATCAACTATTCTATTCAACCAAGGAAAAGAGGGAACACTGGAAAATGCAATTTTCATAACATTGATGGCAGCCATAGGACCACTCATTGATGTCACGTTCCACAGACCAAGATGTGAAGTTCTAGGAATTTGACAGTATTTTTATTTCTAGGCAAATCCACTTGCCTTTAAGCAACCTAACTTAAATTTTTGGTTGAGCTTCTGTGTCTAAACCTGGGAGTTATCCCATCCAAGCACAAGAAGACAGTCTACAGTTAACAATCCACTTTTTCCCCAGGAAGAGGAAAGCAAATTATTAACAGTTAGTATTAAAAAAACCCAGAAAATGTGAAACTGAGAGTAGCTAAAAAACCCCAATCCCAGACTCTCCAAAATAAGAGATCCTGAAGCTATATTGTAACAGATTAAATAACTGTCAAGTATTCCCAAAGGTTCTTAACACACTGACTGTGCCAGTCACAGTCCTGTGAAGCAGGGGCAGCCAAGAGGCCAAGTCAGGCTATTTATCACAACAGCTTAGAGTCAGCAAGAAACCAAACAGCAGAGGCTTGATGTCTTGCTAGTGAAAGAGCAGAGCACTGTCAAGGACATTCTGACCTTCCTTCTGGCATACTTAAATGTGGATGGACACAATTCTGGTTTTGAGGTCCAGTCAGAAATACTTCAGAGTTTAAAAGTTTTTATATATATTAAATTATCATCCACATTTTAGATTATGGCTTCTACTGCTCAAAATGGCTTGCTTCAAAATAATTAACCACCATTTCTCTTGCTGCATGAAGGGTAGCTCTTACGCATAAAAGGTCCAGGAAACTTTTATCTAATCTTTAAGACTCTGACAGTAGGAGCTTTGTGTTGTGGGCTGATCTAAACACATCAATGGCATATATATAATAAATGGACTCAAGTTCAGGACTTACAGCACTGGAAAGAGAAGAAAAATGTAGATGGTTGTGTAGCATGTACAGTCTGTAGAGGTGTGCAGGGAAAAAGGCAGCAGGCTAAAACTAAGCACCTTATAGACCAGGCACTATGTAAGCACTGTCAATCACAAAATGCTTTTCTGTATGTCCTAACACCAGACACAAGAATATGAAAGAACACCAACAGCTGTTGCATTGCTATGAGCTCCATCTGATTTTATGATCCTGGCAAAACTTTAACTTCAGAATCTCCCATGTTGCTCTCTGAGACAAACATATTTCCCAGATGGCAATGTTCCAGGCCTATGTGTGTCCAGTGAGGAACTTTAGATCAAGAACAGATCTCACACTGTTCTAAAACTCACAGCCTGCTAACAATGTGGAGAAAGCAGCACATGGCTGCTTGTTCTCCTACCTCTGACTTCCCAAGGATAATTTTCAGTCTTTAACTTGCCAGTCCTTAACAGAACAGTCAGCAACTGATTTATCCCTTGTTCTGCAGAATGCTGTATCTTCCAAGTCTTTTTCCTCAAAAACATTTGACCGACTCTTCCTCTGATTTCTGATCTGTTTCCAGCCAAAAGCAAATGTTCAAAGCAATCACAAAGAGACCAACCTTGAGTGTCACGGATATTGGAGATTGGTAGAAACTCCTCACCAAGAAACCCAGTAATACAGACATTAGCAAGGACTTCAAATTGTAGCAATTTATCTTTCTCAAACCACTTTCTCCTGTAGCGCAACCCTACAACACATTTCTTTAAATTTTGACCAATTCTCAGTGAACAAATGGTTTCCATCCCCTACTGTAGCTCACCTGACCTATGCCAACATGCAAGAGGTATTAGATTAAGTAGATGAATGAGATGTTGCAAGTTACCAGGACTGGATGGCGTTCACTAAGGAGTTCTAAAGGAAGTGAGACATGGAAGAGCAGATGTGCCAGTGAACACTTGTAACTACCATAACAGACACTCATTGTGCCAGATGACTGGCAGACCACTGCCCATGTCACTCTCATCCACAAAAAGGGCTGTTGAGGGAATCCTGCAAGTTACAGACTGATGAGCCTGATGTCAATCCCTGGTAAAATTGTAGAGGCTGTAGTGAGACTCCTGAGCCTATGGATAGATATACGGACATTTTGGAAAGAATCGGCATGCTTCTTAGGAAGGAAAATCCTGTCTCACTAACCACAGAGTCTTCAGAATAGGTGAATAAGTAGGAGAATAAAAGTGATACATCAGACATATTTGGATTTCCAAAAAGTCTTTGACAGTGTTAAATACTTGATAAGCTAATGTTGCTAAGAAATTGGACTAAAAAAAAAAAAGCTATTACAAGGTGAAAGCTGGTTAAAGGGCAGGAAGGAAAGCACAAAAAACCTCATTCATTATCATGACTTGGTGATGAATTGATTTATTAGGCAAACTGTACCTAACTATCAAATAAACTGGACATATTTGGTGTTACAAGAAAATTTAGGCTGTTTATTAGCTAAAACAAAAGAAAGTCAAAAAGGCTACCGAATTATCATTTTCTAAACCGCCACTAGCATAAACCTTTCAGTACCTCTGGAAGTTAAATTAGTTTGATACCAATTATTACATGAACAAAAAAGGTGAAGTTATTCTAAATTTTATCACTACTACCTTTATTTCCACATTTCATTTCAAGAACTAACATAAATCAGCGCAATAAATACAAAAAGTGAGAGAAAAACATGTATTTTATTTGTATTGAGGCAAAAGGAGCTCATCTCATTTAGATCAAAGAAACGGGGAGCAAATTATTCAATCAAGCTTTTAAGAATTTACAGAAAACAGAAAAAACACCCTCATGTTTATCACACCAATAAACAACTGAATTTCCTATGAACTCTCCATTCCTTTAGACTTGGCACAATTTTTTATTGCCCACTACCACACTTCACATCTTTGCTTGTCAAAATGTTGTATTACCTATGTAAACATCTGTTTTATCTGTAAACTTTAACAAGTAAATGGGAAAACCTACTAATTTATCCAGCCCCAAAAAAACCAAGGATGAACTAAATATCAAATTAATTACATCATATTCTATGTAATACTGTTTCAACAAGAACTATAGCCTGTTGAATTCATAACAAAAAGGATGCAGAAACAAAAAGCAGATGTGCAGTGTCATGCATTAGTGTAATAACATTATAAGGCAACAATAAAAAAGGTAAATTTTATTTTTAAGTATATTCACCAAGACAAAAATCAAGGCTGTACTCTTAGCTAATTTTGGTAGTGTAGAATTTCTTCTTATCTTAAGCTGAAAGTGTTAACTTTTGAGCATATTCACCTGTTACTGTGTTGATAATAGATACTTTGGTCAAAATACATGTGGATTTAAATGTTGTGCAACAGTGGATTTTTTACCTTTTCAGTTCACATTCTTTATGTTGAAATAAAGAAAAACTCTGTTCCCAAAGAATCAAATAGGTTAAATGGTAAGAAATACTTGGAATTAAATACCCCTAAAATAAACAACACATGAACAATAATATCTCTGCAGGAAATAAAAGTTCATCAGCCTGAATCAAAAGACTGAGTTAATACTATTCTTATATGCTTTTTATTGTTGCTTTGTTCACTTCATGCTCAAATTGAGTAAGCAAAAGTAATTATATGGCAGTCTGGAAAGCCAGACATCACCAAAGATTTCCTTTATTGTTCAATGGGCTTTTGTACTGCAGAGCATAATCAACCCCAACCACTTAAACAAGAAACTGAAATCACATCTCAAAGTTGTTGCAAATGATCTCAAAGTAATTATAGTATCACAGTAACCAAAATGACTGGGTTTTTTCCTCTGCCAATAACTTAATCTACTACCTGTGATTTTTACAAACTGCAGTTCACATTTGCTGATAACAAAAGCTTTCTTTGAAAACAACACTGCTTTACATCTAGTCAGGCAGCTTGTGCATATCAGAGCATTCTGTCGACAGACATGGAAAAGGGTAAAGGAGGAAAAAGCTGAAATATGGCTGCAGTTTATCCGTGCCTTCAATGCACTGCAGAATCTCAGGCAGCACTAGAGACAGCAAGTTTCTTCAGATGATCCATAAATACTTGTAAGCTGACATCATCAGTAAGAATGGGTGCTCCAGACTCCTACAAAATAAGGAAAAAAAGGAAAACTGATTATATACATTGTGAAGAAAAAGGCACAATATGTTCCATTGAATAAACATTTTATAAATTTAGCAAGATCTTAGAAGCGTATCATTGCTGAAATTCTCTGACAAAAAAACCCAGCAGACTGTACATTTACATAAATTTTCATACATTTACATGAATTCAAGCATAAACCACTACTACATTCTCTTCCATATTAACACATACAGCAATGACTTGCTGTATTGCAAGATCTTTACATCAAGAGTTACTCAAGAGTTTTTTGACAGCTGCCAAATACTAACTTACAAACTTTCCATGGGACAGTTCCTGCATCACTCCCACCTCAGTAGAGCAAAAGGGAGAGAAACAGTAATATGCAAGTGACACAACCAACAAATCAGTAACTGTCAGTGAAGCTCAGACATATCAAAACAGTGAAAGGAGGAAACAAATCCCCTAAGGGTCTGATCTGACACCAAGTGAAGGTCATCTGGCTTTCCCAAAGACAGGTGGGCCTATTCTCTCCTGTAGCTCTGTACTGCCGCAGAAAAAGACCAAAAGCATCTGAAAGTCACGAGCAATAGATCACAAAAGATTTGAAAAAACCTTTTGGGTGGATTCTTGCAATTTACTTTTTGACCTCAGAAGTATTTTCACTAATCCAGGAAGTTCAAAATGGTCATGTTTTAATTATTATTTTTGAACAAATTTACAATCAAACTAAACCAGCAATTGGCAACTCTGCAAATATTACATAGTAACTCCCTTAAGTCTTTTGAGACCAGTCTACCACTACTTCCCTTTACAGATGCAGGAAGAATTCCTATAAATCTCAACAATTCAACCTTTTCAAAGGTACTAAGAATCCATATCTCCAAATTAAACCAGAGCTGTTGGAACTCTTGTAAAGTCTTCCAAAACACAGACATAAAAGTCTTAACAAGGATGCTCAGAACTGGTGCTGTTTTCTGAGAACTGGCCAGAAACAGTTCCTCAGCTAATGATCAAGGGACAAATCCAAGTACAGCCAGATTTCTTGGATCACTACAATACACAGCCACTCTCAGGGAAGGCACACTAAATTACCTATCATCTGATGGCAGCAAGATGAGATTAAAGGATGCTCTCCTTCCAAGCCTGTCAAATGCTACATCTGAGCTCTCTTATTTAAGAATCACAGAATCATTTAGGTAGAAAAGACCACTAAGGTCATCGAGCCCCACCATTAATCCAGCACTGCCAAACCCATCCCCAAACTATGTCCCTAAGTGGCACATCTACACGTCCCTTAAATACCTGCAGGAATGGTGACTCTACCACTTCCCTGCACAGTCCATTCCAGTGCTTGACAATCCTTCTTATGAAGAAATTTTTCTAATAGCCAATCTAAATGTCCTCTGGCATCTTGCGACCATTTTTTCTTTTCCTATTGCTTGTTACCTGTGAGAAGAGACCAACCCGTACCTGGCTCCTTTGAGGTAGTTGTAGAGAGTGATAAGGTCTCCCCCGAACCTCCTTTTCTCCAGACTAAGCACCCCCAGCTCCCTCACCTGCTCCTCACAAGACTTGTGCTCCAGAGCCTTCACCAGCTCCGTTTCCGTTTTCTGGACACACTCCAGCAGCTCAATGTCCTTCTTGCAGTGAGAAGCCCATAACAGAACACAGGACTCGAGGTGTGACCTCACCAGCACTGAGTACAGGAGGACAAACCCTTCCCTGGTCCTGCTGGACACAATATTCTTGATCCAAGCCAGAGTGCCAGTGGCTGTCTTGGCCACCTGGGCACACACGTGTTCAGCAGCTGTCAATCAGCATTCACAGGTCCTTTCTGAAAATTTCAACTGCATCTTCAAACACCAACCACATAATGGAAATGCACAAAAAGTTTATCGTTGTTTTCTGAAAATGCTTTCTATACTAGTAAGGCACCTGCCTGCTAAAGTTTAAAGAAAACCTTTACTTAAAATATTAAAAACCAAACTAGACAATTCATCAACTCCTGAAATACATTTTCAGTGGGGTGTGGGTGCCCTCTTCAGGTCAATGTGACTTTCAGTTGTTCACAAAATAAAATACAAAATAATCATGAAGGTAATGAGAAAAAAAAGAGCAAGATGCAAAACAGTTTTAAATTTCTCCCAGACATTACAATTTCTCATTTCATAATTAGTACTTGATTCAACTTTTTTCACAAAAAACCTGCAAATACAAGAGCATAATATCTTGAGCACACACACTGCAATGCCCCGGGGTAGTTAATACACCATTTCTGATGTTACCCTAGAACTGAATTCTTTTCAGCATTAAAACGGACAGCTATCTTTTGCAAGATGTATCAGAGTCTCATCTGTCCAGCATGAAAAATTATCCTCAGATCAGTTAAAGAATTTTTTTGTATTTACATTTGGAATATTGTTTCATTTGCTTATAAATTAAACGAGCAGTAAACAGTTGTCCTGTACTGCTGGAAATGTGAAAACTTAAAAAAATTCCAGATAATGTTTAGATTAAAAATAAGATCTTCCAAAGTACAGGATTTGTGTGTATGTCGAGGGGAAACATGATGAAGAGAAGCACTAACAAACTGCTGGTTAGATTACCAACTTTGGAAGCAAAAGAATTTGGGATTTGTGTTCAAATTGTGCTGGACCTGATTCAGTACAGAATTTTCAAGTATTTTCACTCTGGACCTCAGTGCTCTTCACTACCAGAAGCTTCATTAGAACAAGTTCATTCCTATGAAAATGTACCCTGATAAAATTCATTGACAAAGATGACTGCCATAAAACTGCTACAGAGCTTTCTCACTCATGACTTCAACACTGTACACCGTTTAGCAAAGTACTCTCAGAGCACAGTTAATACACAGCTTCAAACGTCTGATGCCATTACATTCGCATGAGAAGATGACACTGCACTAGCACTTACCCACAGCAGTGTTTGTCTTCCCACTACAGAAGCTGAATGTGGAAGGAGAACATGGAACAGAGATGCAACGTTCAAGAATACAAGCTGCTACAGAATGTTTAACTTCTGAACATAACTTCCTTCCTGAAGACAAGATTTGAAAACTGATTCCTGGTCAAACAGGCCATAGAAATTCTGGAAAACGTCAGTACACTGGCACTGGTGTATTTTCCAGTTCTTGCTTATAACTACCTTCAACACTTATTTCCCCTATTGCAAAAAAGTGCCTTAGCCTTTATGTGTGGTAAGCACTCTCATTTCCAGTATTTTAAAGGTATTTATAGGAATAAGATCTAAAGCTCTGTGGGACAGGTGGACAAGAAGGTAACAATAGAAGGCTGCAACATGCTGACTTGAAGAGAAGGCCACCAGGCAAAGGTCAAGCAGACTTACTAATGGCTCAGCCAGGTGGAGGAAGAAGCGATACAGAAGTGTTACAGTTCTCTTCTGCCCTTGAGCAATACACGCACATTCTCATCCACAAGACAGCTCAGCCTGGCCAAAGCTACCTAAGCCCTCATTGTGACTCATTTATTTATGAAAAAACACACCCACCAATATGAAAATGATGAAGTGGCTGCCCTTCTACCATCTTTTACGGCAGTAACAGGGAACCAATCCTATTTAACTACAGCAGGTATAAAATTGGTATTTTAAGTCCTCCATGGTGTGGACAAGAATATGATTCTACCTCTCAGACAGGCTGATGGGTTTGCTCCTCTCTCCCTCCAAAGCAGGAACACTCTTTGGTAAGATTTGCATCTCTGCTACTTAGCAGAATGAAACTAAACTTAATAATTGGTGAAGTTAAACTTAATGAATTGTAAATTGTAAGCTTAGCTTAATCAATCATTGTCTAGCCTTAGTATATTTAGTGCTACAGCAGTAAGTGCACTTACCAGTGACTATTCCAAATGTTTTTATCTGTTGCCTCAATAAACTCTCTACTTTTGACTTTGCAAAAGTGTTTCAGTGGAAAGTCCTTGGAGGGGCTCTGTCAGGCAAACATCAAACCCACAGTCTTAAGACAACACTGTCTAAGAAAGTACGCTAGACATGAAAGCAGCCTAACAGAAGCTTAAAATAGTAAACCAGATCATTTCTGTCTGAAGAAATAAAGCCCATTTTTCTTAACTTTTGTAATTTTGGTCACATCAGACCAAAACTGCATTTCTTTTTCAGTTTCAAAACTTTGCATTACTACTTATATGTACATAATGTGCCACTTGCCTTCTGAAATAGGGGAGGAAAAAAATCATGCATACAAGCTTGATCAGCAGATTCATACTCACCTGTCCCCATGCGTACATATTGTTATGAGTCTGAGAGGGATTTACTTTTGAAAGTAGGAAACGAGCCTTTAAAAAAATAAAGACAAAAAATTAATCATCTCAAACAGAATTTTCCTGCACTCAGAAAAAAGTTACCTATGTATGAAATATGTCATTTCTATTATCTGGAGATACAGACACTGCAAACAGCACCTCTGTAAATAAAGCCACTCACTGGACTTCACAGCTGTAATGAAGAACTGCTAACAACTTTCTGATGCAGCTGAAAATAAGCTTTTGTCATTTTCAAGCCCTAGGAAGCAAATGTGAGTATCAACAAGACATTACTTAGTAAGTTTTAAAAAAATATTCTGGTATCAGTTCAGAGACCCAGACAAGTACTGTATTTTTTGCCCTACACACCTTACACAAAGAATCAGAACCCAAGTCAGTACAGTTAAAATAATAATAATAAATAGCAGGATTCATAAATTAGGGGGGAAACCTGCTCTTAAATATCTTGCTCTGTAAAAGCTTTAAGATTCAAAACATTGATTTGCAATTTATGTATATTTTAGCACAGAAATGCATGCTTACTACCAAAAATATCTCACAACATAATTAACATATCATATCCCAGATTATGTAATATTTACTTCACCATACCTGGCTTCCTCCATGCTCTGTATCAATGTATCTGGGCATTGGAAATCTGGAATGGAGAATTTCTTGGGCGTCGTCTATTGGAGCTTGTAGCAAGTGGTGGAAATTCTCATATTCTGGCATATCCTGGTACCCCGATTTACGCCACTGCGCTATGGTCTGGGGACAGGGGAAAGACAGAAGTTTAGAGCTGATTCACCAAAGTTTCTTGGAGGATACACAGGTCTTTTCTGAGGAGAATGTACCATTGCAGGCCTCTTTTCTATCACTCATCCCCTTTCTGCTCTATAGTATCTAAGAGAATTTTTAAAAGCCAAGATGTGCAAATAACATGCCACTAGATTTTTTTTTTTCAAACTCTTAACAATTTGTGTTCCATTTGTATTTACTCTTTTTTTGTTACCTTTTATATGCCAAATATTTTGTTTGGAGGGGGTCAAAGATATTATTTACACTTCTCTAATATGCATGTCTATGACATACAAGAAATAAGTATTTATACTGATATTTTTCACAGTCTGTAGCACAACCTCCCCAGCCTCTAGGAGCAAAGCTGGCTGCTCAAGGTCAGCTCACTGATACAGGCAGTTCTTACGAAAGACCTGGAGGGACCCTCAGCAAGGGTTCCTCCCTCCTCTGCCTGGCAGATCCTTTTAAACTGAAGGTCTCATTCCTGGCTCCTGTGTGAGCCACATGCCTGCACCAGGCCATGTACCCTACTGATTTGGACCCCCACTCAGTGACTTGACTTCATAGCCAGAACTTGGACCTGTCTCATCCCCATCAACTTGTCTGGTGATCTGGATTGAAGGCTGAGTCTGGCTACTGCCCAAAACTGCTCTGCTTGCTTTGCTCAGATACAAGGGGGACAGGTTCTCAGTGGTAAGACCCTGCCTGCCTTGCAATGACGCTTGCCCCTGTTCCCCTTCCCTCAGGGAGCAGCCCACCACCGCTGCTTACTGATAGCCCCTTACAAAAATGAGATAACATTCTGTTACTTAAGAAGTGTCAAAGTTTAGTAAATATTTTTATCAGTGCAGCTACAAGGACATGATTCAGAGCAGTATTTTTCAAATTCTCAGCTGCAAACCATTTACAGTTGCAAAGTAGTAAAAAGCAGCAACTCAATTCCTCCAGGGAGGCAGAGCACTAGCAAGTCACAAGCACATTAATTTATATTACTAAGGAATGTCTACCTGCCTAACTGCCAGGTGCAGTTCCATTCCTCCAGGACAGTACAGAGAAAGGGTGACTATAGAACTTGGTGTTCTGACTTCCTGTCCCTGAAGAACCAACTTAAACCAATCTAAAATAAAGGAGTGAAAAGTGGGGAGGAGGTGGAAGCAGGGTATAACACACTAAAGTAGCAAAAATATTGATCTAAACAAATACTCTGCATATTGAAGCTAATTAAACTCATCATAAGAAACAGGACCAAGACATCGAGTCATGTCAGGTATCTGTATACAGACGTGTTAAACTACCAAACTACAAACATGAATTAGGACTCTGCTGTCAGCCATGCATAAAAGAGGGTCAAGCACTGAGGTCCACTAGAACTGGACCCTGACTTCCAGTGATTTCCATAATGTAGCACTCCTACAGAAAAAAAGTATTTATGTAAGAAATGACAACTCTTACCTCTCCATGATAAATAAGGATTTGGAAAAAGGTGTCCATAAGGAGAATGCGATCTGGTAAAATGCTGCTGCTATCCAGAAGAACAGGCTAAGATGTAAAAATAAATTTAAAAATTATTAACTGATGCAGAACTGAGCAATTAGATGGCATGGCCAGATTTTTTAATCAGTAACTGAATCTTAGGAACTTTTTCAATCACTCACTAAAGCTCTGTATTTGCTCCTTTTCAGGTTACACATCTGAAACCCACACAATCTCATTCTGAAGTTATCCTGTCTGATTCTATATATAAAACTTCATGAAAGTAATAAAAAATGTATTCAAGAGCTGAAACCCCTTTCATTATTATGCACTTTTCTAGTCTTTCAAGTACCTCCCTATTTACCCATACAATGCCATTAATTTGAATTGTATTTCAATGCATAAGGATTCAGCAGTTATTCAAGTATAAGATTTGGAGTTTATGAGTTGTTTGGGGTTTTTTTTAGTCTTGTTCTTGCAGCATATTATTACTGTGCATATATATCCCCCAATACTGTATATAGTAAATATTCATGATTTATGAAATCTAATGTAATATTTAAGGTTTTAAGTCACCTTTTTAAGTGTAGAGACACTGTATCGGTGCTATATGATTTAACTGAATCAGTATTACTAGAGATAACAAAAATATTAACTATTCCAAGAATCAAGAAAAAAAAATTATTACTCATTCGACACTGAGACATCAGCTCCTGTTTAATCATATTTCTCCTTCAATCACCAATGGAACTACTTGTTTTTCATACATGGGAGAGGGACCTTATACTTGCAAGCTGCTCTTCACAAACCACCTTATTACTTTCATTTAAACACCACTTCTAAAAGTCTTTTTTTATATCTTCATAAATATACTAAAAAAAAAAATCCTAAAAAAAGTTAGAAATCCAACCCGCCAAGATCCTTGACTACTATGTTTGTTTTCACTGCCTCACTCTCTTTTATGTAACAGACGACTTTTGTTATCTGCTGACACTTCTTCCAGAACCTTCTTGGAAGACCAGCTTTTTATTTTAGGTTTATACAGAATGTGCCATGACAAGGTCACCTGGAAGGTTCTGTACTAAATCTACACACAATGGGAACCACATCAAAATTAGAAGCTTTGGATTAAGGCATTAAAATAGAGGAAATTTTGTACATTTAAAAAAACCTCAAATTTTCTTTCAGGCAACAGCAAAAACACATTTTTAAATAAAATCATTTTTGTTTACGTTTACATTCTGGCACCACAAAACCAAAAAAAGCTCTCAAAAACTAACAAAAAAGTACCATCCTTTCATTTAAAACAGAACCTCTTTACTAAGTAACTTTAGTTCTCAAGACTGCTACATCAGAATTCTGAGATATGCCCTGTTCATAGCTGTTTTAAATTAAATGAATGTTCTTTCTCATACAATAAATTTTAGAACCAATACATTTTATAACACATAACAGTGAAGACAGCAATCACCTCTTTCTCAACAAAGCACCTTTTAACCCACTATGGAATTATTTTACTGATACCTCTGGAGGTCCATTGAAAGAGTAGGCATAAAGAATTGGCTGAACCATGATAAGAGACTGGGTTAGGTCTTGACGCATAAAATGATGACGATAGTAGGAGCTCTCATCCGGACTGTTGTTAAAAACTTGTAAGAAAGGAGATCTTCTCAAGTGAAACATGAACTGCAAAACAAGAACCATTGGTTTGAACTTTGATAGATAAAAAGGACAGTTGTACAAAGAGAAAAATATTTTCCACAAACTACATGAGACCAATCCCACAACAAAATTGAATTCCAACCCCTTTAACATTTCTAATTTGTATATGCACCTTTGCCAGTTTTTACACATTCCCATGACAGTAAGAGAGACATCAGAATGGGTAAACCTACAAAGCAGCTTTGAAATCCTTCCTTTACTGTAAGTTCTACTGTTATTATGAGGGAGGTTGCTGTTCTGGAACGAAGTAAGTTATAGCACGTGAACAGAAAAAGGAACATTAACCATAGTAAAGTCAAATTTTGCTAGTAAAAGCATATGCTTTCATTGCTGAAACAAACTCTCCACATGCTGACTCAATTTATATGCAACACCTAACACCTACAGACAGGTCGGTAGGTAACTGAAACAGAAATATCATGGGAATGGGAGTGTATGAAGAGTCCAGAAGTGAAGTAGCTGGAGCTATTAGAATGGAGAAATTTATCAGAATGGATTATCAGCTAAGAAACTATTCAAAGTTTGACACAGTCAAGGTCAAGTTCACAGAAAAGTGGTTTTTTTCAGTATCATAAATCATATGGAAGAGAAACAAAAAAGCAAACCCATTTATTTTCTTATGTTTTCTGAATTTCTTCATTAGAACGTCCCTTAAAAAAGTGTCAGTATATTAATTACAAATTCAGGTGAGATAAGGATTGCGTTGTAGGAGAAACAAAAAATTAACATAGTTAGACATTTAACTGTAAGAGCAGAGGACAAAAGGGGACACAGCAGCACAGACAACAGAAGTGATTTTCCTAATGTCACATGCCAGACTGTAGTTAGGGGCATGGGTTCTGTTCATCCTGATATGCCTTATTGTACTCAATGCTACAAGAACTCTTTCTTCACTGAGCATTCTCTTTCATCCCTATAGACAAACCTTCCTATACACAAACTCACCTGTGGATAAAGTGAAAATGTTTCTGAAAATCTGAAAGAGCTTGGATCATCCTTGTGATATTCTCCAAATTTCTGACACTGGAGGAAATGAGAAAGAAAATCTATATTAAGAAATATACTTGGCTTGGTCATGCCATTACTGTACGTTTGGTTTTAACAGGCACATGACTTGTGGTGCTTACAACTTTGTAAACAAACAGAAACCTAGCAAAAACACTGACACAAGTTCTCTTTTTAACAAGCAGCCATTTTCTTGCATATGAGGCTTTAACAACTTTGTGTGTTGGTTGTTTTCCCCTCTAAAATCACAAAGCAGAGTTAGATGATTAAACAGCCCAGAAGACATTGTTTAAAATTAACTTATTAATAAATGCTTACTTACAAATAAAAAAGTAAAATAAATTTTAAAAAAACCAAACAGAAAATGTAACTTTTGAAGATAAAAAAAAAATTCCATATGGTTTTCTAGATACTTTGCCTCCTTTTTTATTTCCTGCTAAAAATATTTACAATATCATTATAGGCAGCAGAAAGTAGAGAAAACTTTCATTTCTGCTAATCACATGCTATAATTTCTCTTAATTCCTCGCAATTATCATGTGCTGAGGAAACATTAAAAAATCAACCGAAAACACACCTGCTCTTTTTTTAATTTAAAATAGGAAATCTTCGCTAATTCTGTATAGCCTCATGTGGAAATTAAGCATTCAGTTCATTTTTTGCTTTTATTTTAAAAGAAACCATCGCTGAACAGTAGTCACTTATGTGTCTGCAAACAAGAAACCAATCTGACTCTTTCAATACAGCTCGTTTTACCAGTCGTATAAGTTGTCTGTCCAGCCACCTCAGCACATCAGGCCCCTCCTCTGTCTCTGCCCTGTACACTGCCAATCTAGCCATGAGAATTGCAGCAGCTTCCTGGTCAAAAGATGCAGCAATGTTTTGAATCTGGGTCTGTGCATCTGCCCAGCTGCAAAATACAAATACAAGGATTTGCATCACAGTGAAAGGAAGAAATCTAACCTCAAAATATCCCTTCAAAATTAAGGCAAAGAAAGTTTAACAGTTAGCAGTTTAATAAACTCATGATGAAGCTTCAAAAAATCTACTGGGTAGATTAAATAAGCAGCCTCCCAGTTCACCACTCTTTAATTAGAAATGTTCCTTATTTGTACAGGTATCATGCAACCAGTGAAATAAAATATCATGTCACTAATAGAACAGCTATCATATTTTTTAAATAATTGGTTGTTACAGAAAACACCATCCACAAATCTAATCACAATTCCCACATAAGCAATTTTCTTGTGCACTTTGCCAGTTCTTTTTAACTTACAGAGTAAACTATTAATCAGCCGTTTCATCAGTCACCAAGATTTTACTAATACAACTAATTATGTTAACAACACTGTCATATCAACAGTTAGGGCAATGCTTTTAACAATAAACTGAATTTTCCATCGAATTAACCAAGCGATGATCTCCTTCAGCTTAGACTAAATAAATGTCACTGGACATTGAAAAATGTCTTCAAAATACTAAACATCATTTCCTAAAATTGTGAAGTATATTGAATCAAGGAAACTGCAGGTAAAAGTTATACACGGAATATCAGGTATTTACATCCCTCTGAACTGCAGTTAGCACTCTCGAGTTATGAAGACATTCCAAACATCAGTTCAGGCCACAGAATTTCACTAAAAGCTTCCCCTTTGTCTAAAATCACTTGGCTTTCTTCAGAGCTCTGCTATAATATAATTATACAGCCACTGTAACCTCTCAGAGAAGAAACAGACCACAGAAGAAAAGAGGCAACTGTCTCAAACAAGCGACTGCTTACAAAATCTACAAAGTAAAAGGCATATACATATATCCTGACTTTTCAAAAATTATTCACAACAAGTAAAACATACTTCCTGGCAACTGTGGTCACTCTGATACGTCTCTGTCCACTGGAATGCTGGTACTGAGTCACAAACTGGATTGCACCACGTCCTCCTTGAGGAATGGGAGCATTGTGCTAAGTACAGAAGGAAAATAAATGAAAGGGAATCTCAAGATTTTACAGTATAATTTGAAAATGTGTAACTAATGACTAGAAAATCCTAACATTCTTTGCAATAGGCAGCCCCAGTTATATAAATGCATTGTCTGGTGCTTTTATTATGCTGAGTACCTTTATTAAACACAGATAATCAACTTGGAGATTGTTAAGGGATGTTAGAAGCAGTTGCTAGCTTCACCAGATATCCTTAAAGCAACCAATGCTCTCTCCTTACAGAGACAACACTTTTCCTAGGGGCCTTGTAATTCCTGGTTTCATCACATTCTCTTTGAACACCATATGATTCACTGGAATTACAGGATAAGAAAACTGATACCAGTCTAAAATATTGATTAATGAATCTGCAATAGTACCATCAAAACAAAGACTGGAATCCAAGTGTAAACTGAAATTTTAAAACTCTGCTCAGTGAAAATACAGGTTTACACACTATGTAAGCAATTCAAAAGAGAAGAAGAGGTGAAATCAACTATTACACATCACAACTAGGCCAGTTTTAGAGCTACTAATACAATGAGCCCAACATAAATATGCAAAAAAGTACAAAAAAAACCTGGCTACCGTAAGTTCGAGTTTTCAAACCTCTGCATAGATAACAAACTATGAAATACAGCATACTAAACATACAGAAACTACAGGCAGCTCAGTTCCTGAGATGCTTCTTGGAATAAGAAATGGTACGAGAATGAGTAGCACACTTGCTCCTCATGTTTTCATCCTCTTTTCTAATAGCCCCTTTTCATCCTCTTTTCTAATAGCCCCTCAGGGAAACAGGAAACCAGACTATTTGCCCTTGATGCATTTCAATGAAATCAATCTTTGCTTGCAAGTACCGAGCAATAAATTAAAATGTAACACCATGTAGTAATTACCTTGTAACTAAAACATTAGAGAAATATTAATAAGAACTTTTAAATATACCAATTACAGCATTTTCATATAATGCAATTAAAATACATTTAATAAGTAACACACTGAAGGAAAAACTTGGAGTTAGAGACTATAAACTCTATCCAAAATATGTAGAGTTCTTCAGTTCTCATTATCACATACAAGAAGATGATTAGCCCATCATTAAGCAGTAAGTGTCCACCTCTAAACTTTGACAACACAAAATGGCAACATCATTTTTTATCCCTCCTACTGTGCTTGGGGGAATCACACTAAAGTACAAGCTTCAACAGTCCCATAAAACAAAATTACTGTGTTTAGTAGACAAATATTTATTACCTGGTTTACCACCTCAAAGTACAGTGCAAGTGTTGTAGTAGGATTAAGACCACAAATCTTCCACTGACAAGTGCCTCCTGTTCCAATCTCCTGCAGAAAGATTTTGTAATACTTTTATAAACCAGAAGTATTTCCTGGTTTGTGAAATACAGCATCTAACCATTATAGGTAACTGCAACTACTCTGTCACAAAGCTTTCTCCCTGCTCACTCTGCCATCTTCTCAAACACTCCTGCAAAGCAACTGCAGCACTGGATGTAGGAATAATAAAAAAAAGAAATTGTTGTTTTAAACAATTAATACATTAGAAAAATCAGGAGCTGGCGCTAGGAAAAAATTGAAAATGCAAGTCAGAAACAGGAAAAAGTACCAGACTTTGCCTAAACAGTCTCAAAAGAGGCAAAAAGCATATATAAGTGGAATGACTCTTCTAAGGCACAACAGTAAAATTATAAGTAATAAGTAAGCTTACACACTGTATTTTATGTAGTAACACACTCTCTAGTAACTAACAAGGTAACTGTACACAGATAGCAATGTATTTCAACTGACAATTCCTTTTTGGCATCAAAGCAACATAAATATCCAGCAAAACCAATTAAAGTAATCCATCATCCATGATGGACACAGTGAAGCCAAATAAAACATTTAAGGAAAACTATGCTAGCAATATTGTCACTGTGCCTGTATTCACTTGAAAGCATTATGGCTAGAGGAATTGTAAGCTTACCACTGAAATGAGCTACATGCACTGTCCTTTTATTCATATTCAAATTTTAATTCAGATCATTTCAACAAAAAGGGGGCTGGAATATAAATTAATCATTTTATAATTGCAAAGCAACAGACAATCTCACAACTGAATTTCCTATTACCTCCTATGAAATAGATATGTAGCTTAAACAAGGCAATGAACCTTTAACTTATTTTTGGTGTTTTTAACTTTTACTGTAATATATGCAATCTCTTCAGGCAATGAAATGAGAAAAATCTGTACCAGATCACCGGAAAAAAAAAAGCTCATTATATTGAAATTTTTATATTCACAAAGATCCAATCATAAATACAAGGAAAAGTTAAGGAATAAATGTGCTTGATTAAAGCAGGCCATTTGTGAGCATTTTCATACTGGGAAGTGCTCTATTATGCAGATTGTTAGGAACAAAAGTGAGACTTCTCAAATGTAAGACATTTTGGTCACTTGCAGGAATTGTTTTTTTATTGGTAATCAAAAGTTAATAATATTATCTGATAAGAAAACAAGTGATGATTTAAGTCTAATATAATTTAAAGGCATTACTTCAGGAGCCCGCAACGGTTGGATCTTCCAATCAATTAATTAATGTGCATTTGGTGAAACAGAATTCCCAGCTACAGAAATGGGAAGACAGTCAAAACAAAAGGGATGTTTCCAAACTCGTGTCCTCCTGTTCTGTCAATCCTTCCTAAAAAATGTATTTATATGGTTCACTTTGGATAAAAGGACACAGGTCTGATTTTAACAATAAAGCATGCTAACTCACTTTCTACTCAGTTTCTGCTACATCATCATATAACTTCTGTATAATAATTTTAAAGCAATCAAATTTAAACAATCTAAACAAGTGGACATACCTAAACAAGTAACAAGGGATCTGCAAGGTCTAATACAATTGAATCTGACCTAGTAATGAATGTGAGCGTGCATGTATTTAGTTTAAAAATCAGAAAAAAGTGAACACTTTGTTCCATTTATGGAAAAGTTTCAGCCTCTCTTCAAATCCAGAAATCTAAAATCCTATTTTTCTATACTAGGATTTACCTTCATTTTTAGCAAAGTTTACTTACATTTTCTGAGACACATGGTCCCTTAGAGTTGAGAGAA
The DNA here is from genome assembly GCA_013399195.1 of Dicrurus megarhynchus. Taxonomy (NCBI): domain Eukaryota; kingdom Metazoa; phylum Chordata; class Aves; order Passeriformes; family Dicruridae; genus Dicrurus; species Dicrurus megarhynchus. The sequence goes on from VXAD01000736.1 coordinate 235,242, forward strand.
ACACAGGGTCCAATCGCTCCAGAAATCTTTACTTCTCTTGAAGTCTTCATATTTCAAATAAAAATATACATTAACATGCCATAGCTAAATAGTTCAGTCTCATTTTATCATTAGGTAATTAAAACCTCAACACATACTAGATTACTGATACCTTTAGGGAAGGTCATACATATAATAATGCTTGATACATTTGGAGACACTTTTCATGTGCTCAGTTTCTACTCTTAATTATGTTTGTTTGCTATACCAATTAGTGTATCTTAAACAACAGCATGAACATAAATTAAAACATGGAGAAAAGTTGCTTTATTCATAAACGTAAGAGCCTGTAAAGTATACTGGCTAATGTTTCCTTTCGAACGAAGTTATTAAAATATTCAAAGGTAAGATTAAAACTGAAGACTGGGAAGATAAGCTTACACACACCTGACAAGGAATTTATACTCTATGTCCTAAACATATTTAGCTAAAAGCAAGATCCAGTTATTTACACTCTTCCAGTGTCACTTTCCTGTTTGAAGTGATCTCTACGTCCCTCTAGAACTGGAGTTCCCTTTTTACATTTTCCAGGATCCTTCAACAAAATCCACATGAATACGTGTACAAAATAAAGAGGGTTCAACTATCTTCCCTAGTAGTAAATATTTAAACAGAATTTCACCAAATATGAAAATAATCTCATATTCTTCTACGATGTGGGACAGTAATATTTTTCAAGAAACATCAAGGAAGACAGTGCCTAAGCTCTAAGCTTCTTACAATGGTGGAGGTAAAAAACAACATTGTTAAAGTGCCAGAGTGGATTCTGTTAAGGATGGAAAATGAAATAAAGTTTGTCCTGGACTACGCAGAGAAACTGACCTATCTAAAACCAAGAAACCACCGATACCAAAATCTAAGCTCACAGCATTGTTAGTTTCTAATGGAGACATTTATTTTACTTTAATCTCTTTTAGCTGTCACTGAATGCAAGGTGAGGAGGAACTACCGTTATACCTATCTCACATTTACAGAATCACAGAACTGCAGAAAGATAGCTAGGCAGTAACAGCTATGTACAGGCCAATCTTAATACACCTGTTTAGCATGTTCCTAAAAATTCCTTAAAAGAGCAAAGATTCCACAGTTTGTAGCCATCCTATTCCACTGTTTCACTAACAGACTGCATTTTTGTATGCTTACCTTTATTTCTAATGTGCCGCCAAATCCCATTTTAAATTGTCCTTGCATATCTTTAGTGAATACTCTCTGAAAAGTTTGTTTGAATAATGATGTATTGAAAGAGTCTCCCATCACCATGTAGCCTCTGGACGACAAAACAAACAAACAAAATCCATGAGTTAAAAGAGATTATTTACATAGCTTGTTTTTATTAAAGACTAAAACTGAAGACAGATCACTGTGAGACATATTTTTACCTTCTTAAAGTAGACTGATGTTAAATTAGTATTTTGCTACAATGTTAAGGATGAAATTTTAAGTGAGTTTTTTTGCCCTACACATTTTAAGGTCATTATATTATGTAACAAAATCTTTCACTGGGAAAATACTATACTGGATTTCAACACTAAGGATGTCTCAAGATCCTGTCACACAAAGTCAATTTACTTTTAATATTTATTATTCCAAACTACAGTATTTTGTGTAGTTCACTCATTATTTCAGGGTTAAATCTATGCTCAAAAAGCATGATTTATTTTCATGCTTAGCAATATTCTGTGGATGTAACTGCAACACTTGCCACTTATCATGAAATATCATATCCTGCCTTTAGAAAATAGTAATGAGAGATACTATTTTCAGTCATCAAAAAATGTTAATTGAAACCTTTTAGTAAAATATGTCATTAGGTCAAACATTGTGCCCAAAAGAAGTTTCCAGGTGGATACTCAAAAATAGAAGAAAATAGACATGGATAGAATCAGAAATTCCTCCCCGTATGCAGGATGTAACCAGAACCAAAACAGAACACCTGTAGGAGAAATAAACAAACTATACATTAAGGCTACAGAAATAGGGTGAGTCACACGAGCAGACAGAAAGAGCAAAACAGCATAAACAAAAATACAACTTGAGTTTGAAGCAGAAAAGGAATAGGTGTCAAATATTCAGGTAAAATCAAATTTAAACATAAATAGCCTGAACAGTGAAGGCTCCCAAACTAAGGCTATATATACAGCTCTGAAGAGAAGCAATGATTAGCATGGCCAAGCTGGCCTGAAACTCAGGAGCTGTACCTGATAGTCATCTAAACCACTAGCTGAACCTATAAACAATATATAAAAGAACAGCACAAACAAGACAGAAAGCATAACAGGGTTTTGTACCACTCTGAAGAACAAGAAAAATAAGGACAGCAGATCCTTATCATTACTGAAACCTGTCACTTACACAAATACACACGGAAAAGCAGCAACAGCATAGCTGATAAACACTCTGTTTAAAAGACATCCATGTCATTCAAGCCTCAAAAAGATCACATTAAAAGAAAACAGCAAACCTGTTTCTGATTAAACCCAGAATTGTGGTGACAAATCTGCCAGAGGCCAAAATACTCCAAAATTCCAGTACAAATGCAACCATCACAGTTTATCAGGGTTTATGTTTCTTTTTTTAAATAGCAGAACGTTTTTTGCAAGTGCTTCCTGTTAAACAATTTAAAAAACTGCATCTTCATATACTACTAAAAAACAAATGGACACATACCCAGTGTAGTTGGGACAACACTTCATCTCCAGTAGACCAGTCTGATCCAATGCACATGCATATATGTCAATAACATGACCATTTGTTGCAGCTCGATTAGCCAGGGCTTCAAAATGCTAAATCCAAGATGAAAACACAGTTCATAGCAATTTACAATGTGAACTCTCCTCATCTTCGTATTAAATCCTAAACTTACAAAATTTTTCTAAAACAACATTGTAAGACTTTATTCACATAAAAGTATATTTTTTCCTAAAGTTAAAACTAAGACTGGAATTTTCAACACTTGGGGTTTTTTTCTGATCAGCTGAGAGCCTGACTCACACTAAAGAGAACTGTGGTTGCTATTTAAACTAGAAAATTACTTTGATCTTCTTCCTTTTAAACTGTGCATTTAGTACTAGATCCAGCACAAAACTGAATTTACTATTCTAATTTCAAGTGTCTACGATGAGAGGTGCCTGCAACTGAGCTAATTGTTTAAACTCCCATTATAATCAGTTAAGATTAATTCAACAGGTTTCGGATGCAGTTCATTGCCCCAAATGTACTAAATCAAATTAACTATGACTAAACTCTACAGACTAATCCTCCCCCAACTAGAGACAGTTTTGAGCACCTGTCTTAAAAGCACCAGCTTACAACACTAGATATAACATTTGGTCACAAAACTTTTTTTCTGAATTAAACCAGAGAAACACTCCAAAGAACTTCAATGTGAGCTAGACAAGTCCTAACTCAAAATACTGAAATTTCTGAAGAAATTCTTGAGACATACCACTATTCAGAGCTAGGTAAACAAAACCTCACAATTCTTACCTCTTTACACATTTGCTATTACTAACAGCATTTTACAGTGCCAAGCAATTTAAATGTTTATTTACTGGGAAGATGTATGAAATCCCATGATCATCTCTTACCTTAGTACCCTTTTTAACATATTTTGCATTGTCTTTTTCAATGTCATGCCATGATCTTATAGGTAACTTCAATTCATCCCCAACAACCATGCCAGGTCCCTGTGTAGCTGGTCCTCCAATGAACATCATTATGCGTGCACCAGTATTAGGGAAAGTGCACTGCAGGAAAAAGACAAATAAAACCCTTGGGTTTTGCTACAAGCTGAACAAAATAAATATATATGTGGGTATTTATCACACTGCTAGGATTGTAACAAGAACTGCATTTTTTCACTCCAAAAAGTTAAACCTGCCATTAATTCAATTCTCAATTTTGCCTTCTTAAAATGTGTAAATGTCTACAATATTCTATGCACATAAGGGATGATATCCATCAGAATCATCCGACAAATCTAATACACATCAGTTAGTAAGGTTTTTACATACTCATTGTGGCAGCTTTTCTGCAAGAAAATTATCTATGGTTTAGCACAGCTGTAGTTAAAGCTATTACCTCAAGAAGTCCTACAGCTATAGACAGGGCCACTCCAGAAGAACGTAAGGGCCGCTTCCCTTGTGGAACAGGCCAAGGATCGCGCTGCAGTTCACCCAAAAGATCAGTAAGATTCATATCAATTTTCTGCACTGGTTGCAAAAATCTGGAAACAAATAGGTGGAAGTAGTTTAGATTTAAATTATTAAATAAAAAATTTTATCAATTGCTCACTAGCAATATATTAGACATGTATTTGAAATGTCTAATTCTAGATTCTAGTCTGAATTCAGAACAGCGTCTCTGCTTCATCAAAATAAAGCAGTTTGGAATTACTACATACACACTCAGCTTAAGAAGTTCAGCAAAGAGCTTGCAAAACTGAAACTTGCAGACTTAGAGATAGCACCACTATCCAGAAAGAACCCTATCTAGTCAAAAGAACAGAGTAGGTGATGACCTATGAATCTCAAAAAAACACATTTCACTACTTCTGTAACAATCAAAGATCAGGAAGAAAATTAACATGTAAGATCTCTTTCGTGCTGTTGCAGGAAGTCTACATATGCAGCTGATTTTTGGAGGGCAGAGATGGCAAAACTGTCTTTCTTGTAATTTCATAAATTTCTTCTATGTCACAGTGAAATACACAGGAAAATCAAACATCAGCCTGTAGTTTCCGAATGAGAGACCAAAGGGGAGGGAAGAGGACTAGAAGAGGGAGAAAAAGGGAAGGCACAACTGGATAGCTGCATAAGAAAGGGGCACTAAAGCATCTACTAACACTTTCCAGCACACCAATCAACAGAAGCATCATTATTACTATTCATGAATCTATAACATGCCCCTCAGAACACTTCCAAAAATCATCCAGATAGTATTACTATTACCCATTGAGTAATTTCTTCCCAGTATAAACTGTAGGAAAGAACAGGCTACTAGTAAATTTGTGCCTGACCAAGAAGTTTGGCTGTCAGTTTACTGTTTTTGTGGTCATAAAACCAAGGTTTTCCAGTACATCAGTGTAGCCAAGGTACATGTTTTAAGATGTTTAAAGTATATTACCTGTTAGAAGGTGGTGGCTGCTGCACTTGAGGACCCCGACCAACTTGTGCAACAGCTACTTTTGTAAGCCCCAGCATTTCCTGTAGTCAAATAAAAAAGATTTTATTACAAAACTTGTTCACAGACTATTTCACCATTAGCACCTTAATGATTTCTTTTTGTTTGCTTCTGTTCATTACCTGAAGCTGTTTTGCAGATAGGTCCTTTGTTCCTCTGAAGACATAACTTTTGGAAATTCCTTCACAGCCAAGCTCATGAACTTGCACCATTCGGCCAAAGGTAATGAGACCAACTAATGCTGTTGGTGGCAGGAGACTAAGGGACATTTGCATGGATTCCTTCAGAGCTTGCAAGTCTTCATCTTCCATGCATGTATCCACAACATAAAGAAATATCAACGGCATCTGAGGACCACGCTTTGAGAAACACAATTATAATCATATGAAAAACAAGTCTTGCAGTATTTAAAGGATCAAAAATGAACAAGTAAGATACCTCTTGTAAAAGTTTTAATTTAAATCATACCAGTAACATCAGTGTTCCATCTAACTTAACTCCCTTTCAATTAGTAATCAGGATCCAGAACAAAATCCCGACCAAAGCAAACTCTGTACAAAAAGGAAATGCTTACTACAGAAGAAAAGAAAAAACCCTTTCAGGATATGAGATAGTTTTGAAGCATGAACCAATTATATACAACTTTTAATATACAATGAGCTTTTATTGCTTCAAGTGAACATAACAGTCATAAAGCTATTCACAATTATAAAATATTCTAGCCTGATGACATTCTATGGCATTTCACCTCATAATTTTATTCTAGAGACTATCAGTATTTTTATTCTATCTAAACTAATTTTGCTGTACTATGAGCAAACATTCTATTTACTTTGCATTACAAGAGTTGGCAAAAAGTACAGATTCTGTTCAGTACTTGCTCTTCCTTTGATTAAAATTTGTAAGGCTTCAGTGAGGATTCAGATTACAATCTGTCTCACTGAAGTCTTACAAATTTTAATCCTCAAAAATGGAATCTGGAGATTAAAAATTTGCAATTGCAAATGTTTGCAATTTAGAGGTTTAGGTCCATTTTTTATTTCTATAAAAAGTAACCTCTATCCTGAAAAAGGAAGAATATTAAAATTCAAACACCTGAACTGAATAGTATTAGCTGCTGTCTCTAAACCAGACAGCACTAAAACTAACTACTACTCAATCAAATACAAACTTAAATTCAAATGATTAGAGGGGTGAATGAACAGTCAAATCTGAACAAAATTACTTCAGCAAGCAACAGAGGTAAGCAGCCTCCTGACACAAACACAAATTAAACTCATTGTAAAGAAACAGACCTAATAGAAGGATCACCTTTAGAGAAGAACTCTGTTTTCTAAACCAGCCTTATTAGCCATCCTAACGCTCAAATGTTTTCCTTTTCCAATTGATGGCATCAATGTTCAATCTACTAACAAGCACACATGTACTCACAGTCACTAAAGTACAGTGGAGAAGTAAAACCGAAATTTATTCTTTTTGTACATTGCAAGGCAACAGATGTTCAATATTCTATTTAATGATTTTACCTGTACTACATATTCAATGCTGGAGAATTGAGGCAAAAGTTCAGCTGGCTGATTCATTTCAGATATGCCAGCATAAGTAGGAGGAAACTGCAAATAAAAAGACAGAAATTAAATATAAATAAAAGATTACAATTTCTACAAAAGCAAAAATAAAAAAAAAGGACTTCTTTTCAACAGCTATTCACTATTGCTGTGATGAAAAAAATCTCAATGCAATGTCTGAAGATACAGTTGCACACTCCTGCTTTTGCTGTCAATTTCAGTTTGCAACTACAATTTGAAAAATCAAGATTTTTATTTCACCTTGTAAAAAATATTTTCTATACAGTGAATGTTCTATTTTCTTACCTGGTTTCTCTGGTAACAAAAGTTGCAAGCCCAGAGTTTTGCTCGATAATCCACTTGGCTATAAAAATACAATTGGAAAAGTTTTTATAGCATCAACAATTCATTTTCCTCCACTGTCCCTAGAATACTCTTCTATAAAATTTAAAAAAAAACATTGACTTTGAAGAAGCTTCCTTCTAATATACTTTCTCCTAAATACCCACATTACAAACTGAAAATAAGTGGAGCCTTACATAGATGTATCAGGCAAATTATTTTGTTTAAGGAAAAGGAATGGTCTTCAGGAAAAAGATGCAAATAAGAAATTTAAAAATACAGGCTTCGCACCTATATTAGAGCCTTCCTCCACGGTTTTAACATATCTTTTTAACTCTACCTTCATATTTTCCATCTTTTTCTGCCTCTGTATATTAGCTGTCAGAGTGTGGGACTATCGTGAATATACACTGTGCCCTAAAAAAATAGGTTCCAACATAACAGCTATCTCTATAACAAAAACAACATTGTTTTCAATTGATGAGTCTACCTCCTTTTGCCTACATTTTTATTAGCATTCAGATAGTTTAAATAAAAAATGTAAATTCTATCTTCATGCCACAGAGATGTCTTAAAGTCCTAATCACATCTTAAGGGAAAGTCAACTTAATAGCTCTCAATATAGATTTCTTGCTATTACATCTTCTGTCTACAAGAGCAAATCTTCAGGTAAGTCCCAGCATGCTGTAAACAAAACACAGATCTACTGCTATCTAATTATCTTTACCAGTTATACAGGCTGCAAATTACCTAGCCCAAAGTGCCACACAGGCTTCAAAAGTCTCCCCAAATTGAGTCTCTAATCACCCTTTCGGGGGAAAAAAAATCCAGTCATGACTAGCACACACAATACAGGAAAAATGTACACAGTTCACTGTAAAATGCTGGCATCTGTCTGACCCTTTACAAGTTTGTCTTTTCACTGTTTTTCTTCCAGCCCTCAATAAAAGATAATGCTTCTGAAAAAGTTAACTGCAACTAGCCACTGCAGCTGTTTAATACTGAAATGCAATTTTATATTTGCTTTGAAGCTGTTTTTTCTCCCAAGCAGGGACCAGTCATTCATAACATTAAATTTGTTCTACAGGTTCTCTGACATCATGTCTAATCACTATCATTCAGGACCCTTCCCATGCCTATCAAACTCCAACTTAGAAATGGTTCTGTTTCTTTTCCATACTCCTATGACAGGAATGACATATGAAACACCTCCTCTGCTTCCAACCCAAACTTACCCATGAGTAGTACACAATCATTTGAGCTTGTGCCAATAACACTCTTAAGCTTAAACAGCTTTCATGCCTACTTCTGATGTTATCTGTCTATCACCTTCTGCTTTGGTAAACTAAACCAGATAACCTGCTTTGGGCCACAAATGAACTAAGGTCAGCAATAAATGTAGTTTATTTCAATTGGAAATTAAACTATATCAGGGTCCAACAGTTCAAAAGATACAGTATCGTAACTTTTTACCCAAGTCATTTTCAAGAGGCAAAATGCAAGAGTCTACTAACTCCCAAGATGTATAGTTCCAGAAAAATAACATGCCTAATCAATAGCAAGAACACTGAAACGATTCATTAAATGAAAGCTATGTTTTAAGTATATATGTTACATATGCAAATCTATGTGCAGAACCTTCTAAGATCTGTAAGTCTCCGCTGTGTAATGGTGTGAGGAGTACTTTAACTTCCATACGCCAGATCTTTCACACAGTTCAGCTGTCACTGTTCTCAAGATTCTAAGGCAAAGTACTGGAATAACATATGCATTAGGTTTACCATAAGGGATTCAGAACAGCTCGGCACGTGGTCCTACTGCACAACACTGGCTCATACTGAATAGGAGGCAAGTCTGGCCGTTCCTTCAGTGGCGTGAAGAGGGCAGCCACCGGGACTACCATTCTTGTAGCTTCAAGACGACTTGAAGGCCAAACATTCCAGCTGAATCTAACTCCATCTCTGTCCTCATTCTGCTGTATAAATTCCAGGAAGGTTGTCATGGTCAACTTTTCTCTTTACCACTAAAATAAAAACATAACTGTTAACAAAATGTTGACATGCAAATATTTTTATCCACCAAATGCTGAATGCACTTAATGACAGTCACACATTTAAACACTGTAACTGAGTTACAGTCAATAAAACCCTGAGTAGAGCTTCTTAAATCCTAAAGGCAATGGGCAGAATTCTAAGGGAAAACATAATACTGCTGTATAAAATTTTGTAAGAGTTTTCTAACCATATTTTTGGTATCTCATGATGCAGTCTACATGCAAAGATAAAGAAATAACAACATGGTATTCGACAAGAGTATATTCCTACAGCAAAGCTAGCAAATAACTTTGTAAGAAATACAAGTGCCATATTGCAATACATTATCTACCAAGAAGCACTTTTCAACAATTCTTTGAATTGAAATTTACCATTTTGGGCATTGACCTAAGGCTTTCAAAATTTTCTGCTACAATTACTTACAAGCTGGAGGACTGGGGAGCACAGACACAACTGAAAAGCTCAACAGGTACCTGTGAATATCTAGGAAAGTTAGCAAGGAGCACTTCCTCCCCCCAATCCCAAACTCCTCAGCTACAGACACACTGTTCCTGACTATCTGCTGCATGCTACACAGTACCTTTTATAGTACATATAGCACGGGTTTTTCCAGGAACTACGACATCTAAACTCACACTGCTTAATAATTAAGGATTTACTGTTAAAGCCCACACGAAACACATAAAAAGAAGTAGAAATACTCCTTGGTCTCAATTTATACTGTACAAAGTTAATGAACAGCTATTAGAAACCTCCTGAACTGGGATTTAAATCAGGAATTCTCACAAGCACATTGACATTCTTAGTCCTGTCATTACAGACATTACAGGAGACTCCCAGAAACTGTCAATTTATCAAAAACTATCTCTATCAAAATCATAATGGCATTGCACCTTTAGCTTCTATGACAGCTAAAAACTTTCCAAGTTATTTTAAATTATAGCCTAACTTAATGGTTTTATTCTAATCCTGACTTTTAAGAAAACAGATTAACAAAATACACAAAGCAAAGGGAAGTGCCACATTTCACAGTTAATATCCTTAGGAAATAATCAACTGCCAATATTTAATGGGCATGTCTTACTGATCTTTGGAGCAAATCTGCTCCTATCTAGACACCACATGGCAATTACAACACAGGGAGCATGAGGGACTTTGTGCATAAGAGCACTTCTACCATTGCTTTTACTCAAATTGCTGCAAAGCCGTTGGGCAGGGGACAAAACTGAGCAAAAGAGAGAGTATCTGGAAGTTGTAATTACCACAGAGAAATCAGAGACAGAAATTAACTCAGCTAAGAGAGGAAAGAACAGCCTGGCATTTGAAGAGGATATAAAATTTAAGAAATTTCTCTCCTAATAAATCAAAATCCATCCATGTTTTGAAAAAAGTTGAAGGAACATTATCTCTGAAAAATGGGGTACTGATGGAAGAATCTGCACGAGGCAACTATCTCCACTATAACCACAATCTGAACAACCTTTCCATCTAAAAATTATTTCCTGAGAAGACAGAGAAAATTGCAACCTAAAGCTATTTCAGCCATTCACTGGGATCAGCTACAGAGCTCAGCAAATCCAGCTCCAAATACTGCAACGTGTCACACTTTCTGTACTGGACTTCAAAGCATTTTCTCCACATTTTACTCGATGTTTGAAATGGCTGTACGTGGATATTACTTTTACCACTCAGTTACTGCTCCTTAAAGGGCAATGTACAAACACCAGTGTGCACTGACTAATCACATGCACACACATATACATAAGCGATTTGCTGGCTTTACTGAGTTAAATAGTGTTATTTTCTATTGAAGTGTGGCTTTCCTATTAAGAAGGCAAAAGTGGCTAATAATCAAGATCTCCTCCACCTTTTCTTCTATCATTTTCAAGAGCCAATAATGCTTACCTATTTCCTCATTCATCAAATGTGGAACTCTTGGTCTGACAAATTACATTCAGTACCATTGTTACAGCTATGAGGACACATTTTCTGGGATGGGTGTGGAGATGTATTGCATTATACAAGAACAGCAAACCCTCCTGACCTACAGGGTACACACCAAATTTCGGACACCGGAATGCCACAAAATACACTCTGCCCACCTCAGAAAACCACGGAGAAGGGATTTTCAGAACAGCTGAACAGCAACAGTTCCCACATTGTGGTGGCACTGCTTTACCTTTGCTGCAGATTACGATATCCAGAAAAAAACAGAAGTCCTTTCTGGCTTGCTTCCTCCCTCCCACTAAGAAGGCTGAATGTACCTCGCAACCCCGCACCAGGACAATCTCAACTGTGTGTCACAAAAGAAGCCACTCTTGAATTGCATTGAGAGTCACTGGTTGACTATTGGCACCTTTAAACATTTATACATCAGAGGTAAATGTGTCCCAATATAGAATATCCCAGAAATAATAATCCTTGCATGCATACACAAACAAAATCAAAACATTTCTCTCTATGGCATTGTAAGAGTTCCAGCACAGATAGATTGAAGTCCCTCATAGGACCATGCGTTTAAATACTACTAAATGAGTACAGTTCACGGCACACTTTTCTTACAACACACCTATTCTTTCAGTTTATTATGCACTAACAACCTGGTAAAAGAGATTAATAATAAACCTTTAATTAATTTTTTATGTCCAAATCACATATCAGATACAAATCTATTTCAGTTCCAAGGAGGAACTAAAACATACGAGCAGAATGGTTTAAATAGTTATCTAAAGTAAGGTGCTGACAACATTTTCACCACTCGAACGCAGTCATCCTCCAAATCTGCTCTCCCAGACCTCTCACAGAGAACTTTCTTTTTTTTTTTTTT
>VXAD01000736.1:247640-343183 GCA_013399195.1 Dicrurus megarhynchus
CCGGCGGTAGCCCCGGGCCCTCAGGCCGCCGGGGGCCCCGAGAGCAGTTTCGGGCACCCGGGGATCCCCCACTGCCATGGAGTGGACGTGGGGAGCTCCCGCCACGCTCGCTCCAGGCCCGGCAGCCGTACGGGGCCCCGCGGCCCGGGGTGCCCTCCGTGCCTCCCAGCGCGGGGAGCGAGGCTGCCGCCTCTCCTCGCCGCGGCACCCCAGCTCCGCCGGCTCGGGCTCCCCGCGCCCTGCGCTGCCCCCTCAACCCTGCCCTGCCCGCTCACCCGCGTCCCGGCCGCCGCCGCCGCTCCCGCTGTGCTCGCTCTCCCCGCCCGCCCGCTCGCAGCCGCCCCGGCGCTGCCGACGCATCAACATGGCTGATGGGAGAGTCCGCGCCACGTCAAGGGGCAGAGAGCGGGGGCGGGCTGAGCTCCGCCGCTCCCCCGCCCCCGGGGCACCCCGCCGGCGCCCCGCGGGCCTCTCTGGCCAGCGCGGCGGGGCTGGCCTCGGCCATCCCACAGCTCTGACCGTCGCTTCGCCGCCTTGACTGTTCCTGCTCGCGCGTGTGTGTTCTCTGCTCTGTTCGGCTTTCTTCTAAAGGTCGGTCGTCTGCATCTCGATCCCAAATCCGTCCAGGAAAAAAGGCATCCCGACCACGGGGGGCAGTTTTGCTTTCTCTCCCCGCCGGCAGCGCTCGGCTCCCCCGTGCTGTGCCTGTGCCCGCGGGTACCGGAGCTGCCTGCGGCCCCGCCGGTGATTGCACTGCTCTGTCCGCTACTGCTCTGTCCGGCATGGAATTTCTCGGGGCCGAAACAGCCGCGCTTCCGGGAGTCCTTGAGCTCACCCTGCTTGTTCCCATCTTCCACCATGTGTACTTACGGCAACTTTTTAATCTGGAAGATTGTTTACGTGTTTCTTCTGAGTGCCTGGGGAAAAAAAATACATGGAAATTATATTTCACTCTATAAATTGGTGGGTTTTAGCCTGAAACAATCCTATATCTCGTATTTATAAATATTTAATACATGTTTGTTTACTGTCTGTACAATAACTATCACGTAGCCGTTACTGTATGGGTTTGTCCGGGTTTTTGGATACTGTGGTCAGCTTTTTATCCCCAAACGCAAGTTACAGTGACTCTTCAGTTTCAGGAATTGTTTTTAATAAGCCGGTCGTGAAAGGCCAGAACAGTAACTTCTGTTCTTCCTGAGATATCTTAGTGCAACTAATCCACACATGGGGGAGGACTGAAAAACATTCTGCTGACTGACTACCATATCCTCCTTCATTGCAACTTGGAAAACATTCTGTGACCACCAACCAAATATAAATGACTAAAACAACCTTATTCTCTTTTCTTATGTGTCAAATGTGATTACAATAGAATTTCTTTGCCATTACTATCTCCAGTATGGTTTACCAGTCCTCTTCAGTCTAAAAACATGAATGGGTAAACAATAGTAGAATTTACAGGAGGGATTTTTAATTTCCGCATCCACAAATCTCACTGCCTTTTGTGGGAGTGTTAAGCAGGAGCTTGTCAATGACATGTAACATCTTCACTCTGAACACAAAAGAGAAAAAAAAAAAAAAAACAACCCCAAAACCCCACAACATGGTGAACTTCAAACAGTTGCACAGAAAGTGACTCAGTGTTATAACTTCAAAAGTATTCAAATACCTTGTGAAATATTTTCAGAAAATTACCTTAAAAAGAGGCAAGTCCTGAAGTATAAACTGCAGGATGAACTGTATAAATAAGAGAAAAAGAGGCAACTGACATTTAAAGACACAGGGCAAGAAGGGAAAACAGGAAAGTATAAAACTCTAGAAGTCCACTACAAATAAAAGATATTCAGTAGTTTTAATTAGTCTTTAGCACAATTAAATTTCATTACATAAGAACTCGATCCAATGCTTTGAACTTAAAGAAAATTCTTGCAGCTGTTACGATGATGCAAACCACAGAGAAAATCAAGGAGAAAGAAAAAAGAACAGAAAATACATATATACTCATTATAAGAAAATATTTTGTTAGCTGCCCATATTAGAATGTAGATTGAAAGCATTTTAATTTTTCATAATGCAGAATTTATGTAGGGTTTTTTTGGGTTTGTTTGGGTTTTTAGCCAACAGGGCAAATCCATTAATGCAGTTCACCCTTTCTTTGGAAAAGTACTCTTCCTTAATACCTAAGCAGTTGAGGAGAAAGAATATACATTTCCAGCTTCATTTTCCTCTTTCTCCACTGAGTCATATTTGCTAGCCATTGCATCAGCATTGGTGGTAAGACATGCTAGGAACAATTTTACTACCTGTGGAAGACTATCTGTAATAATTAAAAATATGTTGCTTTATTTAAAAAGTATCAATGGAAAGTTCCAGAAAAAGTAATCTAAACATAGAAAGTATATTTAAAATGTATTTGTATCTGTGGATTCTCTTTCTGTCTGTAGTTCTTGACTTTACAACAAATAGGAAAAATAAGTTCTAAATATTACTAAAGTATTAGAAATGAACTTTTTATAGCTGGACTCACCAAAGTTTTCATCTTGATCATCAGTCAGCTTTTCCACAGTTATCACTAGTCTTAATGAGGTTTTATTTCTAGTGGTGACTGCAATTGCTGCATACTCAACTAGGACATTAGATCCGGGTTTCAGAAATAAAACTCCCTGGTACACGTAGGTGCTTTTGGAAACACCTTAAAACAAACAAAAGCCATTGGAGAGGCAGAGTTAAGGTAAGTGTTTATTTAGAACTGCTAAAATACAGACGTGCAGGGGATTGAAAAGAAAAAGCACTGCTCTTTTTTTAACTTATGTCAGAAGTATCTAAAACTACTCTGAAATATTAGATCTAAACTGACTTTGCTGCAGAACTAATAGGAAAGGTAATATACTGATTGACATTTTGTGTAACAAGAATTCCATAATACACAATGTAAATGATTACAGCATCATCCTTCCGCTTTTTATCTTACCTGAGAAACAATGCCCTTTTGTGCAAATGCTACCTTGCTTTCTGGGGTGTGGATGCTCCCACATAATAGTTTTCAGATAAACCAATACAGCAACAACTCAGGCATTGACCCTTCCAGAATAGGAACTCCATGTAAATTTACAACCATTAACTTTTATGTAACTGACTTAAACCACAGATCTCAAAGCATTTCAAGGAAGGGACAAGTATTATGAATACTGGGGGTTCACAGGTAAAATAAGAGAGTACTAATGGGTGAGCTTTAAAAAACCTCTTGCAAAAACTACAGTGTATTAAAATAATGGCACAGGGCTTAATGAAAGACGTTATTAAAGGTTTACACTTATTCACCACAAAAATAGGCCTAGTTTGATAGGCAGTGAATTGGAAAACCCCTTTCTGCCACTGCTCTTTGGCCAAATTTCCTTTATGCCCCTCCGCTGGTTTCCAGGGCAGCCGAGATGCCCAGAGCAGGTGGCGACACATCAGAGCGCAGGGCCAAGGCTCCCCCCGCGGGGCGCACGGGAACNGCTGCTCGGGCCGGGCTTCGTGTCTGGGTGCGCCAGGGCGGCCGTGCGGTGCTGCCCTTGGCCGGTTTAGTCGGTGTTTTACACACCTGCAGGACGGGCAGGTACCGATCTCTTCCCTCTCGTGACCAGTGACAGGACTCGAGGAAACGGCATGAAGCCGTGTCAGGGGAGGTTTAGGCTGGATATCAGGAAAAGGTTCTTCACCCAGAGGGTGGTTGAGCACTGGAACAGGCTCCCCAGTGAAGTGGTCACAGCACCAAGCCTGACAGAGTTCGAGAAACATTTGGATAGCGCCCTCGAGCACAGGGTGTGATTTCTGGGGTGTCCTGTGCAGGGATTTGGACTCAATAGGTCCCTCCATGATTTTATTAGTATTTCAGAGACATCCGGCATATATCGACCTGTTACAGGAAAGAAAAAATGCAGCCCACTTGATTCTGTCTTGTAGGATTGAAGCAGCTCGATGTCCTGACGTGGTCGTGGCACAAATAGATCCAAGAAAATTGAAAAAGAAGCAGACAGTAAACATTTCAGTAAGTTTGAGAGCTTTTACACGTTTTGAGAGGGGGAAAAAAAAGGGGAAAGATGTTAGTATAATGATGTTTGTATTAATTTTGTGGAGTCCTTGGCATAACTAAATAGCACTGCTAGATTCTAAAAGCATCTACAGAATTAAATGTCTGTGTTTGAACACACCCCTGCTCAACTGCTGGGTAACACCAGCCTTTCTAACTGATTAAATTGATAATCCCCATACTATTTGATACACAGCAGACTATTTTACTGTCTGAGGAAATCAAATGTTGCATTGAATTTGACAATTATTTAATCATAAAACCTGCATAAATTTTAGAAGAAAGATACCTCCATACCTGTGCTAGGGTTTTAGTATCTATCTAGCATAAGGGTAGTAAGTGCAGCTAAGCTTTACTTAAGTTAGATTAAATTCTAACACCAATTCTTTCCTTTTGGAAGGAATATTTTATTGGAACTTTTCTTACTGTTGAAGCAGATTTTTTGTTGTTGCATTGCCCTTCCAGCTTGGTTTTTAATCTACTTTCAAATAGTTCAAGAGACCAAGTTTGCCTTTCTCCAATGAAAACGATGTAATCTGAGATTTCACTTCTAGATTGCTCAAAGAAACTTTCTAGTACTGACATGACCTTGTAACTTCTGTAGCCATTCTCTTCATCTGTCTCATCTGTGTAGTGGCATTCTTAAACGCTTGTAGAAATATTTTAATTTGTTTAATAATTCTTTAATGCTAATCTTTGAAGAGTTTATTATCTACTTAACTATCAGACTTAATTTCCTAGATGGTTTTGTGGTCTTCTGTCTTCCTCAACTTACTATCTTGACAAGTAGAATGCCTAAGATTGATCGCATCTGTCCCAGATAAGGCAACAGCATCCTGTTTTTTATGAGCAGGGAGATCAAAGCAGATCAATTGCTGAAAGGAAGACCTTAAGTAATTCTTTGAAAGTGTATTTTGAATACTTAGTTTTCCTTCTTATGTACATATGAGAAGAGTCAAACAGAATATATTTTGTCTAAACCAAATTCTTAACTCAGCCTTGGTCTGAGTTAAGATACGGTCATGAAATTACCTTTCTTAGATGAAGATTTAAAGGATATTGTTTACCTGACAGTAAACATTTACTGATTCTCTTGTTCTTAAGAGTTCTTCTTATAAAGCCCTCTTTACATTATAATTATTGCCAGTGTTTTCTCAGATTTCCGGATGTAAGCCTGCTCCTGAAGGATACTCTCCAACCCTCAAGTGGCAGCAGCAGCAAGTGGCCAATTTCTCAGCTGTTCGTCAGGTACAAGATAGTCTGTGAGGGGTCTTGCACAGTCTAGATAGAACATACCTGTGCTTTACAGGGGACAACTTTACATCTGGTATAGAAATGTTATGATTTTGTAGCAGAATAGATGTTTATAGGCAAGTGTTTTAAGTTCTTGAAAGCTAATTGAGCAGGTACTGTGTGGCTTTTAAACCTCTGATAAAACTCTTGAGAGTCATGTTTAAGAAATTCTCCTCCAACAAAAATATGTCAGTATTTAGATTAAATGATATGGCATAGTTGAGGAAGGACAAAAATCCCTATGATGTTATGTAGTTATATCAAAACCTAGTGCTAGCAGGAAATGTTCTGCCAAACTCAATATTAACTAAGAACCAAGTGGATTCTAACCCATCAGGAGATTCATAAAGTCCATTTAGGAATCTGTTGATAGAGGTGGCAACCCATTATGAGGAGAAATAATGATTTGGTAAAACATATTTGTAAGGTTGTAGAGTTATTTAGCACAGACTTTATTTCATGACACATTTGCACGCTGCTCAAAATAACACAGGAACAGAAAATTAAGCAGTCTCAAAGGATGTAAGTTCAGCTAAGCTTTACTGAAGTTTTTAACTGAAGAAGGGTCGATTTAGATTAGATACACGGAAGAATTTTTTTACAGCGAGGGTGGTGAAACACTGGCAGAGGTTGCCCGGAGAGGGGTGGATGCCCCACTCCTCAAAACACTAAAGGTCCGGTTGAATGGGGCTCTGAGCCTGATCTAGTTAAAGATGTCCCTGCCCATAGATGAGGGGTTGGACTAGATTGGCCTGTGAAGGTCCCTTCCAACCCAAATCTTCTTATGATTCTACTATTCTCTATGCATAGTTCAAACACAGTGAAATGGAAAATATAATAAAGATGTAGGTAGAGATCACTTGTTATTTCAGTGCTGCAGACAGCATGTTTACAGTACATTGATGCTGCATTGTAGGAGTATCTCAAGTACTGAGGTGTGACCAGCTGAGCTGGAGCTGCTCTAGCACTGAACTCTGCATGAGCTCATGTACCATGTTTTTTTCAGGGAGGAAAACTAGTGAAGGAGGAGATCTGTACTACTGCATCTACATTGTAAACAGTAACTGAGCTAGCCCCTGTTTCTGCAAGGGATCACATTGCATCCTGTATATTAGGCATAATCTAAGGTTTTAGCAGAACTAAGGAGACTGACATCTAAAGGCTTATTGACTGTATAGGTATCTCTTTTATGCTAATAAATCAATTGTCTTCTCATCTGTGCTAGAATTAACACTGTGAAGTATGAGACTATTCTAAAAAGTATTTAAAACCAGAAAAGAGTGTCAGAATTCACTTGTTCAACCACTGCATCAGCTGCTGTTACTTAGAGCGTTTTTAGTGGTCTTTTATACAGCTACAGTAACAACTGGAGTGGGAGACAAATTTCTTCTGCTGCAGAACAGTTACAGCTCTCTACAAGTAACTGTCAAGCAGGCCAATTTGTCTTAACACAGGATTCCTGTCAGGTAGAAGTAATGTGCTAAGAAAGCACACTTGCCTTCATTCAAACAACTCTGTAGACCTCCGATACAGATACAGACCACTGCTGGAAACAGGATATTGGCTTTATGTGTGCTTTTGGATTAAATCAAAGTGGGTTTTTTCTTAAGATGCTTCTAACCAGAAAAGTCTAGAAGACTATTAGAGCTTACTACCTCAGCTTAACCTTATGTAATAGACTTCAAAATGCCTTCAGCTTTAACATTACTTCCAAAAACACAGCATGAGCATCTTAATTACATTTCTGCTAAAAGGCATGGGAAATATTGAGCCAGTTGTGCTGGCTATAAATCCACTGATTTATAGAAAGTAATAAAATATACTTTTCATACATTTTAAGAATAATGAAAAGCCCTTATGGTTAGGATAAAATAACTGCAGAGTTAAACTGATTTGGCTTTATTTTAATTACTCAGAGCCTGAACAAGCACAGGAATCACTGGCGGTCACAACATCTGGACAGCAATGTTACTATGGTGAGTAGAATTCATAACAGCACTCTGGGGTTTGCTTTCCCAGTTATTAAATCCATGTTTAATCTTGCTTTATAGTTCCATTTAACATTTTATGAGTATTAGCAAGTCTTTTCTCCAGTGTCTTCAAGATAACACTATCACACAGTTTTAATTTATTTTTATTTACTTCAGCCAAAATCAGAGGATGAAGAAGGCTGGAAGAAGTTCTGCCTGGGTGAAAGAATATACTCAGAAATAGATGCACTATCTGATAATGAAAATTTAGGAATTGATTACATGAAGGTGAGTATAGGACTTCTGCTTAATTTTCAGCAGCTATTTTCTAGACTGCCAGAAACAATCCTCTGTTTATTACCACTTTGTGCTAAATAGAAAGTAGGCTCTGGTGAGCCCAGCAAGTCCCATTTTACATTCTTTTTAAGCAGAAACTAAATGAAGCAGAAAATAAATCTATGTCTTCAGTCAAAATTTGAAGAATTCCTTCATCTGTTATCAGCTGAAGTCACTACTTTGTTCTCACTGAACTGAATGGAAGCTTTCTTTCTAGTCTGCTTTAGTGGTTTTTGCTTGGTGATACGTGGTTACCCTCCTCACATGTGTTACCCTACAAACATGTTCTTCACTGCATCATTTTGAAAAAACTAAACTTTAACAAATAACAGTATAAGCAAGATACTTCACTGGACCTTCAACTTTCTTGAAGATACTTTTCTAATAAATTTCAAAGCTCAGAACAGACTTCCAAATCACTACAAGTGTCTGAACATCAAATTAAATTCTTAGTATGTTCTAAATTAGAACAAAAGTGTTTGTGATAGTGTTTGCATTTTCCAACTTGATTTCTTTCAGGTGGGCTTTCCCCCTTTGCTAAGTATTGTAAGCAGGATGAATCAGGTAAGCCTACCTCTTAAAATCATATTGTGACACTGCCTAAATCATTATTTCTCATATTCTGTTGCAGAAGACTTATCTATTTTTCTTTGCCTAGAGTAGACAATTGTTTATTACAAATTCTATTCATTGTACACTTAAAAGGAAAACATGTATTCACTATCTCACATTCAGCTACAAATAACTTTACTAGCAAAGATTTTTCGTGACTAGTTCTGAAACTATTTTGTTGTTGTAATTTCTCTATAGCATATTTAATGTTTGAATTTTTGCTGAATGCCCCAATAGGTGCTTTACAATGTTTTAAAATTTCTCATTTAGTGTTTAAAGTGCAGTCCTTCAATTTGATAGTGAAATTCTATGTGCATTGCAAGGCTAGAAGAATCACACTTTCCTTTCCTTTACTTCATTTCCTACTTGCCACCATTATACACAACCAAACAGTCAGTGTGATATCTCTTTCCTAATCTGTAGCTACTTATCCATAACTTTTCATTTACACAGAAAATTACTTCATTTCATATAAAGTTCTTTCCAAAAAGTGGTACTTTAACACTTACTTTACTCTTGTATGTAACTTCAATCTGGAATAAATATGGTAGAGTAGAAATACTTTTCATATAATAAAATCCTTCAGGTAGAAGGGCAGCAAAACAAAACATTGCAGATACTGTATTGTCTCTTTCTGTTCCTCTTTTGAAGGCAACAGTAACCAGTGTCTTAGAATACCTGATAAGCTGGTTTGGAGAGAAAAAATTTACTCCAGAACTGGTAATTTTTAAATTTATTCTAACTACTTGCACATGAATGCATTAAACAAAGAATAAATTGTTTGCAGTTTTCTATTCTTTTAATTTTATAAAGAGTTCTCTAGATGGTTGTATCATATTGTTACTTTCAAAACTTCCTTGAGTAGATACTAAAATGAGTATTCACAGTTGGTTTTGGAAGGCTAAAATTACAAAACATAACAGATACAGACATAAAAAGTACTGCCCAAAGCCTCTCCCCTTTTTATCACTTGCCACACTAACTTAAGCCACGAGGCTCGATGAGTATCAACATTTAGGAGAAGAGAGAGAGACCGCAGCAGCTTTGGTTCTGTCAGGGTGCTCTGCACTATTTACCAACACCTCCAATTAGTGTGCTGGCAAAGACACATTTAATCTTTCCACCTGCAGCACAGACCTGGAAGCTTAGCTGCATTCATGTGGTGACAAATGACATTCATGTGGTGACAAATGAAACCTACTAAGAACTCCTGAGTGACAGGCT
This sequence comes from Dicrurus megarhynchus, assembly GCA_013399195.1. NCBI lineage: Eukaryota > Metazoa > Chordata > Aves > Passeriformes > Dicruridae > Dicrurus > Dicrurus megarhynchus. The sequence goes on from VXAD01000736.1 coordinate 257,154, forward strand.
ACATTGGTATGGAGTTTGGCCACAACTAGACTGATTAGCTGTGTAATGGCATCATATCTGCAGAAGACCTTGATGGATGCATCTCATCTCCTTCAGTACCACAAAGCAAAAGAGTAATGAAAAATTACATGATGCTTAGCATAGTTTCACTATTTTTTTTCAGTCACTTCAAGGCCTTTCATGTTCTGTCCTTTCCTGTATAAGGCTGTTTTCTTTTTAACCAGTATGTTGCAGAGGATGTGCTCATTGGCCTTTAGTTTAGTCCCACAATGAAGGCCACTAGACACTGTAATTAAATTATGAAGTTAAGAGTGGTAGCAGAAATTAAGTTTGTATGAATGCAGTAGAATTCAGTGATGTAAAACTCAAAGGACGTGTCTTCACAGTGCAAATCTTAAAGCAGATCTAACCACTAATTCCACAAAGATCTGAGTTCATACATTCAGGAATGTCTTCAGGAATGTTTTTTCACAGATTTTGAAATTAAAAATTAATAGCCAAGTAATAATGTTTAGATACTACTAAAATAATCCTTCCTTCAGACTGTAATAGTGGCAGCTGTAATAATTTATATCTCGGCCAGCATTCAAAAAAATGCCAGGAAACCCAGGAGTAGTACTCACAAGAATCTTATCCAGAGACACAAAACTCTCTACCAAGTAGTGTCTAATGTGGTTTTCAAAATTCAATTATGGCATATAGCACTTGAATGTAATTTTGTTTTGAGACCTACACTCCAGTCCTGCTCTGTATAACATGGATTGCTTGAATCTTCAAGGAAATGCTCAGAATTAAAATTTTGTTATTTGAATCCTAACAGGGTAGATGGCTTTATGCACTGTTGGCATGCCTTGAAAAACCTCTGCTACCTGAAGCTCACTCCCTTATTCGACAGCTGGCAAGACGATGTTCAGAAGTAAGGGTACTGGAGGTAAGATTTAATATAACTGTGCAAAGGACTTGGTGAATTTAGCAGTTAAGGAGGATCATTTTTCAGAAGTCTCAATAATTAATTTTTCACGTCCTAAGTTTGCTCGAGAATGAAGGGAAGACTACAAATACACATAGCATGGCATGTAACAGCTTCTCTATTTGACACAGGTAACAAAAGAATTGTTGTAATATTTATCTCTTTTCCAGGACAGCAAGAATGAAGAACAAATATCAGCTCTGAACTTGATAATCTGCTTAGTTAGCAGGTAATACAAATTATACACCCAAACCAGTAATATATGTCCAGCATAAATGTGTGATTATTTGTACTAACCTAAATCCTTTTAAAAGTGAAAGTCAGTAAAAGTACACTGGGCCAATGCAGCAAATATACTTAGCTAAAAGGACTTAGGATAAACCTAAGAGTAAAGTAAGCTTATTCCTTTCTTCAGATGAACCCCCTGAACCATAAAGCCATAATTATGATAGCAACACTAAAAGATGAGCTAGAAAGCAATGGGTCAGACAACTTGAAGTAAGGAATATGTTGCATTGGAGGTTTCTTACCATATTCCACTTCATTCCTAGGTACTTCGATCAACGTGACCTGGCTGACGAGCCTTCCTAGGCTGTTTTGAGAACATCCAGTATTTTGCATTGCCATAGCACAAACAGCATTATCAGAGTTAGCAACAAGACACTGCACTGTTCAGACCTGAAGTACTACACAATCCCTTCAGAACACCCTCACGCTAATGCATTTGGGACAGCTGTGAATAATTTAAGCTGAGTTTTAACTGAGATTGTCAGTGTCTCCAATACCATCACCACCATCATTGTAAAGTGGTAATCGAAGTGTCCAGCATCATCTCTCAAGCTCCTGTCTTTGTAAACTACATTCTTGGTTAGAAATTCCTACTATCTGAGTAATCTATGCACACTGCTACTAGCTGAAGTCTGAAGTACATTACAAATTATTATTCTTTTTCTAATAGACTTATTGAGGGCTTTTTAAATAAAACTAAAGTATTTTAAAGACTGTTCTTAAACATCGTGGGTTTTCTCACTCTATATTATTTAACAGCAGCTTTACTATAGAAATCTATCCAGTTAGGGTTGAATGTGTTTTCTCAAGTTTTGGTGCCTGAGCTCTAGCACTGCTTAGCAGTTCAACTATAGCCAGCACATTACTGAAACAATTGTTTTAGAAAAAAGCAAACATTACTACTTCTTGAGTAGTAATACTATTTTTAGTAAACACTTGCAGAAACCAGTGAAAATTACATACCTGTATTCAATGCTTTTAGTAGAAGCATATACTAACAGAATGAACAAATTTATTTTCTCTATGGTTATCTTGACAAATACATTACCTTGCTTATTTATATATATTTAATATGGACTGCTTTGCTGAGAGGATCAACATCTGATTGGTACATACATGACCCTCTGGTTCCAATAACAGAATGTTAATTCTCGAGATGCAAGTAACAGATTTTCTACACGTTGATATTGAGTGTCTACCCCACTGCAGATGCCTAAATGGGATGACATTGAAATGTCCATCTACTAGACATACAGTGTGAATTATTTCTGGTCTCTTTAGTAACATTTTCAACATGTTGAAAGCAGGATGAGTTGGCAGCTGAAGAACCTATGAAATGCAAGAATACTACCTAGCTACTTCTCCAGTCCTACAACCCAAACAAAACTTATCAAGGTGAATAACCACCATCCTCCTCTGAATTGCCAGGGTAAGAACCCAGGCTTCTCAATCAAACTGCAGATCCCCACTGAGTACCATACTACTGTAGTTACTTTTACCTCTGCTAGTTCTGTAAAAAGTTGGACAGCATGCAGCTGATACAAATTTTGCTCTACATGTTTCCAAGAACTGTTAAGCTATTAAGCTACAACTAACCTGAACTAGCATTCACAGTACCTGAAAAGATGAGAACTTAGTCACACCTTAAGATCAAGCATAATAAAACCCTTGTTATCATATTTATAATCTCTAGCTTGACAGCTTGTGACAGCTTTCTAGAAAAGGCTTGAGCCATTATAAGCTTCAGATTTCTCCTAGAATTTACAGGAGAACAGTTTCCACTGTTCTTGCCCACCATGCAACTGTACAACATACATTTCTCCAATCATAGAAGGTAATTTTATATCAAAGGCACTATTTTAACAAACCAGCTTTTCTAATTTTTCAGCCCATTATTTACTGGTCTCAAAAACAGAAACCAAATATATCACAAGGCATTCTCACACTTCTGAATAAACACTGTAAGTTTCAATTATGATGCATTTGAAGGTAAGTATAAGGCCTGAACCTGCCAACAAAAAAGTCTTACAGCAAAATTTATTATAAGTTTTAACAAGATGTTTTCATGCTTACCTAAAGCAAGATATCTATTGTTACGCAAATCTTGTAACAAGTAGTATCTAGCAAATCCCAGTGTCCTGAAGGGATTCTTTATAGCTTCTTTCAGGCCTAATCATCTTCCTGCACACACTCATGTAGCTAGCAATTAAGAACAATTACATTAATACTGAGTTTATGCACAACATGGTAGAACAAATTTCCTTCTTTGGCCAGTATAGAGGACCTCAGGCATAAAATCATTCTGACTCAAGAAACAACTGCTAATTTTAGGGACGTAGGAGAAACCATCAAACTATGTAAAAACAAATTCTCTTATACTGTCCCAAACTACATTCCTACAAAGATCTCCACCGAACATCTTTAATGAATGCTGTTGGCTCATGTGCTAATGGCTCCATCAAAGAAATACAAAAGCAATCGCTGACTCCCAGTTCAGAGTGAATGGGGAAAGGTAGCAGTTGGGCATTCACTTTGGGCAACACAACACACATTAGTGTCTTACTCAAATTTAGTCTTGGTCAGGATTTTTCTCTGTTCTTAAACTCTGCCTCTGATCTTCCAGGCTCTTTTGGTAATTGAAACGTTTTGTGGAAAACTTAGAGAGTAAACAGGTTTTATCATGTAGACATGACTTTGGTATAGAATAAATTTCATACCAAGACACAAGCATAGTGTTAAGTTATCTTGATGAGCATTTATTATATATTTTGGAATTGTGCTGCACACTGCTATAATTTACATGTTATATACAAGATTGAGCCAAGATACTGAATCCACACACAAAGGCTTTTTAAAGTAGATACCTAGATTTGAATGTGCTCTACATCTTCTGTATCATCACCTGAAATTTACCTGCAAGAAAAGCAGAGTCAGATCACATTACTACCATTAGAGTTATTTCTCCAAGTAATTATTTTCTTGTAATAATTTTTTTCAAAGAAATTGTAAGGAACATTTCAATCTTACGGTTTAATTGTAAGCAGTTGAGCCATTATTCAAATTTAGCATTTAAATTTTAACTCCACGCTGAACAGCTTTTCTCTTTTCCTTTTTTCTGTAAGTTGACCACCTCCCAAGTCACAGAAGTTTTGTCAGCTAAACCTAAAATTTGTGCAGTCTGTGGAAAATTTTGGATTGAGCAGCTTAGGTAGTTACAATGGTCTTCACTTACTAACATTCTTAATGACTCCTATAGAGGAAGATGTTCACTTGTGCAAATAACTTTCTGGACACACATCCTTACGCATCTGATGCAAGTACAACTTTTTAGTTTTGCTTTCCACTCAACATCATGGAGGTTTATCCTCTGTCAGTATTTTCTAAATACTAAAGGATTTAGTGGCAAGCCATATCCTGAAGTTCCAGGGACTCCTATGGCCCAGCAGCTTCAAACAAATCCCACCGTGAAAAATGCTTATAACAGCAACTAACTCAGTCAGGAAAGTTACCAAGTGAGCTAATAATTGAATACTCCAAGTTCTACTTACATGCAGGCATTGATGAAACTTCAGCTGTTACAATACTCTTTATTCCCAGATTCGATAGCCCTCCTCTGATTAGTCCACAGGTGAATGCTAAATACTAAATACAAAGTTGCACTTCAAGTAAGTGTCAACAGTGAAGCTTGTTGATAAAGATTAAACCTAAGTACTCAAGAACACAACTTAATACTTGGACAACAGAAAACCACTGAGCTTTTGTTACCATGCTTGAGAGACTTTGTCAGGTCTCTAATAGATTAAAGCTCCAATATTTGGTAGAATGGAGCTCACTACACAGATTGTTCTCTTTAGAGGCACTATTTTGAGTCACTTTCTATTTCCATTAAACCTGTAGGAACTTAATATCCTTAAAACAATTATTCCCAAGACTTGGCTGAAATTAGCAACTGGTATTAGAGTCAACAAAGGAGAAATGGTCCAAGGCAGCATTCTTGCACAGGCCATCCCTTAGAATACAAAGGCCTGCAGATACTTAAAATGTGTGTTGCAGAACAAAAGAAATGTTTTACCAATCACAAAAAAAAAAATCCCAAGGACAGTAGCCAATTGTGAGGACTAAGATCAAGAATTAAGAAACCACAAAATAGAACTGGGTGTCCCATTTCTTAATCCACCTGAACCAAAGTGCTCCATGATAGGCTCTGCAGAGGCACTGATTTTACGTACCTGAACTATTACCCTAACTCAGCATCTGCACTCAAAACTATTTTTAATTGGTGGTATATCTTTCTGAACATTCATATCATCTCAGAAGCTTGTTTTAGGTAACAAATAGCATCTTCCAAATGTGTTTTGGGAATTTTAAATGAAGTTTCTGAAAACACTTGCTTTCCAAAGAGAAAGGATTTCTGTGATAGTGGCAGACAAGCTTTCACCGTGAATTAACTCAAATGTAACAGCAGCAAGTTTGACAACAACCACAACCATTTTTTGAACTATAAATCAAATCCACTGTTCTGAAACAAGGTGCCTTTCTAAAAACCACACAGGTCCTGAAGACTTATCTTTAGCTGTCCTTATGAAGAGTTTGTATCTATTAAATTACAAAATTTAAGTTTATTATTAATAGATCAAGGTAATTCAAATCAAACTGGTAGACCCCCCCTACACATATAAAAATCAAAGGATACCTTTGGTGCATGTTCTAAATACTGCTTTCCTGCAGACATTTGTGTCAAGAGACGAAATTTATTGTCTTGAAGGACATAAATACCCTGTTTAAAAAGAAAAAATTGGAGGTTTTAGTTAAACGTGCAGTAATATAGAATCAACATTTTCTGTGAATGGATTTGACTTGTAGATAAAATATATATGATCTCAGGCTGAAAAACAAAATTTTAGATTAAAGCATATGTAATTTAAGTTTAAATTGGATTATTTACTTACAAGAAATATCAAAAGAAAATATACTTCATTGTGAGTATACAACAAAACCCCTATATGATAATATGATCAGTTAACCCTAAAAAATGTTTATACACATTTCTTATTGGAGGAGCCCTTCTGGTGATCAGAAAAAATAATTCCATACTAGAAAGTCTTTAGTAATATATCAAATGCATACTGATTTTTACATTCAAATGTCAATCTTCATAGGGTTTTGCAAGCCTCTATTCTGATTCTGAAATTCAGTGGGAATTATTTTTCTTAATAGCAGTACAGGCAACAACACCCAGCAGACAATCAAAGTAAAAGTCTGGTGTTTTCTACAATACAATTTTGTGCAACAATATGCATCTTAATAAATTAAGTATACACACAGTATAGCTTTATCTACACCTGCCATTGTAATTTCCCTGCTACTGACTGTGCTAACTTGGAATTTCATAAGTCTTGAACTTAAATTAAGGCTGTATATACAATTAAGACCTTAAGCTCAACACTGCAGCTTTCTTTGAATTAAAACCCCAGATTTCTAAGGTAATTATTATTTGTTATTGCTTGATATACAAGTCACTGAAAAATAAAACCTATTTTATTTGGCACAGTCCTTGTACAAATTCTCTTCTCCTAATTTGACACAACAGGAAAATGGCCATAAGAAAACCAAGTCATTCAATAGGAAAAAGATTTTTTACTCTAGTAAAATGGCTCCTTAAGTTATTTTGATCTGTCTTTAAGAACTGTGGCTGTTGAGATAGGAAAGCATATGGATACAGCACAATGTCACCAAAAAGCAAATCTGAGAAGTTTCTCAGCTGTTTCTTATACAAGTATTTTCAATAGAGTACAACTGTCTCAACTGCTAAAAACTCAATATTCTTCAAAGTAAAAAAATCACGGCAGCTATTCTATTTAGATGTTAAGACAGTAACATCACTTTTTCACTAGTTTTTTACTAACATTTATTAGGAGATAGATTAAAAAGTTTTTGTTTAAATGTTAATCAACTGTAATCATTACTATCCTTTCTGTAACTCTACAACAGTGCATATGAAATTCAAAGCATTTACTCTTTTCAAACAGGGTAGCAATAAAGACATCATAGGCAACTATTAAATTGTATTATAAAGCTAAATGATAATATGAATATTGAAAAACAGACTTTTTAAACAAAACAAATATGGAACATTTTGGGTTTCTTATCTAGTAATTAATTCTAGACCAAGAAAAACAAAAAATGCACTAGGAACTCAAAACTCTCACCGATTTTCTAAGTTAAATCTTATTCTACAGCATTAGTACCTGGTGATTAGTCCTTAGGTTATCTATTTGTTTCTTGAATACAGTTGTCCAAAAATCTTTGCAAATGAACTTCATAATATCTAATTCATCCTTGAACCTGGCAGTGTCTTTTGTAAACCTAAGAGGTAAGTGAGAAATATATCAATAACGATGGTACACGTAACCTGACCAATTAAACAGAGAAATATTTTTTTAATGATACTGTACAACATAATTCTTAAGGTTATTACAGAAATTAATTTTCCAACCATCGTACAGTATCATTCTAGCTTCACTGTGCATTCATCAAGTAATTTAACTTAAGAGCAACACAGTATTATCTTAGTATCTTCAATATGATAGCAGAATAAATTGTTTTAATTCCATGATTATTAAACACAATTGACATACAGAAAGGTGGAAAGTGCTCCATCAGTTTTATCTTCAACAAAATATCTAAATAGAAGATAAACAAAATGCTCACGCCTATACAACTCCTTGGAAGGAGTCCTTCAAATATGCAAAAGAGCTCTAACATAGGAACAAACGTGTAAAACTTGTTCCCATTTTTCGGACGGGACCTCTTTCTCTTGCTTATTTCAGATTTTTCTCCCTTTATCCCCCTTGAGGGTCTTCATCTGGTACTAAAGCACCACTTTGCTCAACAAAAGCATGACTTCAGAAACTCAAGCGTCTCCACACGACCTCGGAACGAGGGCGCTGGAGTTGCATGGCGGGTCCCTAAAGGGCCCGAGCTGCTCAGTCGCGAAGTTGCAAGGACTGACAGCACTTTTCAAAAACGAAAGGGAGTAACAGCCAATCATAAAATTATGCTTAAGAAGTAAATCAGAAAGAGAATAAAGTCGTAAAATGTCCCAGAAGCAGGAAACATGCAAAAGTCTACACAAAGTAGAATTTAAGATAATTTTAAGTATTAAAAGTAACCATATACCCTGACTCGGTTTTCATGACGGGAAGCACTAGGAGAACAACACACTCCAAAACTGTCCCGTGATACGCAAACACAGGTCCCCACAAGAATGAATTACGAAAAGAAGAGATGCCAGAACAACTGATGATAGAGGAACGCGCTCTCTGTCCACCCAAAACACCACACTTTGCCCGGACAGGTCCGCTTTACCGGCGAGGTGAAAGCCCCGAGAACGAGCACCGCCCGCCGGCTGCGGGAGCGGGACGAGGGCGCTGCCAGGGCCCGGCGGGGACTCACCTCTCGATGAGCCCCTGCCCGACGCGGAAGCCCATGCTCTCCAGCTTGGTGGTGCAGCGCCCGTTCTCCTGCAAGACATAAGGCGCCGCCGCCGCAGCGTCAGCCCCGGCCGCTGCCGGGCGGCCCCGGGGCGGCCCCGACACCACTCACCCCTTCGCCCTGCTCGGCGGCGCGGTACAGCCCGGCCACCATCTCGCTGTGCAGCAGCAGGAACAGCGCCTCGTCCGCCATCGCCGGGGCCACCGCCCCTTCCGGGCCCGGACACCCGCGGGAGCTCCCGGCCGAGGCGCGGCTGCTCAGCAATGCCGGCCGGGCCGGTTCTCCCTGCCGGGGAAGTGCTGGGAAAGGGGCTCTCGCGTTAAGGCTCTGCACAGTCCGCGGACTCGGGCGGCGCAGCCAGCCCAAGGTCCTGAGCGAGGGCCACAGCCAGGGATCAAACGCGCCCCTCCTGCGGAGCTGCCCCGCCCACCCCACTGCTGGAGCCAGGCGGGCCGCGCGTGTCACTGCCCTCAAGACAGCGCCTGTGCCTTCCCCTGCCCGCCGTGGGGAGCCACAGAGCGGCACCGGCTACTGCCGTGGATGAGCGTGGTTTAAAGCCTCGCCCCCAGCCCGGGCGCCATGAATAAGGCGCAATACGTGGCTTCCCTGCCACGCTGCTCCGGACGGAATGTGAGGGCAGGAGCGGCCCAGGCACGGGCCACCCCTGAAGCCGCCACCCCAGCCAGCGCCAAGTAACGCCCCCGCCTATTGGCTCGCCGGGCACGGCCGCCTCTGGTAGCGCAGCGACGATTGGCCCCCGCCCGAGTCCCGTGCGTGCCGGCTCCTCAGCCCCATTGAAAGCAGGATGGGTCTCAGGTGGGTGGGAACAAGCGGCCTCGAAGTGGTTTTCTGATTGGGCTACAAGGAAATGACGTTTCAGTTCTTATTTGCTCTGTGTCATGTCACTCCGGCGGCCCCTTTCATTGATTCGTCGAGGTAGCAGAGGGAGCCTTCCACTAGTTGGGCGGCCGGGATGCCTGTCTGCCTCTGGGCCCTGTGATTGGTGAGCGCTTTTGGCGATCCCCTCGAAGGGCGTTCCCTTTCCCCTCGTGCCCGTTGATTGGCGGTCACAGGGGGCCGCCAGGGTGCGATTGGCTGCGCCGTCCCGGCCCGCGGCCACTGGAGTGGGCGGGGCCTGTTCCCCCCGTTTCCCAGCGGTGCCTCGCGCAGGGCCCGGCTAGGCCGCGCGGCGGGCGGGATGGCGGTGGCCGTGCGCGCGCTGCAGGAGCAGCTGGAGAAAGCCAAGGAAAGTCTCAAGCACGTGGACGAGAATATCCGCAAGCTCACGGGCCGGGACCCCAATGATGTGAGGTGAGGCGGGGAGTGCCAGGCGCGCCGCTGTCCCGCGAAGGAAGGGCCGGCCGGGGGGAGGGGTGNGCGTCGGGCCTGCAGGGCGGGCGGCGCAGAGCTGGCCGCGGGTCCCCGCGTCCTCCTGCGGGCCGTCCCCCCTCCGCTGGCGCGGCGATGGGGGAGCTCTGCCTGTGGTGGGGCGCACGGTCGCGGAGCGCGGGACGGAACGGCCGCGGGTACGTCGGGCCGGGCGGGCAGCAGCGCCCCGGGGGCCGGGCAGGCACCACTAACAGCGGCTTCCGTTTGTTTCAGGCCCCCTCAAAACAGGCTGCTAGCCCTCACAGGCCCCGGTGGAGGTAGAGGGCGCGGGAGTTTATTGCTAAGGTAAGGAGGTGCAGAACGGGCAGTGGAGTTTCATCCATCCTTCCTCTGGCAGTGGTTCGTACCATTGCGCTGGGTGTCGTGTTTCTCGTTTGCCTCCGCTGCTCGTTGCGGTGCTGTTTGAATGAGCGGCAGAGCTGCCCTACAGGGCTTTGGGGGTTAAATTTAAAATGCTTTTTCATTCTGAGTTGCAACAAGTTTAAATGGGTGGCTTTCCCCGATCTTCTCAGCTGTTAGGCTGAAAAATAAGGGGAAACGTCAAAATGAAGGGAGGTATTGTGTGGTGGCTGGGACCTTGTCTTTGAAATCGGTCAAGATCAGTCTCTTGGTGATTATGAAACGGGTAGGTGCTCCAGGAGGGATTTTAAAATACACATAGATAAAACCACATCTTGAAAATAACTGCAGATGAGATCGTTTGAACGTAATGGGATCCTTGTTTCAGTGTAGCTACTCAGTTAAATAAGTGCAGAAATTCAAGGTGGAATTAGTTGGTTCACAAGCAATATGTTTGAACACTTTGCTGCAGTACTAGCAGTAAACGGTGATAGAGCTGAGTAAAATTTATGTTTAATCATGACCATAAAACCAAATTATAGTTCATTTGTGGAGACTTAAGGTGTGCCAGGGATTAACCTAAACGTGTTCTAAGACCACAAGTGCTTTATTTTTAGGCGTGGATTCTCGGATAGTGGAGGAGGACCCCCAGCCAAACAGAGGGATCTTGAAGGTGCATCCAGTAGGTGAGTACAAAAATTGATGCAGCAAGCTTGCTTTTCCAAATGAGAATTTGTAACAGTAAACCAGTAACTGCTAATAACTGGTGACTTTCACTGTCTTCTTTGGAGATTTCATATCCAAAACTGTTGGAAATAATTTGGGTGATAACAAATCACTGTGGTGAAATCTTTTTCGTATGTTAGAGTAATATAAATATGGTAGCAATAATGTAAAGATATAGCAATATAAAGATACTTGGAATTTTCTGTTTTACTTGGTGTACAATCTGCTATATTACATTTTTCTTAGTAGTCACATTTGTTTGCAGAACACAAATTGAATTATGACTGAGATCTCCTGTTCAATAAATTGAATACAGGCAGTGTGACAATGGACTTGGGTTTTGAACTTTTACATCTGGATGCAAATCCATCAGATGTGACTGATAGTAGTGAGCTTAAAAGTGCTGTGGGCACTTAACATGCAATGGTAGTTCTTGACCAAAGCAAAGTTTGCTTTGGAATTTTTGAGTTAGCAGAAAATGAAGCTGGGAAACAGCGAAGGGCTGTGCCACAAAGCTGAAAATGAAGGCTGAAAATAACTTTGACTTAAATTATTTATTGTAAGATTTATTTTATTTAAATTATTTATTTTATGTTGTTCTTTGTTAAAGCCTTAGTTCATCCATGTCTCAAGTGGTTTGCCCTCTGCCTCTCTCCCGTAGGTATTCAGTCGGTAACTTAAATAGCATTTCCTCTTTAAGAAATTGTACCAGCCTTTCCATGTCAATGCATTTAAATCTGTCTAGAGGTCCCTTTGTACCAGTAGCCATTTTAGAGGTTCTGGAAAAGCACAAACATTTAAAAGAAGGAATAAATTCCAAATGTATTTTTAAAAGCCAAATATGGTAGTTACATGGATTCTTATATTTTTATTACTCTGCAAGTTGTATTAAAATTTGAAATGTTCTGTCTCACTGATTTTCACCAACAGTCGATTCTGTGTAAAAAATGTTATTTACTGGTTGTTGGAACAGTGGGGGGATTTTTGCTGAAAGTGTTGGTTCTTCTGGCTAGATATGCTTGTATTTTTCTCATGCTGGAAGAGATTCTCTCCTAAATACATGTTCTCTAATGACCACTAACTTTGTTCCTCAGGCTGGGTGGAGAACGTCGGACAAGAAGAGAATCACGCCAAGAAAGCGACGCAGAGGATGATGATATTAAAAAGGTAATATATAGTAAATGGAGCTGTGCAAGAAGAAACCTACCTGCAACATGATGAACAAATAGTTTGTTTTTCTTTGTTGTAGCCAGCGTTGCCATCTTCTGTTGTTGCTACCTCCAAAGAGCGAACACGTCGAGACCTTATACAAGACCAAAATATGGATGAGAAAGGAAAACAAAGGTATGCAGAAATCTCTTTTACACTAATGGGGTACTTTGGAGTTCTACCATAGGAAGTAGATTTAAAAAGTATTGCACATAGGCTGTTGTGTATCAAAGATTATGTTGAAGAGTTATCATAATGGTATCAAATTTAATTTAAAAAATATTCTCTCAAAATACTTCACAAGCAGCAACATGTGCATTGTTCACTTCACATAACTGACAGGGATTCTACTTCTCAGGCCACAGGAACAGGTTTGCTAGTTCTGTTTTAACATCCTTCAATATCTGTGGCTTCACTGGTTGCTTAATGTCTTGGATTATTACAGCTGTCTTGGCTCATCATTTATTTTCTTGGTTGAAGGAGGGTTTTGGGTATGGTTCCTCACCTCCTCTGCCTCTTTTTTTAATGTAATAGTTCCATCATGTTTCTTTTCTCTTACTACTTTGACTTCTTGCTGTGTGTACAGTCTTACCTTCATTTTTCCTGCTGCTTTTTACATTCCTCCCATGTATATCTCCTTTTTCCTGTATTTTATTTGTCTCAGGGGTCACTCATTAAAATTCTAGCTGAAATACAGCTGTATTGGTAGGAGGTGTTGGAAAATCAAATTTGCAACTGTGTTTGACCTCTTGGCCTCCATCCACTTCAGACTGCAAGTCACCTGGTGCAATAATAATTATACCTCAAATAAAGAGAAGAATGAGAACTGGAATAAGGAACTATAGAAAGCTTCTCTGATAAGTCCCCACAGATAAACTGGCACTTTGCTTGCTTCTTTTAGTTATAACCCCACTTATAGTCTGCTCTTGCTTCCATTACTAGGTTCTAATTGCTTCCTTCACAGGGAGACTTCCAAAATTCTTACTGAACTTCACAGAGCTTCAGGCACTAAAAGTTTGTTCCTTCAGGATTGTAGTTTTACTGCTTTTCGGTTCAATAGTCACTAGGGAGATGAGAAAAGTAGTATTGTGGTGGAAGGAGGTTCTTTAAGAGGACAACATCCACCGAACTGATTTTGCTCACTGTCTTCTAGGATGTCATTCATATGCAAATGCACTTTCAGTGTCCTGGCTTTCAATTTTTTTTATGTTCCTGTTTCTAGTATTTAATATACTTTTACCTTTCCATGTGAGGTTTGTGCCACTGTCCTAGAGTGGTACTTTGGGAAGACAGTAGCATTTCCTTTCTCTCTTAATCAGGTAGAAGTTCAAGGCAAATAAGAGAGTCTGCCGCTTGTAAAGAATTAATTTGGGATTGAATGAAAAGAAAGAAAAGGTGAAAGTCAAGAAACTAATTCTTGCTCAGAAGAAGGGAATTTGTTAAAGAATTTTACTTATTTTTCTCAAAACAGCACCTACTTGGATGAGAGTAGTTCTGGTTTCATCCCACAGTGCAGTGTCCCATTGTTGGGATAGATAAGCTTTCACTCCCCTGTGGCTCCATTTCTCCTTAATAGTCTAAGCAGATTGTGGAGAGGGGAGTGTATGCTTTTCAGAAAATCCAGTTTGCTGCCTTATTGACAGCACACACCGTATTTATATGACTGTTTTTTCTTCAGTACTCTCTGCTTTAAGATTTTTAAAAATATTTCCTTAGTGTTACTATTTCCAGATGAGAAATGGGCAGGCTTCCAATTTTGCCAGTGCTAGCTGTTCTGTGTTATGGATAAGAGCTGTGTCTTACTCATAAGCAAAATGATATGTCACTGTAAATTATATCCTGGACTGTTGGCACAGTCAGTATGTCTTCTGTTGCTAATGGCCTTGGGTATTACTGAGCCTTTAAAAATAAGTGTCTCTGAGGTGGAAAGTTTCTCCGATTGTTTATGCAAATAAAAAACTTAGTACTTGAACTGAACCTCTAATTTTTTTTTTGTTGTATTATTTTTTTCAGGAATCGACGTATATTTGGCTTGTTGATGGGCACTCTTCAAAAATTTAAACAGGAGTCCACAGTTGCTATTGCTACTGAGAGGGTACTTATTTTAAATTCTATCAGATTGTAAATAATAAAGCAAAATTGTGTGGTTAAGCTATTTCAAGTAAGAATGAAAATTCCCTACAGTGTAAGTTGCAGGTGCAGCAAATTGGTGAGAGTGCATGTAGGTTTTTGTTTATCTCAATGCAGGGGAATGAGGGTGGGAGGCAAGCGGTGACTTTGTAACACTATTTCTGATTCTTTGCTTTGTAGAAGCAAAAAGGCAATGTTAAATGGAATTTAATCAGGTAACTATTTAAGAGGTCATAGGCTATTTCTGCAAATAATAGTGATGCAGTATTGTTGAAGCAGTGCCTATCCTGGTGTGTTCCAGATGTTTAAATTGTAACCAAGTATACAGAAATCTAGGGTTGGTTATGCTATCTGTCTAAAAATGCCTTTCCCCTTCCAGTACAGATAACCAGAATTTCTGATTTTAATAAATGAGTGTGTGACTGTACTGAAGCAAAGGCTTTGCATATCTTAGTGATAACTTTAAAAAAACTTGTGTATGGGATACTGGTAACTTTATTCCTAGTATATCCTTTTAATTTGTGAAGGCTATGATATTTGTTTACTGTTGCTCTAAACAGGTTATTCAGGTAATACTAATAACCTTTAGATTAAAAACAGTGTTTGAAAGTTCTGATTTCAGCACTCCTGTTGAAGCAGATAGAAAGATTTAAACTTAAAGCCTTTTCTGTATAGTGTCAGTAGAGCTGACTCACAGTGCTGGTATTGATTACTTTCAGATTCAGTATTTGGGTGGTTAAGCTAACTTGTCGTGTGGTACATAAGACCAAAGTTCACTTTTGCCTGCTTGCATTAGAACAAAAAACTATTTATCCGGATGGTCTATAAACATGGAGTCCCTGTCTAATTTATTGTACTATGTGTTTACACACACAAGAGAGTTTACACAACACAAGAGAGTTTGAGGAGTTACTGCTCCTTGCAAAATTTTTCTGAGAATCCATATAGAGATTTCCTTCTTCATACATATAAACTTGCTATAAATCAAAGTAGAGGCCTGAGGAGTTTTATGACACAGCCATTTTGTTGTCCTGGCAGTAAATTCTACTTTTTTATTGACAACTGTTGTACAATCTGAGCACACGCCAGTCTAGGGCATACAAACAGGGCATTCCTGGATTGTAGTAATATATCTAATTAGCAATTAATCTACCAGAAGTATTCACAATCTAATTTTTATTGGTACAAACACCAGTCAGCAGTCCTTAATTTGTTTCTGGAGGAGTTGACTTTTTTCTCTCCCAAGTGGGAAATTTACCTGATTTCCCTGATACCTCAAATATATTTCTTTCATTTTTCTGCCATTTGGGAAAAAACCCAACTTGTTGAAGCTTATACTGAAAATTTAAATCCAAACTGAAAGATAGTAAAGCAGACAGAAATTTCACAGGGCCTCATAACTATATAGTTATAGTGCCAGCAAGCAATGACACTCTTTTCTTCCATTACCTGTAGTTTAGGAGGTATTTCCTAATGTGTTTTTAGGAATGCCTTTAGTGGTGTAAATAATTCAAAATTTTTAAGTGGATTGAACTAGAAATCTTTCTCTTGATGTAGAAAAGAAATTAAGAAGCTACTTCATTTATTTTAGCAAAAGAGGCGACAAGAAATTGAACAAAAACTTGAAGTGCAGGCAGAGGAAGAGAGAAAGCAAGTTGAAAACGAGAGGCGAGAACTGTTTGAAGAAAGACGTGCTAAACAGACAGAGCTGCGGTTATTGGAGCAAAAGGTTGAGCTTGCCCAGTTGGTGAGTTTTTGTTTTGTTCTTGATCTTTCTCGTGTTTAAACTATTCTTGTGTATCTCAGAGTTATTTTCTTTCATTCTTTTCATTTCTTTCTCAGCAAGAAGAATGGAATGAACATAATGCTAAAATAATTAAATACATAAGAACAAAGACAAAACCTCATTTATTCTACATACCTGGCAGAATGTGTCCTGCTACACAGAAGCTGATGGAAGAGTCACAGAAAAAGATGAATGGTAAGTGGTCTTTGTGATACAGAGGCCCTTGTTCTTGCCTGCCTTTGTTTGCCATACAAATTTCTTTTAAGTCTCTGCTTAAATACATTAATTTCATGCTTAGGACAAACTATATTCTTACATGGGTGTTCATCATAAATGGACATTACTCTTTCAGTGGCTTATCTTTATATTGAATGGGATTTGATTCTCTTACAAGAAGTCAAAAGATATGTATGTATAATTTCAGAGGTATGTGTTTAAAACAGTCCTTTATATTAGCTTTAGTACCCAGATGCATCCAAGTGCAGCAACTTAGTTTTTGAAAAGAAAGACCCAAGGAAATGCAGGTGTTTACAAAGCATTTGAGAAGTATTTTCTTAAGCATAGTATTAGAACTTTATGATGATTTTTTTACCTCAATGTGTGTTCATTTCTGTTTCACAGGATGACTATATTTTTCTTTTGGAAAACAATTTAAAATACTCCGATTGATGGTAGTCTTACTGTTCTTTTTTTTATAAAACTAAGAATGTATTGGTTTGGTTTTTTCTTAGGAGCTTTTCTTCATTTTGTGGGGTTGGGGGATAAGAGAAGGTAGCTCACCTGTCTGGATAGCCTACAGTAATTAAGCTTTCTTAATACCTAACCAGCTTTTTGCTTATTTTTACTGTCTTTTGCTTACCTTAGGAAGTATAACGTTAATAGATAAATACCAGGAAATGACGGTATTATTTTAATATACTGTTGGTTGGTTTGATTTTAATGAAGTCAAAAACTTTTTGTTAGCTTAGATTTAGGGCTTTACTGTTCTAATGCTCAGCTGAGCTTACTCTCCCCTTTGCTTTGTTTTCTTAAGGTAACTAGCAGTCTTTTTTATTATGCATGAATGGCTTGCTACTTCAGAAAGAACAAGGATGCAGTATTTATAAGTTGAACAATTTGATAACTTACTAGCTCATAGTTAAAGGGTAAATAGACTTCAGTGTCTGTAGATTATCTTAAATATTATTTATGCATTTATTCCCTAGCGCTCTTTGAAAGCAGGAGAAATGAATTTGCAGAGCAGATTAACAAAATGGAGGCCAGGCCCAGAAGACAATCTGTGAAGGAAAAAGAACATCAGGAGGTGCAGAATGAAGAAAAGAAGGAAGAACAGAACAAGGAGCAGGAAGAGGGTAAGGTGGCTCAGCAGGTGGAAGAGATGGAGACAGGTAATCAGCACAATGATGTAGAAATGGAGGAGGTAGGGGAGGAAAAGGGAAAAATAGGTTCAGGTTCAGGGCACAGTGATGCAGAAAAAGAACAGGAAGAGGATGAACAGAAACATGACGTGGAGATGAAAGTAGAAGAGCCTACTGAGGTGAGGGAGAATGACAAGCAACAGGATGGTCAGCATGAGGAGGTCACAGTTGTAAAAGAGGAAAGCGAAAACGTTCAGCCAGTGGATAATGAGCAGGATGTGGCTGAAATGAATGAGGCAGATAGTGTAGAACGTATAGAAAATGAAAATGGCAAAGAAATAGAACCAGAAACAGAGTGTGATGCTCAGCCAGAAAAAGTGTGTAATGTTCCTTCTCCCAAGAAGGAGAAAGGTATCAAAACAGAAAATAAAGCTGAACTTGAAGAAACACAGGAGAAAACACCTGAAACTCAGACAGAGTCTGTGGCTGAGGCTCTGTCTCAGCCACAGTATGTGCCACTAGCACAGTCACCTCAGTTGTCTCAGTCAACTCAGGATACAGAGCCCCAGGCAGACAAGGATGAAAATGCAGTGGTGTCTGTAAAGGTGGTTGAAGCCCAGGCAGAGCAGAATCAGACACCGAGTGCAGAAAGCAAGAGTAAGACTAGGAGTAGAAGCAGGGGTAGGGCAGGAAACAAAACTGGTCATAACCGTAGCAGCAGCAGTAGTAGCAGTAGTACTTCAAGCAGTACTACCAGTGCAAGTAGTTCCAGTACTGGCAGCAGTACCAGTAGGAGCAGTTCCACCAGCAGCAGCACTACAAGTGGAAGTACGAGCAGGGACAGTAGCAGCAGTAGCTCTAGCAGTAGTGAAAGTAGAAGTCGAAGCCGAGGAAGAGGGCATAACAGAGATAGAAAACGCAGAAGGAGCACAGACAGGAAGCGAAGGGATGCTTCAGGAGTAGATAGAAGTCACAAGTCCTCAAAAGGTGGTAGTAGAGATACCAAAAGCTCAAAGGATAAAAGTTCGAGGTCTGACAGAAAGAGATCTATATCAGAAAGTAGTCGGTCAGGCAAGAGAACTTCACGGAGTGAAAGAGACCGTAAATCAGACAGGAAAGACAAAAGGCGTTAACAGAAGAGACCAAGCTTCCTTAGCCTAATCTTTGCAGCAGAAGATTATTTGAGTGAAAGGATTCCTTGTAAGGAGGAAGAGAAGGCTGCCTTAAGAATTGCATGCTGTAAAAAATCTTTTGGAAAAATGCAGACTGTTTACCAGGCATTCTTGTACTTTTTACATAATTTTGTAAAAGGTTACTTACCAAAATTATGTGAAGTTCCTGAAAATGTAAAAATAAAAGATTAACACTCCTTTGCATCTTTTTTTTAAATATCCTGTACTCATTAAGATCCTCTGTATATTTTACTAGGCAAACCTTTAAAGTAGGTGTGATCATTTCTTCTGTATCATACACTTTTTTTTTGTAGAAATAAATGTGCATTTTAAATAAATTGTTTGAGATGTCCTGTTGACAATTAAATTCTCCTTTTTAGATTATATGTAGGAAGGCAGTATTGTGGGAAATATAAAATTTTGCCTTTCCCCTTTATTCCTTGCAAGAATGGGGATTTTAAGACCTAGTAAAGCAAATAATCTCTCCAGTGCTGGGTAGGAAGGGAAAGTAATTGATTTGATTCTATACTTTTTGTTTTCTTCTGTAACCGCAAGCTCTTGGTCAATTCTGTCTATCTTCCAGTTTTATAAAAATTTCCTATCCATAGGCAAGCAGTGGTTAAATGGGAGCATTAACACTGGCCAAGATAGCTCAATCAGTCTGGAAAACCACTCTTACCTGCTTTCTGCAGATGCTTTGGTAGTATTTACATCTATGTTCTAGATACAGTTAATCAATTATGATCCTTGTTTTGGTGGCCAGCGGAAGAAAGACTTCAGCTTGCTTCTCAGCCAGGATTTTTATTTTAGTTGCAGACTAATATCCCTTCATACCACTAGGAATAATTACATTGCAGTGTTGGAGTTACCTGGGACTACCTAATACTAATGTTGTGTGCGTGCAAGAATGCTTTCTGAATGTATTTAATAAAACTTAAGGTGGTATAGTGTTATCTATGAAGGTGAATAATGTTTTTATATAATTTTGTATGGAAAACAGTAACATCTATTGCTTTGTTCTGTACACGTGCAAATAAATGTGGCTTTGTAGATTACTCTCTTCATGCCTATGATCTTTTCTATTAACAGGTGTATTACCTTAGTCTTTCTACATGTAAAGTATGAATTGCAGTTGCAGGCGGCTGTACCTTACAAGCTCTGTATCCAAAATTATTCTTAAGGGCTTTAATTGTCAATTAACTGAGTATGAAACTATAGTGCTGTAATCCATGCAGTGCTGTAATCCATGCTGTCTTGACAGGAAGAGAATTCTGTTATCTGATGCACCAAATCACAGACCAGGAAATCCTAAAAAGATTTCAGTATGGAAGGACATGTAAGCTTGGTTTAGTGTGTGAAATGCCATATACACCCCATTTTTCTGGAACATAGTTGCCAAGTTCTAGCTTGGAGTGTGTCAGTTTTCATCTGAACTCAAGAGTAGTGACAGATTTATGTGTTCTGAAATGCTGGATGTCATGACTTCAAGAAATGTGTCTAGTAGGGGAGAGAGTGCAGCACAAATAGACAGTGGGAAACACAGGCTCCCCCTTTCTCAAGGAGTTCAGGTTCTTCAGTCCATTTGCTACTTCAATATCCTATCTGCCCCTGCCTCTAAAACGGAGTAATTTTTATTCTTGTCAGTAGTTTCCAACAATGTTTCCTTCCCTTCAGACAACATGGTTTAATGTGCTGTCTTTTTTGAAGGACAAACAAAAGTTTAAATGCCTTATTGAGGATGTTAAACAATGTTTTAAAAATAACCTCTGATACTGAATAACTGAGTAAATGTTACTGGTTTACATGTTTTGAGTAATTTCAGGTTTCAAAGTGCCTTTGGAAGCCATTTTAGTTTTGTCAATTAAATGTTGAGTAATTTTAATGTTTCTTATTTTGAGCTTGTGTGGTTCACTGCTGCAGTGCATTTACTGCGCAAGTTTAAATGGCTGACACTGGAGTCAGTGTGCAAAGCTTCTGACCACTGTTTCAGAGCAGCATGTTAACAGGGTTTATGAAAACAACAGGATGGTGGGTCCTGGTAGCTGAACCAAGGGCTGGATTGATTACCTTGTTTCAGGTTATATTCCTGGCAGCAACGTATTTTTTACTCTGAAAATACAGGAGCTTTGTTGCTGAGTACAAAGCTGGTGATGTAATTGATAGTTTAATGTTTTTTAGAAGCAACTTACTGGTTAAGCAGTGCCATTAATTGTTAGCATTCCTTGATCTAAGCAGCTCAGTGTAACATAAACATCAGTGTGTGATAACTTTTGTAAGACTGAGGTTTTCAAAAAGCTAGATATTCCAACCAATATTCCATTTCAGAAATAGTATACTAGTATATTCTTAGCACCATAAAGCAGTAGTGTTTTTAGTAATTGTGACATTTTCCTTCAAGGTCCCCTCCTCTTACCCTGAAACAATATCAGACCTGTGGATAGGAATGAGACCATGAAAATAGCTGACAACTTCAAGACTAAATTTGGTGGAACAGTGTGTATTTTCTGAGCATTCAGATAGCACAGGAGTTGGAAATCATTGAAACATTCTTCTTTTGTCCCTTCGCCACAATGGTGAGTGGGGATCAAAGGAAAAATGCCTTGTTCTCTTTTCACTCAAGTAAAGTGGACAAAGGAATGATAGTTTTTCCTCTTTTCTAAGAATGAAATAGAGATGCTTTATGTGACTAGGGAACAGTACCTTGTATATTCTATGCCTGTCTTTTGAAGTGTTTCCATCACACGGTCCCTCCTAGCTTTAAATATAATTTAAGAAGGCAGAAACCTGAACATAATTTTTCTGCAGGCAGTAGGTATTAGAGAACTGAACACCCCCCTCCAGCAAAGTTAATTTCAAAACCTGTAAATTTACAAATAGATTTCTGGGACATCTTTTATTTCTCAGGAAAGTAATGGTCTTGTGATTAGGTCCCAGATACAAGATTCAGGTTCAGCTGCTGATTTTATAGCGATTACTTTGTTACAACAGGGTAAACATACTCATTTAATGTATGTCCAAGATCTTTGAAATTAGTTTGCCTAGTCAAAGAAGAATTTCTCTGAGACTATGTGTATTTATGATGGGATCAAAGGCTGCAGCAGAGGTGCATTAGTAACATATAGAGATCTGTGTTATGGAGGATATAGTTTTGCTATTTCAGTCTTGGGGTTTTTTCTCCTGGTTCTGGCAGGTGTTATTAGGTGAGAGTGTTCTATGATACGGCAAAATGTGAGGTGTACAAAGCTTGTATATGTATCCTCAAGATGCAAAGTAATAAAAGTCACAACTTCAATGATTTTTTAGAAATGCAGTCAGTTGTCATGTTTATAACTGTTCTTGTAATAGAGAAGCAAGAGTGGCTTTTTCTTGCTACTTATTATCCTGGTTGTAAAAGCTGGTTTACGTCCGGATAATGAATGACTGTTCCCTGCTTAGATTTGTCTAACTGGAAGAGGGAATTAGTGTTACTTTTCTTCCTTTGACTTATTTCTTAAAAGATAATTGTTTAAAAAAATTAAAATTTCCTGGCATGACATTGGATTCAATGTAAAAGTTGATCTGTATTTTCATCCAAACAACCAAAGTCAAGAGAACTATATTGTTAAAAGTGCTTTTGTCATGGACTATATTCTTCCACATATTGTGCAATATTCTACACTGTAAAACTCTACATTCTGTGTGGAGCCTTTTGGTGCTTTCAAAAGAGTATGGCCAAAGCTGTTTTGTTCTTATTATGAAATAGATATTAGGAGAACTTTTAACAATTTCTGATTTGCTTTGATCTTTGTTATTAATGCAGATACTGAATGGTCTATTCATACAACATCTTCACTTCTACAAAGCCATGTCTTAAAAGAGCCATCCAGTGTGCCATACTACTCCGATTATTTCAGTTACTACTCAATTCAATTAATTCCGATCCTTCTTTGAATTCTAGAATGCTTTAAGAGATGTCTGCCTTTC
Source organism: Dicrurus megarhynchus (assembly GCA_013399195.1). NCBI lineage: Eukaryota > Metazoa > Chordata > Aves > Passeriformes > Dicruridae > Dicrurus > Dicrurus megarhynchus. The sequence goes on from VXAD01000736.1 coordinate 279,978, forward strand.
TACTTCAGTAGTCGCAGTTACTAAGGTGTCATTGCAAATAAAAATAGCTTCATTCTAATGAAAGTTGTTGGAAATAGATTGTTTTCATTATTGTTGGTCTTTGCATGTGCAATAGTACAGTCATTGCTTCAGTTCTGCAGAACAGAAATTAACTGAAGTCTCACTCTATCTGCTATAAAGCTTTCAACTTTGTCCTTTGGAATCTAGCTATAATAAACTCCATGAATCTTTGACTTCAGTTCAAAGATGATTAGAAGTTATGCTTGTATAGCATATGCTATGTATAGGATTTGCACCCAAAGGAAAAGAATATTTGGTATGAATATGATTTATTATTGAAGTTACTAGAGGAACAAATAACATAGAACAGAGATCAGAGCAGTGTTTTTCAGCACTTAAGCCTTGGAGAATGCTTGTTGAGACTAAGCAACACAATAAGCAGTTCCCAGAATAACTTGAAAATTTTAAAGGCAGTTTCAACTGAGTAGCTAAGATGAGATATTTATTTTATCTCCATGTAAAGACTTGGACTAAGTTTGGTATCTATATGAAACTAAGTCAGAGCCATTTTCAGAGCTATTTTCAGAAATCCAGTAATAATGTACAGACCTCAAGATGTGGGTCTGATTGTTCTCCCCCACAAATCTACGTAAGTACATAAATTTAGATGTCAGAATACCTCACTTTTCCATTTTTAGGTGAATGGGCTCCATGTTTCCAGGCTCAAAAAGGGACTGTTAACCTTTCTAGGCCCATTGTTGGGTTTTGTCCCATATCTATGGTTGGTGTGCAACACTATGAAAGATTTCTAAATAGTTGGATAAAAATGTCCTTGTTTTCCTTTATTTTTCTTTTGTTTTTTCAATTTGCACAACATTTAGTAAATAGAGAGTCTTTCCAATATAAATTACTTGTATATTCCTTCTCACCAATCTGTTTTGTAGAGACTTGGGAATGAAAAAAAATGGGGCAGCATTAGTCAGGAGTGACGGGGGTGCTGATCTGTCGTGTGTTCCTTGGTGCTCTGTGGTGGATTACCTAACAGCAGAGACAGCTGGTGTAACAGGTTATAGGATAGGCTGCCTGACTATCAGGTCATGGGGCAAGGGAAGGGGCCAAAGTGTTAGATTGCAATTGGGGGACATGTAGTCTCTGTGAAGTTTTTGTTTGCAGGCCACTGCTGGTTAAAGCGACCCTGGCGCACTTTGTGCCCTTTCTTTGCTGGCTCTGTAGATCAGGCTAAGCACCAGTGTTTGGCAGGTTTGAGTTATGGAGCAGAAGGAAGGGGAAACCATGCTGCACACAGGATACAGCTTAGGTTTGTGGAAAGAGAATACAGTGACCTCTGCATGAGTCATACTCAGGACGGAAGGAGAGGCAGGCTGACTAGGAACCGTATGACTGCAAAGAGCAGGTTGGGAAGGAATGCAGATTCTTGGGGTGCTATCAAGAAGGCAGGGAGAAGAGGCTCACTCATGCAGGACAGTGGGAAAGGAGAAGTGAAGCTTTTTTTATAGGTTAATAAGATATATTGTGTTTAGGTCACCAAAGAAGTGTGGGACAGTGATGTGAAACCTTTGAAGCAAAGCCTGCTTCTAATGCAAACGAAGAGGGAGACTTTTTTTTACAAGTAGTCACATGTAAAAGACAATGAGTACAAGTTAATCCAGAGGAGATTCTGATTAGACAGAAAAGGAAAATATTTCACGAGGAGAGCAATTGGCCATTGGAACAATCTCCACATAAAGTGGCGGATGCCCAAATGTTTTGACACTTCTAAGATTCATGTGGACCATCTTGTCTAGACCATGCTTTTATCAAGAAAAGTTGGACCAGATGAACTTGAAGGTCCCCTCCCAACCTGGTATTCTGATTCTCTGCAGGTTTTAATTTGTAGCACAACTTCATGCCTGTATAACTATTGTACATCTCCCTGCATAATTACTACTTTAAAGCATAACATATTTGAGAAAAAATTATTTCTAACTACATATTGGATAATAGGTTGCTAAGAAAGAGGGTATTCTTTAAAAAGCAGGGCATGTCATTTGCTTAGCTTTGTTATACTGCTCTGTGATATACGATGCAGAGAGAGCATATGGATTTTCTAGTTGTCTTACAGGCCTGAAAACTGCCAGGCACCTTTAAGACACTGAGCCAAGTAAGCATTCCCCATGCTAAAGGATGGATTATACTTAGATCTAGTGCATGAGAAAGCTCCAAAAGAATATGTGGTAAAAAATTCTGTTCTAAGTTCCCAATGACCAGCTATAAATTATCTAAAATATATCAGTGCACAGAAAAAAATAGTTTATTAAAGAGACAACAAAAAAAAAGCTAGAACACTGTCAGTAGCTATGTTAGCATGAATGCAAATCAATATAAGCATAAAATTGATAGTTCATCTATCAACTTGACAGAAAATAACATCCCATCCCTTCCAGCTGGTCCTTAGAGATCAGAGGGTCTGAATGTGGCTGGGCTTGATTTATGATTATAATCAATTTGGCACTACGGGTCTGGTTGTGTTGAATAAGAACTTTCACAAGCACAGATTCACAAATAGTGCAATTTACCAATCCAAAACTATAGGTCAAGCTGTGCTCAGTAAGAGCCTTCACTGTCCCAGATTCACACATAGCACACACATAGTTTGGCATACTGAAACAACAGGAACACGGAATTGCTGTTGATAAACAGCACTAGATGTGACAGAGCTCTAACAATAACAATATTGTGTTAGCCTGGATAATAATAATAATCCTGTGCAGAAGTTTACCAAGCAGGCATCCCTGTTTGTGAAGAGAGGAGAGCAACCTGCCAACTGACTCCAAGATCTTTTCGGGTCCTTTGCTAAGCACATGAAAATTCTACCTGGCTTATATACAGCCCAGTCTTATTCTCCTCCTCCTTCTTTAGGTGTAGCATAATCTAAGTGGAGGACTAAGTAATATAGTCATGTATGTGGTAGCGTGTGCTTCATTAATCTTATTAGCATTCTCAGGGTGTGTGCTTTAATATTTAAATATTTAAGCACTTATTCAGGCAAAAGTTACTTTTTTGGCCATGGTGTCCTTCAAAGTTCTAGTCATATGACTTTGTTCTGTTCTGTTCAGTTCTTCAGAGCCAAAACAGGACCGTCCTATCTCCACAGGGCTTCTTTCTTCGGCCCACTTATCCTTTCTTGACGTCAACTATGCAGAACTCAATCTGCAAAGATAATGTAGAAGGAATGTGGTGTAGGCTGTAGATAGTAGGCTTAGACCTTGCCAGGCTTCTTGTCCATTGCCCTACACCACCTTAAAATCAGATTAAAGATGTACATTAAAAATCCATTCATAATCCAGAAATAATCCTAATACAACTCCTGTTGAATTTCCCCAGGCACAATCTTCTACAAACTCAGTACAGAAGAATCTTATAGAGGCTAAATTTTGATTTGAGCAGAACTACTCTCTTTGTATTCAAAACATCAGCCTAGCTATCAGAACATAGTTAATTATTAATGCATGTTTATAATCAGGACACCTGACTCTGCAGATCGTTAGCAGGTTAGCATAGTGTACTTCTGTTTACGCAGATCAGAGAAGGGAAATAGGATTGAAAGTTTGCTTCCAGTGTTTTGTTAGGCTAAGAAAAATGTAGAATATTCTTGCTAACCGCACATCGATGCAGTTTCCACAGTTTCAGTGCATCCTGGATTTACTCTAAAATGCCGAGGATCTTGGATCAGAGAATCCTGTTGTTAGTAATTTCATTTTCAGCAAGTGTGCAGAGTACAAAGGTACTTTCAGAATGGAAGAAGTGTGGTGATCCGGAATGTGAGAGTAAGTAAAAATTTGTTTGTTTCAAAGGGAGTCTGTGGTGTATATGCAGCTATTAGGAATCATAATCTCAAATTAGCAATGAAACAGACTGAAAATGAGTAGCCATAGCAAATGTTTGTTGTTAATATACTAAGCTTATGAGCAATAGGCTTAAACTTTTAAAACAAAAAGAGAAAAAAAATACTTGCTGGATTGTTGTGTAAGGATATACAGATCAAAGTTCAGTAAAAATACTTTTGAATAGCTAGTTTTTCGCAGGTGTCCCCAAAGTGGTCAGTAGAAAACAGCTTTAAAGTATTTTTAACTCATTCTTTACAGGCATGAAATAAAATAAACAAAATAAAAATAAAATAAAAATGGTAGGTTACAAACTGAGAAAGAAGACTCTTTATCATGTGCTTATAGTACATTCATAGCCTATTCTGCAGAACTCTGTTTTTTTTCTACTGTAAGCAAACTAGTCTGGGATGGTTTTTGTAATCCTTCTTACAAAACACTCTGTTAATATGTCCTCTTTACTTATTTTTTCTTCTTTAATGTGAATTGTGTGCTGTAACTAGTTATGTAGTTCTCAAAGAGTAAATAACTCTGCAGGAGGCAGAGCCCCTGAATCACAAGTGGGCAAATAATGTTCCGTTTATTATCCACTGATAATCATTGTGAAACCTGTCATAATCATAGTTGAAGCTGTTTCTAAGCTGTTTCCATTGGTTTGGCAGACTTAAGTGTTGTATTTTCAATGTGGATAGCTTCTCCTGAAGCGGAAGAGACCTTAGATTTCCTCTGCTGATGGATTTCTATTTTCTTGTGGAGCCCTACCAACTTCAGTCAGTTCTGGATGTTCAGAGATGCCTATCTTTGTGGAACAGCATGTGAAATGGGCTCCAAACTGACCAGAGCACATCAGTAGTGGTTTCTGTGGGGAGAAAGAAAACTTTGGAGACAAAGAAAACTTGAAATAATTCAAAATTAATTGGAAACTTTAACAACAGGTGTAAGGTTTATATTGCTTAAATTTACATATTTTTATCATAAGAGAAATGTATTCAAAATACAGGACAAAATCCCTGAAATAAATACTAGATTTAAGTTAGAATTTCTGAAATATAAAATTAAAAATGTGCCTGGGAAATACTTTTGAGCTGTTTAGGTCTGGCTTTAGTAATTGAGTTTGCTAATCCTGCATACACCTTTAAGCATTGAAGCCTTGGCTAATGGAAGCCAAGCACTGGAAAATGTCCATATAGGACAAGAGCTTTTCCCCTTGATGTCTGCACAGGAAAGAAAACAAGATAGGGCTGCTTTTTGCATTAGTTGATTCCACTTGATGATATAAATGGATTAGTATCATAACAAAGCACATACATTAAAATGTTTGCTAATACATCCGTATTTGATATATATCAGATTTCTTCAGTAACTGATTTCAGACAAAAATGGATGCTGTATTTGTTTATTTCTTTCCACATATTATTCCAGAGGCAATGAGCCGAGTTCAAGCCACTATGGACTACTTAGGACCTGATTGCAGGTATCTTAATTTCAAAACAGGGGAGGAGATCATGGTATACTCCAAACTTTCAAGGGAAAATGAAAACTTGTGGACAGGAAGTGTAAGTACTTCAATCTGAAAGACTTTCCCCATAAATATTTGAGATATAATAATAGCGTAACAACTGCAGTCTACTTGCTTCTAAGGGTCTTCCATCTCTTTTGGGATATTAACCAGTCATGGATCAATACAGTATTTGGGAGATGGGTCATTGCTACTACCTTTATACAGAAAGAGAAAATCAAATCTTGGCGAAGATCACTCATAGAGAAACAAAGTCAAGATCAAAATACAAATTTTCTGATCCCTTCATCTGTTCATTTGACTGTAACAATTTCATCTGGTTCCCTTGAAAACACTCAGGTCTATCAGGTCAGGTTCCTACCTACAGGTCTGTGGGCAAGACATCCAGTACTGGCACCTGACTTCACAGTTCAGTGCTTAAGGAAAGCTCCCAGAGAAGGTATCATGCATACTTAATGACTTGGAACAAGTGTCAATGAAGTTAGAACAGTCATTTAAGAAGGAATGGATGCATTGATCCAAATCAAGTTTTACTGCTAGTAAAACTGTGTAAGTGCTTCAACACTACAAGATATTAGTAAATTTTTGGTTTGTTTTTTTTTTTTCTGCAAATAATCTGTCACATTTATTCTTTAACAGTGAAATTCTGTCTTCCTATTTTTTTCATCCAGGAGTATCTTTGCAGGTACCTCACTATTCCCTGCTTTCCAAGAAGTATCCCTCCATTAAAGGCTTTCTGCAATGGTTTGATGTAAAGCCAGCAGTGGTTTCTTGGCCAGAGGGACTAGATTCTTTTGGGCACTATCATTCACTCGTTTTCTGTAGTGTTGCCATCTTGGTTGTAATTTTCTCTTGAGCTGCAGCTGGCCTCATATCTGAATTTCATATCCTACTTTCCTTGTAACTTACTATGGGTCAATAGTTATTAAGGCATGGCATTTTTACTATTTGAGACAATGGGAAATTTGCACTGGCTGCACTGTCTTCAGCTGAAGCAGTTTTAAGGCTACTGCCTTGGTTCTGCACAAACACATGTTCATAAAAATAATACAGAGAATAATAGTATGGAGTAATATACTTCCCCTTGCTTTCTGAAATGGCAAGTGCAACACTTCCGTGAAGGAAAAATAAACCAATCTTTTGACAAAACAGAATGAAGGAGATAGGGGGCAGTTCTATAAACTTACTGTTCATCCATACTTTTCCAGCACATATGCAAGTACCTAACATATATATCACTGAAGTTTAAATGCTCTTATTAATTTTATATTTTTTACAGAAAGGAAAGGATTTTGGATATTTCCCAAGAGATGCTGTGAAGGTTGAGGAAGTTTTAATTGGAGAAGAAGTTGAAGTGCTCACTAAGGTAAACCAACATCACCAGATTTTCCAATGTAGTTTACAGCAATCAAAAATCTAATAGCCAGTTAGAAACTCAACTGTCAATGGATGTTTTATTTCAGATAATTCAAAATGTGTTTTTATTATTGTTCAATTTGCATGTTTTTTCTCCTCTAAAGTAATTTCTACATAAATAAAGATATAGAACCTTTAGGAATAATATAATTAATTACAGTTCTTTGTGTAAAGTTATAACAGAAGGAATGATGATATATATTGCTGAGGTATACGGTGATATAGAAAATTACACATTAGAACATTTTAAAAGTTAATATTATTCTTTTAGGAAACTGATTTCCTTTGTCTTCATGACGATAAGTACACTTTTGAAAATGAAGATAACACATTATATGATCACAACAAAGAAAGTGAATATTCATTGTCTGATGCAGAACCAAAGCTGCATGAAAATGAACTCCTAAAGCATACAAGAGACTCCATACAAAGTGAAGAAAGAACTGAGTCAGTTTCTGAAAATGACTCAGAGGAATCTCACACTCAGGAGTCTGTAAACGAAAAGTTGGTTGGAAAAGATGATACTGAAGAGCCACAAACGCAAAACAGTCTCCCACTAGAACCTGTTCAAACTCAGTCCAGTTGGATTTCAGGATGGTTCACCACAGAAAGTGAAAATTATGAAGAGCCCTTAAAAGTTATTACTGAATCTGCAGAAGAAAATAAATACCAAGGCAGAAAAACAGAGGTAACAGCTGAAAATTATTTACAGGAGTCAAATGATAAGGAGAAAGGAGAACCCCCTGCATCTGGTTGGTTTCAAGGTGGACTGACAAACTTTCTGTATTTTGGTGAAGAGAAAGAAGATGTTGATTTGGCATCAGAAAAAAATTATCCACAAATCCACGATGTTTCTGGTGTGCCTGAGCATTCTAATACTGAACAGGAAACAACAGTCACTGAGGTATTGTCAGAAAAAGAAAAGAGTGAAAGCCAAGAATCCGAATCAAACTGGTTTAATCTGGGTTTAAGTGATGTTCTTAATTTTGGCCATGCTGAGGAAGCTACAATTGCTACAGAGGACCAGAGAAGCAGAGAAACAACAGATCAAGCAAATAAGAATGAGGAAGAGCAGACTTTAGACCAGAAAGAATTACATATGGACAAAGAACCAAAGGAAACAGTTAAGGCAGTGACAGATGAAGATGAAGATGAAGAGAATTATGCACAAATAACAGATTCAAACAGTAACAGGCCAAGTCCTGGGGAGATACCAGCAAGTGTACATACTCTTAATGACACCAAAAACACCTCAAGTAGCACAGAATCACCTTTTGATATAGTAACATGTGACAAAGAGAAACCAGTTGATCCTTACAGCTCAGAAGAAGACTTGGTGCTGAAAAACACTGAAGCTGAAAAGAAAAATCAGGAGTCAGAAAGCAGACGTGGCCAATCAGGTTGGTATACAAATATCTATAATAGTTGCATTAATTATAATATGGACAAACATGATAATCAACAGGGACATTTATCAATTGCATCAAATTTCTTCTTCTCATAACCCACCTCCGAATTGTGATCCCTCAGACATAAAAAATACAGGAGAAAAGCCTGACATACCTGAAGAACAGAGCCATTGCTTCTCTTTTAGTCATTCTGTGAACATACTGAAGTTTCAGAGTTCAACAGCCAAAGAAAGGCAAGTGCAGAGTTATGGGGAACTACCAGGAACTGCAAATAATCATCTGGGCATCAGGAGGACCTCATGTGACTGTAAACCGACTCTTAGTCTGGAAACACCCGAGAAAGATAAACTAGTCAAAGGTTGTGATGCAGAAAAAAATCAGCATCTAAAAGCCATTTCAAAATGGATAGTAATGTATAAGATGAAATTCACAAATCAGAGAATAAAAATGTCCCACAGGGTTTTTATGAAAACAGCATCAAATATTTCAGTCAGGACATTTTTAATGATAAACATCATCAGAAATCTAGAGAGTCCCAAGAACTGACTCCAGACCAACCTTTCTCTCCTCACCCCTCATCCAATGGCCTCAGCTTAACAGGTACCAAAACTTCCAAAGAAACTGGCCATATGGAGTTTCAGAATGGAAGGTAAAAACTGCTAGCTGAGAAGAACTAAGCTTTCATAATAAAAAAAGGCCTTGCTAAGCCTTGAAAATACCACAAGAAAAAGAAACTGAAGGCACTTCAGAAGGTTAAACATAACGTATCAGGTAACAGTAATGCAAGTACCTCCAAAGAGAATGATCTTTCCTTGTCAGCTGGCAGTGCAAAGTAACGGACAGGGCAGTGGAGAAAAAAAACTCCAACAAAATCTACCAAATGAGTAGAAGATTGGACAATTCTTGATGCACTTGCTTAGAGCTTGTCAGAGAGAAGCAACAAATGGAACAAATTCCTATAAATGTGCAACATCACCAGAAAGGTGGAGGAGAACTAACATGGGAAGATTCATGTTCCCAGCATCAGCTTCTGGTACCAGAGAATGGACAGTCTTAATCTAGATCTCAGAAAGAAATATAAAAATCACCCGTGATATAGTAAAACAAAATATGAATCCACATCCTCAGATTTTGGCCTATCAATTCAAACCACCATGACAGTGCAAGATACAAAAGCATAGAAAATGAATCTGAGTTTTTAAAGGCATCATCAAACACTACTTCAAAAGACTAAGTAATCCCAGTCTTCAGCTGAATCCAAGTCCAAAAAAAGTATTTATAAAGAAAATTTATTGAGAATGAAAGCAACAGTCATGTGATATTATCCTGACCAAGAGTAAACTTTTACCCTGGGAGCCCTCTAAAATAGAAGACATTTCTAAAGAAAAAAAAAAATAGACAGTTAGTGTCTCCTTAAGCCATCCAACTAAAAAGCCAGACTGCTATTTAAAAAATTGGATTCATTAAATCCTGGCAACCTGGGATTGCTCATAAACCCAGCTGATAGAGTAGATGTTGAAAAAGAAGATACTGTTGTAACTGAAAGGATGAATAATGCTGAACAAAAAAAATGCTGCTACTAAAATTAGCTAGGAGAAGAAAAAAAGAAAGATTCTGAAAATAATAGACAAAATCCAGAAATACAAATAATAGCAATTATATTCTAACAAAAAGGGTTTCAGTAGTATTTTTACCAGACCATCATGGTTCTTTGCAAATATATTTAGTAAAACTAACAATTAAGTCTGTCAAAAAAAGTCTAAGCATATATGTTTGGTCAAAAAAACCCAAAGGAAAATTGAAGTAACATTAGGACTAGTGCACTTGAATACTGCACAGAAGAATGAGAGGGAGTTAAAAGGCAAAGAATCTGAACAATGTAAGATACTACTAAATATAGATAAGGTGCAGAAGAAAGCAAAACCAGGCAAATATTGTATGATAAACAGATTTACCAAACCCCTTAATTACATTTCAACAATTTTATTTTATTAAAACAAGGTATTAAGCAACCCTTAGAGTATCTCTGTGATGGAAGCAACTGCTGCAGCAGCAAAAGCAACTAGAAAACATTCACCATGAAATCACAGCTCACTCAACTAAAGATAATGCTGTGTGGAGGGAACAGGTCATTGTGTCTGCACAAAAGGGGCACAATTTGGACACTGAGCAGGGAAAATATACAGAAAAAAGAAATGTTCTTCTAGAGCTGCCAGAGCTTTTGTCTGCTATAACAATTAAGTGTGCTGCCCAAACTACAGCTAAAGTTACTAGAGTAATGTTTCACTAACAGAGATTTAGCAAGAACAAAATATCCTTTGTGTGCAGAAAAAAAATACAACACTGTCTCCTTCTGGTGATTTAAAATGAAGAGGTAGTGAGCCTAACTCATACCAGTTAATGACCAATATATTATATTTCAAGGATCTGATAATACAAGTTGAGTTAATATAATGGTAACAGTTTAAGAGCAAATTACTCGTCTTGGATTTGGACTACTGGACTATTTGTGATGTGTATCTTTGGCTAGTACTGTCTCAAAGCATATAATTAAATTAAACAATGTGTAATTTTTTTTTCCTTGTGGGTAAGCACAGTGTGGGGTTTTTTTTGAAAGCTGTATTTTATTGGCTTCAGGCAATTTACTCCAAGTCACTAAAACTGGGGCAGCTAGGTGCCTTCAGTCGTACTTCTGCATGAACATGCCTGTGGTTTCTTGTATTTTGCAGTGAAGCTTGATATCTTTGTTAATTTTTGTTAAAATTGGAATTTGTTAATCTTTAATCCTACATGGCATTTTTAACTGTTCTCCTTCTAAAGCTTATCCCAGCTGTATTTGGATATAAGAAAGAGATCTACTAATCCTGACCAGGGAATCTGTAGACTATGAAAACCAAACATATTTTTTCCTGAACATTGATTTTTAACTACTTTACTACAACACAAGTTTTGCTTAAAGCTCTATCCTTCAAATCCTGAGATCATTATTTGTATAGTGTTTCTTAAATCATAAATCTGTAGCACATTTACTCTAATGTGATACTCTAGTGTTTGGCTATAGGTTGAGCAAAATAATAAAATTTTAAATCTCTGTAGAGGTTAATATCTTACAGGAGTAAGATAACCATAATTTCCCTTCATAATTATGTGCAGGAGTAGGCAGAAGAAAGCTACTAGAAGAAACACCAGAGAAGGAACACGAAATGAATGTAGCAGTACACAGTGGACGTGACAGTGACCAAGATTCAAAAGCAACAGCCATTGCTTCAGTAAATTCTGAAATAAAAATGGACAGTTCAGTAGCTGACTCTGAAGTTGATGTCAAAAAGTCTTTCTCTGATGCCATCCAGAACTATGTTCCAAGTAATGGTGAGTGCTAAGTTTCTTAATTTTAAGGAAAATAAATTTGCAATCTTAAAAAAAAACAAAAAACAAACAACAGAAAACAACAAAACCAGTTGGAATTATATGAAGTTGACAATAGTAATGTAAAACCTGATGTTTTATTCCTTATGATCAAACCAGAAGGAGGCTGGATATATCAGATGCTTCTGTGCTTGAATGCTCTTGAGATCAGAGAAACAGTAAAATCGGCAACGTCAGCAGTGATGATTATCATCAAAATGGTAAGAATTCTTTCTGTGATATAACATTAACATTAGTGGAAATTTAAGCCAGCTACAAGTTATGTTCTGCAACGAAACTCCTAAAACAAAAAATCATTTTAAATAAACCCTCTGCAGTTCCCTTGCTTCCAGGGTAATCTAATGCCAAATGAGACAGAGAGCACAAGAAAATGTCAGGTCAGCTGCTCATCATCTGCCTCTTTGCAGTGCAGAATCTGATGAACTTAGGGTGTGAGGATTTGGGTTTTTGTTTCGTAGGTTTTTTTAATAGCCAGGAAACACCTGAGTGGTGTTTTTAAATTTTTGGTTTTGTTTCCTTGTGGTTTTCTGAATGAAACTAATAGCTCCCTCTAGTTCTCAGAACAGTACTCATTAAATTTGCTTGGACTTAAAAAACTTGGGTTATGATGAGTAAAATAACCAGAATACTTCCATTGTTTTTAAAGAGTATTTTCAAAGCTTTGATTCACAAATCCTCCCCTAGTTCATAATTACATTAAAAATACTTTTCTAAGCAAATGTATAAAATAGAAAATGGGGCTATTATTGCTATGGGGGTGTCTTAAACATCAAAACGTACTGCAGAGTGAAGGTGAACCTAAAGGGGCACAACTGCACAAGAAACAGTGCTGTCAGAGCAATGCAAGAAAAGATAGATGTTGTTGCACTGTCTCCTCTAAATAAAACAGTAGCAGCAGGTAAAGTGCCATATGGTAAACTTCACTTCGGTGCTTTGGCTGAATTTTGTTTAGATTGGGTAATTGAAGCTTACGAACCACATAAATTTGTTCCTAATTTCCAGTGTACGTATATAGAATATGGTTAAATTGTAGTCTAGGATGATGAAAACTGAAGGGCTTTGTCCCTCGTGACCCAGACTGGATTACAATTCACGATAGTTCACTGCTACGGCCAAACTCGTTCTTGTACTGTTTGATACAGCTAAAAAAGCTAAAAAAGGCACTTCCGCCTTCTACCTATGCCGGTCCCTTAGGTGCTTTGCAGGTAAGTCACCCACTTTGCGTTGCGAAAGTTGGTAGCACAAGTTAAAAAAAAAAAAAAGAAAGTAGTTAAATAAAAAAACCCAAACCAAACAAAATTAGAGTTAATCTTAGTGAATGAGACGAGGAAGAATCCTTTGCTATGTGGCATTGCACCTGCCCTTACATCGGGTATCAGCGGCCCGGCAGGACCATTTTTAGCACAGGCACTTGGCAGAGCTCCGGCCCGCCCAGCTCTGCGCAGCCGGGCTCGCACCGGGCCCTGCGCACCCGGGACCCACCTGNTTACCCGCGGCAGCAGTGGTTCTTCCCCCGCCCCCCGCGCGGGCAGTGGTACGGGCCGGTTGTCAGGCGGCGGGCCGGAAGGGGCGCGCGCCGCCCGCGGGAAGATGGCGGCGGGTGGGCGCGGGGGGCCCGGGGCCGGCACCGGCACGGCCGGGCTGTGGCCGGGGCTGCGGGACAGCGCCCGGCGCTACTGCGGGCTGGCCTGGGAAGGGCTGCGCTGGGTGAGTGAGGGAGTGACGCGGGGCTCGGCGCAGCCCCCTCGAGGGCCGGGGTCTCGTGCAGCGCTGCTGTCGAGGGTCTTGGACAGGGGAGAAATCGAAATTCAGACTTAACTGCAGAGTAGCATGTTCTTAAGCACGGGTCACATGTAGTAAATTTGAGCTGCACTGAGCATGTCGTATCTTTGAGCAAATAGACAGATCCCTTTACAAATGAAATATGAGTGTATCGAAGTGTTTAAAAGGTGTTAAATCACTGGTGTGTTCAGTATGTTATTTTAGCATGAGGTTGGTTGAACAGGTTTTTCTACCAAACAATCAAGAAATACTTAATACTGTTGATTCTTCCAGCGGTGAACTGTGTAGAATACTCAAAGGAGAATTTTCCATAGTAAATGCTCCGTACCTAAAGGGGCCTACAAAAAGGCTGGAGAGGCACTTTTTACAAGGGCGTGTAGATAGGATAAGGGAGAATGGCTTTAAACTGGAAGAGGATAAGTTTAGATTAGATAAGAGAATGAATTTTTTTACTGTGGGGGTGATGAGGCACTGGACAAGTTGTCCAGAGAAGCTGTGGATGCCCCATCCCTGGAAGTGTTGAAGGGCAGGCTGGACGGCTTTGAGGAAGTAGGTCCAGTGGAAAGTGTTCTTGCCAATGACATAGGGATTGAAACTAGATGATCTTTTAGGTCCCTTTCAACCCAAATCATTCTATGATTCTGTGATTATTGGTAGACTCAGAAAGAAAAGGTTTCAGAGCTTTATCTGTTGATCTTCATATCTTGTTGGAACTTCTTTTTTTTTCTTCACTTGATAAATCCATCATTTAAAAATCTAATGCTTCTGTTAACCATTTTTCTCAGAGTTTTGGAAGAAAAATAGATATACAAGTTTATATATATCTATAAAATAGATATACATAGCTTACTTATTGGAAGTAAACTATGTCAACATGTAATGTCTGTTTCTGTTGAAAATATTAACCCCTTTTCCTTTAGCTGAAGCTTTCTACTTTACTTTTCAGGCTGTGGCTTCACTGCCTGAAGATATGAGACCTGGCCCTGATCTGTATGGTATCCCGTGGGAAATAGTGATTTGTGCTGGCATTGTTGGAGCCTTGACAATTCTCTTGTTCCTCTACAGAAGTTATCAATCAGTAAGTGTTGTGGTTTAACCCCGGACAGCAGCTGAGCACCACACGGCCACTCTCTCACTCCCTCTCTCACAGTGGAATGAGGGAGAGAATCAAGAGGACTAAAAGATAGAAAACTCGTGGGTTGAGATGAAGACAGTTTAGTAGGGAAAGCAAAAGCTGTGCATGCAAGAAACCAAAACAGGGAATTGATTGACTACTTCCCATGGGCAGGCAGGTGTTCAGCTGTCTCCAGGAAAGCAGGGCTCCATCACATGCAGCAGTTACTTGGGAAGACAAACTCCATCACTCCAAGTACCTCCCCTCCTCCTCCTCCTTCCCCTCAGCTTTATTTGCTGAGCATGATGTCACATGGTGTGGTCAGTCGAGGTCAGCTGTCCTGTGTCCCCTTCTAGCTTCTTGTGAATCTACAGCCTCCTAGTGGGTGAGGTGGGGTGGGAAGCAGAAGAGGTCTTGACTCTGTGTGAACACTGCTGACCAATAACTAAACATCTGAGTGTTACTAGTGCTTTTCAGCACAAATCCAAAATACAGCCCCGTACCAGCTACTGTGAGGAAAATTAACTCTATCGCAGACAAAACCAGCAAAGGAAGTGTTCAAGTTACTTGCGGATACGTAGAGTGCATTAATAGTTTGCATTGAAGTTGTTATCCTTCCTCTTCAAGATATATAATGCTTCACAGTTTTAAATCTATTGTGATTGAATTTAGAATCCCTCTAAAAGAGAAATTGAAAGGTCTGTTTTGTCAAGATAACAAGTGTTTGGACATGTAGTGAGTGACTGTTGTAAGAGGAAATGCAGTGAAACTTGCTGTAGTAAGGCTTCCTTTTTTGTTTTTAAGTTCTACACCAGACTTTCTAAGTCAGCCCTTAAATTATTTTCACAGGATACAGATGTCTAGGGTGTATGTGTTGCTGTGTGTATTGATACCTCTGTGACTAGCCTGGCCATAGCCAGAGCAGCTCAGGTCTTGCAAGGTAATTGTAAGCAATAGCAATCCACATGGTTTCCTGTCAAGAGAGGCATTTTAAAACTGTTTGGACAGTGATGCCTGGGTTCTGTTTATTGCAACACTGAAACCCTGAACCAATTTAACTGCATGCTTTATGTAAGCACTAATTTGATGACTTCGAGAATTAATTTCAGTACTGAAACCTTTTAATGCACAGATCAGCTGATATTTTTAAGGTAATGCCTGTCTTCTCGTGTGAGTAAGTAAAGATCTGATTAATAAAGGTTGCCTACTGTACTTTCCCTGCTTAGGAAATGGGGTCAGTATCTGTAATTCAGTATTCTTTTCACATCCTCTCGTACAGACAGTGTGATTTTGGTACTAGGTGTAATGATACTCATGTTTAAAGATTGGTTGCATAGCTGTTTAGTTTTTCAGATATGAGCAACTGCATTTTTAGGGTTTGAACATCAACTAACCTTGTCTGGAAGGGGATCTGTGTTTGTGTAAGTTAATGTAACTATAATTTGGTCATACCTTTTGTTCTCTAGAGGCATCCCTCTAGGTGATACAAAAGGCATTTGAACTGAAATCATGCAAGCAGCTAATCTGGTATTGTTTTCCTCCTGCACATGTCATTTAAGGCCTGAGATACTACACACATTATTGATAGCTTTTTCAGTCATCCGTACTTAAAACTGCACTGACTGCTCCTTGAAGAATTGATGGTTACTTAGATGTAATGGAGTTTAGTTTTGGGGATGATGGGATAAAAGTATGCTTACGACTTTCTTACCCTTTTTTCGTTATTTGGTCTCCTTGGCTTTAAATGAGGAGGAAACAGGGAAAATGTGAGGGACCCATTGTTATATTAGGCACATGACCCAGGCGCAGCCTTAAGAGAAACCTTGTTTCAGTGAACTGTGTTGTAACAGTTTTGTGGGTTCAGCCAAGTTCTGCATCTCTCGTGTGGGCCATTTTTGACAGATTTTGCCTTGCAGTTTGTTAGATTTTGATTCTAGGGCACTAGACCCCACGTGGCAGCTGCTCACTTGGCACTTGCAGGATGCCCATCAGGTAGCACCTTACTGCAGCTTTAACTATTGTGTGTTATATTGTGTGGGAGATTTTTCCCAATGGGAAATCTGAGCTTGTGTGTGGGGCTTCCCCCTCCCTTCCCTTTCCTACTCTTCTGACTGTGCAGGTCCACTATGACTTTGTGTAGGCAGTTGTGGTTATGTAATGAATATACAGAGGTGTGTTATTAAAGTGATCCAGGTGAAAACTCATCTCCTTTCCCCTCTTTTGTCCGATAACAGTGGAAGAAGGACAGGGCAAACACACAGACATGGAGGGGGTAAAAGCAGAGGCTATGATTGCCTATGTTTAATAGCAGCCCGTACTTATATTCCTTTTCTGAGTTCCATGGTTAAACTTGGCAAGGAATCACAGCTTAAAAGATTAGTTTTCAGATAGTATGTGAGAGTAATTGATCAGACATTTTCAGTATTTATTCTCTTTCTTTTCAGGTTAGAAGTCGACTTTACCTAGGTAAGCTTATTTTTGATACTTAATTTTCCATATTTCTTTGGAGTATGACTTTATTCTTTCTTTTTTCACCTTTAATTATTTGGATGATGCAACATTTGCTTGTCTTTCACTTTTTAGGAAGGGAAAAACAGCTTGCCAATAAAATTGCTGAACTAGTTGAAGAAAAATGCAGAATTCTTGAAAAACTCACTGTCTGCAAAAAAGAGGTAACGGTCTTCATTTATTGCTTTCAGATGTGTCGTAGAAATGGATTCAATCTAGTAAAGTATTAACTTTTCTGGAAGATGTTTTAAAGGAATTCTTCAAATGTTTTTTTCTGTCAGTGCCTTTAAGAGCAATTAAGGTGTTAGCAAGTTCTGCCTTTAACTCTTAATACAGTGTATTTCAGTGGAAGCGACTTCAAAATGTCTTTCTTTGGTTTATGTCACTGGGATAATCTGGTTAGGGCTAAGGCTTTCCTGTTTGAGTGATTTCCAGCAAGGTGCATTTGTGAATTTTTAGGTGATGTCTCTGTTTCAGACTAGAGCATCGCAAATTAACGCTAGTATTTAATCAATTATTTACATATATTCTGACATAAAGTAATTCCTTTTCAGTTTGAAGACTTACAATTGTCTCTGAAGGATGGTAACATTATGAAAGAATCAACAGACACATCTTTTTTTGAGGTAAAAAGATAAATGGAAATTGTTATTTCTACAATATAAGGCAGTATTTTAGGAAAATGCAGCCCACATTAAAAAACACTCAAACAAACCAAATAAAGACAACAGCAAAAAAAGTCAGACAAACCCAAAAAACTCCCAACTCAATTGTTTTAATTGGGTTACTGAAAATGACATAAAATCAAAGCATTTAAATAAAGATGCTAATGTTAAGACTTTTTTAATAATTACATTGAGAATGAGTGATACTAGAACAAATGGCATATTGGACAATATTTAATTTTGAGAAGTAAATTGTTCCTATTTCTAGGAAAGAGGGTAGCGTGTGAAGTATTTTTTTCTCACATCTTATCTAATTCAAATACTTTTTATATTTACAGGTGCACAGGCTACAGGTGCACAGATTAAAGAAAAATTAACACTACATTGTTTATATCCCCCAAACTGAGAATATATTCGTAAAAGAGTTCTGGATAAATGAATCAAATACCCAACAGACTCTATAAAATTCATGTAAAAAAAAAAGCAAGTAGATTTATTTCATTCTGTACCTCAGATCCTATAGAGCTAATTCTTACAGCTTTTGTTAACATGCAGGAGTCTCTAGAATATTTGAGTGAAACATACTTTGCTGTCGTGTTTAAAACATACTTTTTGTCTTCAATGTAATTAATATCAGATGTTTTATTAACTCACAAACCAACTTGATTTAGGAAATGCATGAAAAACTGAACAAGTCAAACTTGAAACTCAACGAGGAAATAGAGAATCTAGAAAAAGAACTAGAAGAAGAAAAATCTAAGCAGTCGGAAAATGACACCTTGGTAAGAATAAATAGAATCCTGTCTTTGTTTCCATTCATTTAAAAAAATATTCTCACAAAAAAAAAATCTCTGTGGAGAAGACAATTTTCTTTGTGTGTTTTGAAATAAAAACTACATTTTCCATTTTGTCTTCCCTGTAACATTAGAAAAATGGTAAAGGAAAATACTCAAAAGAAGAAAAGCTGTTTTTACTGATTCAGCAGTAGAACTTTTTCAGTTTGAAAATGAAAATAATTTTATTAATTGCCTAGACATTTTTTGGCAAATATGTGAAAGAAGCTATAATGACAACTAATGATTTTCAGGTGGCTGAAATTCAGGAGAAAGTGGAGTCTTTAGAGAATGAAGAAAAATCTATCCAGTCACAAATTGATGAGGTATGTCTAACCTTTATAGTTTCTGTTTTCAAATCTTTGCAATTTCTCTATTCCCCATGTAGTTACTCTTTTAATTTTTTTCTATTAGGGGTGCAGAGATCATATGCTGGGTAAACCAAAAAACTTTATAAGGCTTCGTACTTTTGTGTGCCTTGATTGAGCAACTTTTAATTTCATATAGTGATTGGCATTTATTGAGAAGTAGTTACCTTGTCTTTTCTTCTCCTTCTTACTCTACAATGATATATAATATTGCAAAACTACAGTCAGCAAAACCTGTTGAAATTGTAGAGAAAATGTGAGAATGTGGCTGTGTAGCACAGCCAGAAAACCTAAGACAAGTCCAGTAATACCATCATGACCCCACTTATCTGCACCAATACTGTTTAAACAACACACTTTTTTATTTCACTTAGGCCAAATCCACCCTAAAAGTGTATCAGATTAATACTGAGAGACTCAAGACATCTGTTCAAGATGCAGTAGATGAAAACAGCCATCTCCAGGAAAGTGAGAAACAGGTAGGCTCTTCCTAGTTATCCTTAGAAATACTGTGTTTTCCTATGGTACTAATAAATACGATTTCTCCAAAGAGCTCATCCTCAACAAGTTTGTTAACACCTCTCGTGTGTTTTAGTAAATGGAATGAGGAAGAGGACATGGTTTTTAAAACAATTTTATGTTGGAGTAACTTTGTCTAAAATAATCCTGTTTTAAAAGAAATAGAGTAGTTCCAGTTTGTCGGGAGTCATTAATAGAGTTCAGTGGAAGGAGAGCATGGGGTAATGTAAGACTAATAAGAACTTTGCTGAGACCTGGAGGAAAGCAGAAATATCTGAACAACTACACAGCTAGGATTCTCTACAGAGGCAGAGAGAACTTTCTTTTACTTGATCTAGAAAACTAGAGAAATTGTGAAATTGCAAAGTATTCAGAAGGCAAGTAAAAAACGTACACTAGTACCACTGTAGATATATTAATTGAAAGTCAGGTACGTAACAGAGAGGAACAGAAACAACTGTTACTTGACAATTTTTTTTCTATTTTCCTCAGTGCTGTAGCCAGATCACAAAGAACACTGATTATTTTAAAATATTCAGCATATGCAATAGTTGTCCTGTGCAATAGGTAGCTTTACAATGAAGCTGTTATTATTTTTTTCTAACAAATAGATTATGAACATTTAATGTTCTGTGTAACGTTTTTGGGGTTTGAGGTGGTTTGTTGTGGTTTTAATGGATATGTGCTTATTTTCCTGACTGACTGATGATCTCCTTGTTATCTGAGGAATAACCTGATAGATATTTGCAGGGAGGAAAGAGTAGTGGTGGGAGTAGAAGTACAGCCCTATTACTTTTTAGCAGTCTTATAAAAAGCTTTAGAGTGTTTTAGTCCTCTCTGTCAAAACATGGTGTATATCAAACTTAGTGGTTCAGGAAGAAAAAAGGGATACTGGAAATAAAAAATTTTCTGCAGGAGGAATATTTCAGTTCTGCACAACTCTGTTAGTAAAACTTGATCTTTTTCCTAATTCTAGAAGGAGTCCATGTTTGTGATTACCAAAAAAAGGAAGACAATTTTATTGAGAGCTCTGGGTGGAGAAGCAGTGGATTTGATTGTTATCATTGTGAGATGAAGTTGCTTGAGAATTATTTTCTTTCAAGAGTGTTTTTTAGTCTAATCTCTACATCCTCTTTGATTTTGTGAGGAGGAAGGGTCTGGTCTTGGTGCTTTGTTTCAAATGTGACAGTATTCTTATGTAATAAATTTTGAGAAGCAATACATAAAGTTTAATAGAGAGGAATTTTCTTTTTTTTCCCCCTGTAGTAATTTCTTGGGTTCAAACAGAAATAATCCAATTATTTGTGTGTGTGTGACAAAAATCTTCACTTTCCTTCCTTTTTGATAAAGTACAAAAATAGTGCTTAGAGAAAGATAATACTAAGTGGTGGCAATTGCCCCATATTTCATAGGCAATTATTTTATGTCAAGGAAAACCCTGGAAAAAAATAAGTAAAAACAATTCCCAGAGTTTAATTGCCATGTTCCTGGATGGAAAAAATAAGTTCTTTTGCATTTCTTCCAGATAAAACCTGGGTATAAGTAGTTCCTCAACCACATTATTTAGGATTAATTACTACCCTTTCTTGTTAACTGAGCTTTGTTGCAATTTTTAGTAGCTTGAGAACGTTTGTGCATATTGTAGTTTGCTATGCTTTTTAGTAGATAAATAACCTAATGTTATTTGTTGCTGGAACCTGATAAGTAAAGAGGAGAAAGCGTCTGCCTTGCTTATTTGTGTTCGCATTTCTGAGGTACTTTCTAAGTGTGAGTTAGTTTACTGTATCAGAATATCCATATCCTTCTTTTATTTTTATTTCTTACTTTTTTTAAAGATGGAATTTCACGTATGCTCAAAAGGTAACAAAGGTGTTATTTGTTCACAGAAACTAGAGTCCTTTCTTCCTCTGTCCATTTGCAGAAATGGGTCATAATCTTCTAGCACATCATACCTTAAACTTTATAAGAGATGTGCTGTTTCAGGTTTATGATGTGTCAGAGAGAGGATTGGGCCTTTTAGGTTGAACAAGGGAACTGTTAATGAACTTCTGTGCTTTGTTGTTTTTTTGGTTTGTTTTTTTTTCTTCAGGAACATTAGAAATATATATTGCTTTAGCTCTTTGCAAATCCTTGCTGTTTCTCTTTATTGTAATTCTTATAGGTGCATAAAGTCATGTAAATTTATTTTCTCTCTGGCTTCATGAAGAAGGAGTCTTAAAAGTCATCTTTTGATGATGACAATTAATGATAAAAGTAGTTGTCTATGTATGTCTTCTAATCCCTAATATGTCGTTTGCATGATGCTGCAAATTCATACATGGCTTTTACTGCTTGGAAAGTGCAATTGTGTGCCAAGGGGCAATGTGTGTTAATCCAATTCTAGTCACATACCTTTTGTTCTATGCCTTCTAGCTTATCTTTGTTAAGTAGTGTTCAGGCTTGCTTGTCTATTTGCATGGCAGTTTCCCTTTTTAATTCCTGTTCTTATTAATTATTAATTTACTGGTTTTATTTTTAGTATAACTGGCTGTTGTGTTCTCATTGCTCAACCTGGTTATTCTTTTCTGAACATTCAGTGCCCTTATATTGATTGCCTGTTGTGCAACTTTAAGCAATATTTTTTGACAGACTCTTTAAGACAATTTGTTTATACTTTACCCCATGTTGTAGCACATATTTTGTCTTAACAGAAATTTACATCCATTCGATTTTGTTCTCACAATATAATTAGTTAATATGTTGCACTGGTTATTTTTAATAGCTTGTGATGAAGTGTTCTAATCCCTTTACTCCTGTAAAATATTTTGGTGAAATGAGGAGTTTTACTAGGGAATATCTGTAAATGTAACCTTGGAACCTCCCTATCATTTTAGTTAAGCACAGTTAATTGCAAAGATACATACTAGTAGGTGTTGATTACGTACAGCTGTGACTTTCATTAACAGGAAAGCTTTTTTTAAAATAAAATTTTTAAATTACTTTAAGAGGTATGGAGAAGAGTAGGAGAAATAATACAGTTTTGCAAGTCACATGAATATAAATAACTGCCTAAAAGCTTCCTCTTTTCCCATACTTCTCTGACCACTTCTAAGTTGAAAAGACACAGGCACCATTTCAGAAGTGTGCGTGCATATTTCCATCCATTCCCCAGAGTATGTAGCTGTTATATAAATTATCACTATTTTATATTCATTGCTGTTGTCACATCAAGGTTTTTAAACTGAGTGGAATATTAACTGAACACTTCTTATAAATGCTTAAAAATATCCTCACAACAAGGGACAGCTATAGCAGCTAAAGCAACTGAACTATAACATAGAAGGCTTAATTTTCAACTCTTGAGGTAACTTTCTTGTAGTCTTATCTTTGTTAATTCTTACTGATGGGTGAGAGGTTTAAATTCCACTTATGTATAGATAATACATGTTACAGGCTCAGTACTATTCATCCTTGATTCTTGGTTCTGTAGACAATCACACTAATCTGGTATCTCCCTTTTTAGCTTTTACAGGAAGCTGAAGGATGGGGTGAACGACTTAGTGAACTAAATGAGCAAACAAAGATGTTTGAATCATCTAAAGCAGATGTAGAAGAAGTTTTGAAAAATAAAGAGAGCCAAATCAAGGTAAATTATGACATTTAGGATTGAATCAAATTATTCAGACTGATGCTAATCATAGAGTACCAAGAAAGCCTGACAACCTCTCCTCGTCTTAATATGCTTTACACTCTTTTGGGCTTTTGTTTGCTGTCTCTATTCTCTAATGTCATGTTTCTGGCTAAGCAAAAAAAGGTTGCTTAGCAGCACAATGGAGCAGTCTGATAAAGACAACTAAGGAAAAATTCTTTTAATTCTGATAGAGTGCTGGCTTTCCCCTCTGCAGCCCCCCAGTTTGGAGTGTGGAAGTTGGGTGTATGTTCTTAAAGTTGTGTACCTTACATACACAAGCCATGCTAAAAGCATGCATGCTTATAGCTGTCTGAAAATTCTTGACAAGGACTTGCCTGTTGACCTGCAGATACGTGCTTTGATAGAAAAAGTATTATCAGACATCTAGATTCTTGTATGTGGGGCTGACTTAATCTACTAAGGGAACTAAATAAAGGACAGAAATGCTGGAAAGTAATTGTAATGATAACTCCATTTTCATTGCTTGTATTTGTTTTATTGTTAGTGGGGGGTTTGTGTGCTTTTTCGTAGTCACTGACACAATATATACTGAACATGAAAGACTGGAGTTCAGCAATACGAGAAGATGGTGATGCTGAAGACAATCACTGGGACACAGATATAAAGGGCGAAACAGAGGATGGAGAGCACTTAGGTATGGTTTGTGTAGTTTCCCTATTTAAGTATTTAACAGATGTTTTAGAAATACAGAGCTGACTAACTTCCAGAAAAGCTGAAAGATTAGCTTTATAGAAGTCAGATTTTTAAATCTCACTCGATGTCATTCATGTCGGACAGTTAACTGACACTTGGACATCTCTGGAATAGCAGCCTATCCTCCTGTTTAGCAGTGTGTGGCATATATACTGTCACAGAGCAATGTAAAGACTCAGTGTTCAGTCTCTTGCAGAATGACATCGGGTGATGTCACCTGTGTGAGTATTAAGCAGTGATTCTGTGGCATTTCTCGGTGGAAATCTTGCTTTTATTTCTTCTTCAAGCTCCTCCTAGCAGTAGTACTGAGGGTCCTTAGAGCCTAATTTCTGCTTCCTTGTCATTACAGAGGTGTTACTTGTTGCAGGCAGTGTGGTAGCACTGTCATCAAATGAGTGCAGATGTGGGTCCCCTTCAACAGCAACACAGAAAAGCCCTTCTTCCTCCTCTTTCTTGCTATGGCTTCCTTTTAAGCTGGTGCTTATGCTACCATAGGGCACATGCCCATGAATCTTACAGTGTGTATTCAGCATCTCACTTTTAATGTGACCAGTCTGAGTCGTGATTGATTGGCAAACAAAGCACAACAATATAGGGATATCTTCTACCCACACCCCTGCTTTTTTTTGCTCCTTTATCCTCCAAGTATGCTGTGCCTTTTGTGGTATGTTGGCATTGCTCTTGTATAAAAACAAAATAATAGCTGTAAGCTCTGTCACCAACCTTTTTGTGCTTTTTACGTGACTTACTGTTCTGTTCCTTCAACTAGATGATAAGCAAAAAAGAACTGTAAAGAAATTGATCTATGCTGCAAAGGTATGTGATTTTAAGAAACTTGTGGGTGGAAGAGGGGAAACTAGAGGGAATATATGTAATTATTCTGGTAATACCAATATTAGAGTTCAGCATCTTTTAATGTTTAATTAGATATTTTTGCACGCGAACAGTTTCTTAATCTGGTAATATTAAAGTGCTCTCTTTTTTTTCAATTTTGATTGTAGTTAAATGCTTGTTTAAAGACCATGGAAGCAGAAAGAGACCAAATGTATTCAAAACTGTCTGATGAAAATAAAGCTAAAGGAGAACTTACAGGTAATTAAGTGTTGGTTTGCCTTTAAGATTAATAAAATGCTGCTTTGGTAAAACGGTTTTACAGGCTGCAAATATTAATTCCAGTAAGAACTGAATTAAGTTTACATTAATAACTACTTGATTTTTAAAATTCATGTTTTAAGTTGCTTAGGTATAAGTTGCTTAGATATTTTAAATACATGATTTTAGATGTAGAGTAATCGAAGTTGCAAATTTGGTTGTACTGTTTTGGAATATTCTGTAGCTATTAAGTTATAGAATCTTAAAATACAAGAGCAAAGTTATGTTAATAAATACCTAATACCTCCTTTACATAATTTCTGGACATGAAACAGTGGAGTTTTAATCTAAATTTTCAAACCATATATTAAAAAGGTAGCTTAATTATAGTTAGTTTGTAATGGTTACAAGCTCAATCCTTAAAACATAAAGTACTGCATTTAGAGAATTGAACCTAAAAGCATCTTCCTCTGCTTCTTTTCCTTTGTTGTGTTGGACATACTGAATTAAAACTTACGAAATGAAAGCCACTCTAATTCAAATTAAAACCTGTAATTAGCTATTGCTTTCATAATCATAGCCGGCAGAGTAGCCATCACATATGAACATACTGCTTTGTTATTTGGGTGGTGAAATGCTCTGTAAGACTGTTTTTTCATTTTCTTATAGTCCTTTAAACATATTCCTTGTGCTAGTGTGTTCTCCAAATTGACTGTAGCTCTGTCCCATAAAGATATTCAAACTTAGTTGAAGCTTTGTTATATTTCTTGAAAAGAGGCACAGGAACAGTAAACAGGAAAAGAAACATGACTTTGAATTCAGTTTGGAAAGATGAAGGTAGTTTGACAAATCTGAGTTACCCATTCAGGCTGTTGGGGAAGCTTGTGTGGGTAAAGCTGCAAGAGCATATGATGGTACTGGTTTTACTTTTTTAGTCGAATAATTACAATAATAAGAGCCCTAAATGAAAATTTAGGTTCTGAATTACAAAACTGTGCTGTTTTCAAAGAAGTTACGTGGTTTGGAGCAAAGGCCTGATACATGTGCAGGGCTGCACTTTGTGGCAGGTGGAGAGTATAGTTGCTGGTTTCTCATTTTGTGTCATATATTGAAATATATTAACATTATTTCTTATGTTACTAAGTCAACATAGGATCAAAGGTTTTAACAGATTTTTTGAGTACTAAAATATTGCCAATGTGTTATCCCAATATAATTATCTCTAAATTTGACAGAACGCATAGAAAACCTTCAAAGTCAGCAAACTTCCTTGCGGTCTGAAAATGAACGTTTTGAAAGTGAAGTTCAAAAGCTTCAGCAGAAACTTAAAGTAATGACTGAGCTTTATCAAGAAAATGAAATGAAACTACACAGGTGCTTGTTCCTCTTCTTAAGTTCAATGCTTGCTGTTTGATTTGAATGTAACTCTGATGTGGAGGACTGAAAATTACTGAAAGTTTGAATACTGCTTTCCAGAATTTTCTGAATTGTGAAGACAAGTTATTGCACTTCCATGTGCATTTGTGATTACAGTACTTTATAGAAGCTGTTTCTATGAAATAATTCATTTTAGGGCTTTTCCACAAGCAAGTATAGAAACAAAGAAGTAACAGATTTTTAATCTATGAAGTAAGGCAACTAAAGTAGGAAAGCTTTATTATTTTTTCTTTAATTAAATTATTACATGATGTAATACATGTGTCAAAGTTGCTGAAAGAAAATCAGTAGGTGCTTTAACTGTGAGATATATTTTATGTAATAAAGAGAGCAAGGAATGTCAGGGGAATGATGAGATATATATAAAACTAAATGTAAAACATAGGCAAGCTCTTGTTGGTAAGCAACATAGAACCCTTGTGAATCAGTCTTTCCTCACCAAGAAAACCAGAATATGAAGGCTGTACTATCTGCCTCACAGTCAGGGTGTTGGTAAGGATTATGACCTAAGTAATTGGAATCACAGATATGTTTAGGACTAGAAATTAAAGTTGACTGGTCCAGAGCATGTAGTAACCTTCCGAAGTGTGTGTGTGTGTGTGGCAGCAGGGCACATCATTTTAGGGCATGATGGTAAAATTACAGTTTTACTAGTCAGAAATTCTTTCTTTGAAGAGTGGGCATAATCTCAAAGGAAGCAAGAGAATCAGCACAAGACTAGATCCTGTACTGAGCAGTATGCAGGACCTTTCTAAAGTATTACTTTCAGTAATCTGCTCTGTAGCATATATATTTGTGTAGATATTTAGCATCTTTGTAGATGCAACAAATCCTAGAAATTACTCCATTAACATTTTAATTTTTTTAAAAAAGCAAGGAGGGAGTGGGAAGGAACCTGTTAAAAAGAAGATACGATAAGCAGGCAGAAAGAAGACTGTGTGGATGATATTTAAAAATACCTCACTAAAACTCAGAAAATGTACGCTGCTAGTCAAAGAATTTTAGAAAAGCCAAAAAGAAGTGGGGAGAAGCTGGTATGGTGATGTAGCAGCACAAACCAGATTTAGAATTAATTAAGGCATCTTCTGAAAACTGGGTCTGTTCGAACAGGGGAAATGAAAAAGTAGGAAATGAAGATTGAGTAGAAAAGAAATTTAAATCATGTTCACAAGATCCATGATTTAGACAACTTGATTGCTAAGGACTGCTGTTCACAGAAGAATGACCAGTTTATCCATTCAGGGCTGTATGCAGCACTAGTATCCATGTGTGTTCTGCAGAACTACCTTGTGCATAATTTGTAGACTGGAGTATATGAGTTTTCTCTTCTGTAGTGCCCAATAAGGGATAAAGATAAAAAAGAGGGACCTGGAAAGACTTTTTCTAAATATCTAGTAACAATCTTTTTTTCCTCTAGAAAATTATTTTTAGAAAATACCAGAACAAATCATTGACCATTAGTGTAGTTGGGGTTTTAGTTTGTTTGATATGATTTGTGGCTGCTTTCAAAATTGTTGGCTTGAAACACAGTTAACCATAGTTTTTGAATTTTGTTTAAAGGAAATTGACAGTAGAAGAGAGGGAACGTCTACAGAAGGAAGAAAAGCTTTCTAAAGTAGATGAAAAAATTATTCATGCTGCAGAAGAACTTAACAGCTACAGGTAATTGCAGATTGTAGTTGCTGTAATCACTTGTTCCAAAGTGGAGAAACAGCAATAGAGAATTAAAAAAAAACCACAGCATAAGCAAATGTATTTTCTTCCAGTTTCTTTGTAGTGTGTGTTAGATGCTAGTTTGTGTGTAATAATACAGACTAAGGGTGGTTTTACTCCGTTAAAACATTTGGGTGTTGAAGATTTTGGCAACTTCTCTCACATTAGAATGCTAATTGTACTGATACATTAGCTTTAATGGTGTGGTAGAAGTGGGTCTCTAATCTAGTTCCCCTTACTGAACAAAGCTAAAAACACATAGTTAAGAGAATGTTGTGAAATAAATGGAATGTTCAGTTTTCCTGTAGAGCTAACATTTATGCTGTGTAGTTAGAGTATTCTATTTCTAGTATCTCAAAGCTTGTCAAATAGTCCTGTTGCTTAGAAATTCTTTACTAAAATATTGTCATGGGTGAATATTTGCTGTAGCTGTTTTTTAACTGCTTTGCTCTGGTTTTTGTTACACCAGCTGTGTACCTCTGGGTTTTTTCTGCATTTTCTCTAGCTGTGGCATAAATTTTTAATACATAATGTATATTTGCCATCTTACTTCAGTGTTTATGGGAGTATTAGGTCTAACTGAGTAGTTAGCAATGCTTCCTGAAGAGTTAATTAGATTAATTCTTTCTTGTGGACATTCTTCAGTATTCATACAGGAAGACATAATTCACCCTTCCTGATTTATTCAGAACATGACTTCATAGGCATCCTAATTGCAAATTGAGTATAACCAAGCAATGCTATGTCTTTGGCCCACCTGCTGAGAGACTGTAGAACCTAGAGAGGCTGTGCACAGGGCAGCTGGCAGCAAAGGTGGCATCATACATGTGGTCTTGAAGTAACTTCAGTGCAAGTGACTGTCCCTCAGGACTGACTGGTAGCCTGTGACAGTGTGGTGCTCCAGCTACATTGGTTCCTGTGCTGAGCTCGGTGAGGCTGGCTGGTAAGGCATGTGAGGAAGATATTGGAAACATCACCAGCCACTGAAAAGCTGGGGCTATGTTGGGGTTTGGGTTCTGTTCTCTTGTTTACCTTCCTGTGTGCAGTAATGTAAGGCCTAGAATTTCCACTGTTAGTCTAATTTTTATCTATCCCATGGGCCTAAGTGACAATATTGTCTTTTGGATAAAGAAAATCTTAATTACACCTTGTGGCTACCGTTGAGTTTATTGTATTCAAAACTTCCCTGCACATTTTATTACAATATAATAAATCCTCATTTTGTAACAGGGAGCGAGCAAAGGATCTTGAAGAAGAGCTGGAGAGAACCATTCGTTCTTACGAGAATCAGGTATTTTGTGCGTTGTGACAACATCTATGCCAGTAGGAGGGATGTTACTGCAACTGGAATACCACTTGCTGTTAGCTTGTGAACTGTATTTGGCTTGGCTTTGTTGGGTGTCTAATTTTGCCTCCCTCTCACTCTTCTTAATGTCATCTGGTTTTGACTGACACAATTTCATAGCAGAGATCACCAGATAACTTTATTGAAAAGTTGAATTTTCAGTTTAGGTGTCTCATTAGAAATTATCCACACATATTAAATTTATAAAAAAGAGTGTATAATCATAAGTTTGGGGGTTTAGGTCAATAATGAATCTCTCTTTCACAGATTACTTCACATGAGAAAAAAGCTCATGATAATTGGGTAAGTTCCAAATACTGAATTTTCTGAGTTTTGTGTATCTTCATTTTTCATTATTTGAAAAGCTTGCTTTATCACTTTGTGGTTTTTACTAAAAGCAGCTCATCAAAATTATCTTTAACCTTTCACTTTTGAACATACGGATTTCTTGCAAAAATACACAAAAGCCTGTTAAAAATACTTCTGTTGTATAAAATAGTTGGAAAAATTAAGCTGGATACTTAACACAGTAGAATGATAATCTTGTATCATTTGTTATAGCAATAAATCTGCTGGAAGAACATGACACCGTATAACAAATTTGTGACATTTTGCTAATAATGAAAGCTTTTGGCCTTGTTTCAATGCCATTTTGATATTTTCTTTGGGTGTACGTTACTTCTTTTATCTCCAAGTAGAAGATGTTATGTCCTGTAAGAACAGTATGTTCCATTGACAGCTTCCTAAGAGGGTTTCTACAAAATCCATTTTTGCCTTTTTTTTTTCCAAACAGGAAAATTTAAAGTATCTCCTGACTAATGTTCTTCACTTTCCCAGAATGTCTGAGAGAAAATCCTGTTAAAAGCTACAGTGCTTTGTGGTCATAATTCCAGAGATTTTATGTATCTGGTTTTAAAATAAAACTTTCTTACACAGAATTTGAGACTTTAAATCTTCTGTAGGTGCTTCAAAGCAGCTATAGCCAGAGAATTTAATTTCTGGAGTTTTAAGAACCTGCAGGAAAGCCTTTTCATTCCTCAAAAATTTGTGTTGTAGAGCTGCTAATATCATTTGCTGATGTACGTGAGGCTCCATACACAAGTCATATCTTGTGAAAATGCAGTTTATGCACTTCACGTAGAATGTCTTGGATCTAGGAACTGTCATATTTATTAAGCACTTAATCAATAAATAGCAATATCTAAGCATCTGATTTTTGTCCTTCCCCAAAGCTGACAGCCCGAGCAGCTGAAAGACACCTCAATGATATAAAAAAAGAAAATGCACATAACAGACAAAAGTAAGTGCAGTCCTTATCTACCCCTAAATAAATGCAGTTTGGCATGTTTTGGATTTAGGCAATTTGATGTTTTCTGTTAATGAATTGTGGCCCAAACAGGGCAGAGAGTGTCCAATTCGAGTTCTGAAAGGGAATCACTTGAGCTTTCCTGTAATTATGACACGTAAGAAAGTAAGAACTTGGGGACTTTGTGAAGTATTGAAATACTTCAGGAAAGAAGCAGAATGTAGTACTAGAACACAAATGTTAGTGGGGGGTATTGTTTGTTTATTTGTTTGTTTTTAGTAAGAATATAGCAACCAGATGTCATGGTTCACTTACGATTTTACATCTTATCTCAGAAGTTGATGCTGAACTAACAGTTGAAATATTTTCAGGCATTTTTAAGTTCAGAGTACTGTGACATCCTCTCTCTTATTTGTTTAGGGAATAAAATAAAATACCGTGCTTCATTAACCAGTTAGGTAGAAAGCCTGGCAGTAAACAATATAGTCTGGTAAAGCTTTTGCATTTCTTGGTCACATACTACTTACTTGTTGTCTCTTTGCAGATTAACTGAAGCAGAATTTAAACTTGAACTTTTAGAAAAAGACCCTTATGCTCTCGATGTTCCAATGAGACCATTTGGCAGAGGTACAGTATTGAATTGTAAAACAGAGCCTAATTCTTTTGGTTTATGGTTTTGTTTCCCAAGACCACACATATGTAATTGTTTGAAAACTATCTTGGCCATGTGTATGTACAAATACCAGTCATTTAAAAAAAATAATTGGGTCATAAGTGACTCTAGGTCACGTCAAGTATTTTGTTGAAACTAAGAGCATTTGTAGTATTGATGAGAGTAGACTGGGAATATGTTACACATGGTAATAAGAGCACAATTTTCATTTCAGTTACACAGTTTAGTATTTAACTTCACCTGAGAAGTTATTTATACAGTTTGCTAAACTAAGTATTGTGAACTTGAGCCTTTTGTTTTAACTGTTCCAGAGCATTCCCCATATGGACCCTCACCAATGGGCCGGCCTTCATCTGAAACAAGAGCTTTTCTTTCCCCTCCAACTTTATTGGAGGGTCCTTTAAGGCTTTCACCTATGCTTCCAGGTGGAGGAGGAGGAAGAGGTACAATTCTTAAACTTGAAAATTTGTCTATTCTGGATTTCTCTCTCCTCTCCTATAAACCTGTCACACCTTTTCCTCTTGGTGACAAAAAGTATTAAAACAACCAATTCAACAGTTAATTGGACAAACTCTTCCTGTTTTTCAACTTCCTTCTAAAGCTGTTTAATGTGTAACAGTACAATTGAAAATCTAGTTGTTATTGGTAGGTTGGTCAGTGGATTCACTTAAAAAGCATAAATTAAGAAAAGTGAAAAACCAGATTTATCAGTTGTCTTCTATTTCTTGGACAGATGGGGTTCTGCTGAAATAAACATGATTTTAAAGTAAAAGAGTCAATTTAGTTTTCTGAAGAAAGAATACTGCCCCTTCCATCTCATTGGTCTACAGTCAGTGAGAGAATGTTGTCAAAAACATGAGGCAGTTTTATTGGGGGTTATGGTACTAGAAAGTTACTGGTTCAGTAAATTGTTTCCCTTCCCTTTTTTCTAAATTTGAAGCAGCCATCATACATGGAGAGTATTTCTTCCCTGCTGATAGAAGGGACCAGGAAGTTTATGTGTAAGGAGTACAATTCAGAGTAGGTGAAAGTAAGCTGGGGTGGCATGGGTTGGAAGGGAAGAAAAATACTCTCCATTCATATTTTTGATGTTGATGGAAGCAGTGTAGATAAATGCTAGAGTGAAGTTCAGCATCTGTTACAGGTAATAAAGAAGCTACTGTTTAATTTATTTTTACCATTGCACCCATTGAACCCTGAACTTAATTAGTGGGAAATATGTCCAAATGTCTCTCCTATGAGGATTTCAATAAGTGCAATTATAGTACTTATCTCACAGTGCACAAGATACACAATGGCTTCAAGTTTTAAGTTGAATTTTAGCATGGAGAATTAGAGAATGATAGCAAAATTCAGTATTTCTGTAATTTTTCAGACCCAGTCTGTTTTAAAGGAAGCCTGCAATCTAAAATCACTCATTTTTACAGTTTTTATTGCACTTGATTATGTGTTGACCTGGCATTAGCAGGGTTTTTTTGTTCGGTTTAGTTTTATTCTTCTTCTTGAATAAAGGATTAGAAAGAACCAGAAGAGTGTTGAATGCAGATGGGTGTTTTATGGTACCGGTATTAACTCTCAGCATGCTAATTTTTAGTTTGATTAGCAGCAGGTTTTTATCACTGAGAAGATTGTTTATCATGGAGGTACTAGTTTCTGATTCGAATTAGCTGAAACTTGCAAAACTATGAGTTTTTTAGAAAGCACTGCAGGTCCTCTGTGTTGTGCTGTTACTGAACTGAGAGCTTTTCCTTGCACACCTTTAAGCACCTCTCGTAGACATAACTGGTCATCAGCACACACCTGGGGACTCCTGTGGAGCCGCGCGCCTCTTGCGTCTTGACAGCGTTGGCACTCCATGATTTGTTTCACTATTTCCAGGCTTAATGAGGAAAGCCATAGCAGAGGATTTGAAATACAAGAGTGAATAACTACCTGATTTCTTCAATTAGGATCCAGAGGACCGACTGCCATTTACGAAGCTGGTAGTGAAAGAGGAGAGCTGAATTCTGATAGATTGACTGATCCCCACAGACCACCATCAGATACTGGATCGCTGTCTCCTCCTTGGGAAAGAGAACGCAGGATAATTCTGCCTCCACCAGGTATAAAACTCTGCTTAGCTACTCTATCCATGGAAAAGGGGAGTTACTGACTTGCAGTGTACATATGTTAAGTATTTTGGGTTTTAAAATATTAGATGTTTTCTTGGACCTGCACTTGCAACTGAACTGGTTTTTTTTAAGAGTAGTTTTTTTCCTCTTCTTTAACAGTGTGGTTCACTTGCACTTCTCTGCTATCTTTTAAATACGTGTTGGTATTACCAGGGGAAAGTCAACTGTTTGGTTTCATCATTTTACTGGGATTCTGTTTAGTGCATCAAAAGATTTGTCTGGGATAGATAGTTAATAAAAGATCTGAGAAGTAAAAAGTTTTAATTTATTTAAATAAAAACTAGGTAATTTTGAAAAGTACTGTTCTACAAAAAAAACCCATTTATATTAATAGTACAGGAGTACCATGGTACATTCAGCCTGTCTGGTACATGTTTTCCTGTTGATACTGTCTCTTCAATAATTAACAGCAGCAAAATCGGTCTTGACTCTCACTTCTTTAGCTAAACATCTGTATTGCACATTACCACTCAGGGAAGGCAGAGATGAGTTAAAGAGGATTCTGCTGATATTTCTCAAGTAAAAACTTGGCGGGGTGGACAGCCTTCCTGGAAACCTGTAATAAAGAAGAAAAAACATTACAAGTTTAGAAAAAAAAATTTAGTTAATGTACACAGATTAAGGTACCTCAGTTATTAGTGCAGCAAGCAATACCAGATCTGTGTGAAAGCCTGGTGGTAGAACTCACAGTCCTCTCAGGATGTAGTTTCTCATTTGGCAGGTCTGGTCTGTTGACAGGATACTGCAGAGAGGTAGTCTTGTTTTCTTGGCCTTTCCTTGGTCTTCTTAGTCCACCTTTGCACCTGGATCTCACAGATACAGGATTGCTAGATCTGATGCCAGCAAGTTGGTGGGAACATATTACAGCATTATGAAACGTAATTGAAAACAGCATTCTTACCTAAGAATGGCTTAAAACATACAGTACCTTATTTTGTCTTCAATCTTCTTTGCTAGGCTGGACCTTTGTTTCAAGGCCACACTGTTTATAACTTAGGCAATCTTAACTTTCAAAATTCTGCTGTATGTTAAACCAAAAATCCATGAACTTTCTCTTTTGCAGCTCTTTAGAAACATAAGCTATTGGATATACTTGGTGGGATTCCTCTGTTTGGGTTCTTTAAGGTTTGTTTGCTCACCCCAATTAATAGACACTTTGTGTATTTACAAGAGCGTAAGATACCCAGAGAATCTTTCTAGTCTAAAATTATGTGGAATGGGAGGAATAAACCTTCACAGACCTGTTTTGTGATTTCTTCAATGGTAGGTGAGCCTTATGCTGATCCAGTTCTTCCTGCTCGAAGACAAGAGAGATTTTTCCCTAATCCTCCAAATACTGGAAGACTTTCTGGACCAGCCGAACTACGAACTTACAATGTGCAGTCTTTTGATAAAACAGGTGGGAACTGCTTCCATGATACTCTAAAATGGAAAATCCCAGTGTAAGCTGACTGTGCACAATAAGCTGTGGCAAGAGGACAGGTTTATAGCTACCACAGATCTGAGGTTCCATTGTGTAGAAAACATTTTAACACCTGCGGGCCTTGCTGCAGCCATTCCCTATTGGAGCAACAGCCCTCCCTGCTGTCAGGTGGGTGGGATTCTGTGAATGGCAGTCATGAGGTATTTTTTTGGTCCACCCTCACTCTTCTGTATGTTGACCACTCATAATTGGTTTAGAGTCTGTTTTGGTCCCTCCCATGAGGCTCATCACAGCATTAAAACATCACAAACCCATACTTGAATTTCCATGCCGCATTTGGTAAAGTTAGAAAGGGTTAGACTCACAAAGAGTGAAACAGAAACAGCCAACTGTTCAAGCGTCCACTGGCTTGGTGCATGGAGGTGGAAGGTCCTGAGGCCTCTTCCTTCAAACTGTTGACCATACTGGCAGCTTTTTGTAGTTCACAGTGCAGTTGCTTCCAATTTAATCACACCTTTCACTGACCCACTAGTTTTGAGTAGGCCAATTACGTACATTTTAGTTTGTGACACCTGGCAACTGCCAGAAGCTCGTAGGCAAAGCTTTGGTCACTGAGACCTTATCACTGACAGCTTAAAAGCTTAATACTTACTAAGCATTTTTCGTCTTTATGTAATGCCCTGGGAAGTCACATGTGTCTGATTCATCAGTGAGGTGAAGCCATTAAATTCCCAACAGAAACATCACCACCCAGGACTCAGGTACTGACAGGATTAGTAGGAAGTTACCATCTCCCTTGCACCGTTTCTGGCAAGAGGAGAGAGAACCTTTGCTGCTTGGTGTCACAGTGTGAGAACAGGGAATGCTGAATCTAGTTTCAGGTTGAAGGTTCAGATTTCAAAATGAATTGTTCTTTACTGGAAGATAGTTCTTCCCTGTGCAGCTACTGACCTTCCCTCTTCCCCAAGCCTTCTGTCTGTTTCACTTCTGCTTTCTAATACTTCATGTTCCACAGAGGCCTGCCTTCTAGAACCTGGCTGCTGACTGAAGGACGGGAGAGGTGCACTGTCTTTGCACTTGCTTATTGCGTCCTTTTTTACCCCTTTCTTCAGGCTCTGCCAAGCAACAATTAATTTATTTTTTTAAACGTTGTATTCAGTTCTTGGGCGATTCAAAACCGCGGTAATGGAAACAAGGTTTTGGATAACCTTGTTGCCAGCGTTTAACAGGTCATTAAGCATGTGTGAATGTTGCTTTTTAGAGACACATAATTTCACTAGACTTGGGTGAGTATTTGTAAAAAAAACCCTTCAGCTAAAAAACCAACCAACCAAAAAACAGCCCATGCAGCACATCTGACTTAAGAACAGCAGAGTAGCTCACAGCTCACTGAAATCAAGGCTCCCACTCTTTAAGAGTGAACAAGTTACACTTCTTAGGAAGGTGATCAAAATGTTATTTAAAGTGAACAAAATAATATGGATTTTCCTAAGATGGGGTGGCAAACTATAAAAACCTTTCACTTGAGGAGGTACCTGGAGCAGGAAACCTCTTGTCAGAAAGAAGAGTTAAAGGTTGGCAGAGTTTGTAAGCAACTTCACAAGGACTTAAAATGGAAAAAGTGTTATGCAACCTAAATATCAAGGCATGAATATTCTCTGTGTGACATAGGAGTTGAAATGTTTTAGATTAAGTAACAATATCATTGATGAGGCAGGGCCTGCTTGAAATGACAAGTAATTTAGTTTTGAAAAGACCTATCTGTTCATTGAGAAAAAAGCTTTGTTTGCTTTCAAGAAGTAGAAATACAATATGCACATAAAAATTCAGTCACTACTTAGAAGTCTTGTTTTGGTCTGGTGTTTTTTATTATAATCATCTCTATTCAAGCTGAAGCATAAGAAAGCAATATATTTCAAATCCCAGGTTTGGAGGGTGGTTTGTTTGTTTGTTTAAAGAAAGTGTATTTAGTGTATATATTTAGTATATTTATATCCTGTCAGATTCTACTCTCTGACAATTCCCTTTAATAATTTTCTCCAGTTGTTATTGAAAATACTTGTTCCCAGTAAAGTTTAAAAACACTGAAGTTTCCATTTATCTCTTTACTTATGAAGTGAGTAAGGCAAATTAGAGGATTATTATTAGTAGTATTAGTATGATTTATTTCTGACTGCTTGTCCAAAACTGATGTCGTTCTGGAAGTCTTCTTGAAATTTGTCAGCCAAGGAGGGAATTGGTTTTTGTCATACTTGGATAGGATTGGTGTCAGGCTCTGTGCCAAGAGCTTATCGTAGCACAGCCATTCCCAGCGTGGGGTTTACCAAAGAAATAAACTATTAGTTGGACGGAGGGGGAAAATTGAACTGATACTTGCTGTTGGTTTTGTTGCCTGTCTATCCTGATTTTTAAAAAAATTACTGAAATTGATGGAGAGAAAGAGATCAGCACTGAATAATTTTTTTAACTTTTACATACAGATGGACAAACATCTTCAGAACATAGTCCACAAACAGAACCGAGTGGAGATGGGATGAAGGATCATTCTAACTTTAGTGTAAGTAGCTAAAGAGAAGCTTGATTTAAAGAAGCTTTAATTTTTTGCAAAAAACATAGAAATGTTTGTCTGTAGTCCATTGGTCACATTATATTGCACTCTGCAGTGCAAATTATAAAATTATATATATACTTTATCACAACACTTATTGCCTTGTGAATTAATTTTGATGTGTTACTAATATAGTCCCTGTTGAAAATTAATTATATCCCAAAAGATGAACCTATGTTCAAGCGGATGGTCAGTACACATAGATAGCCTTGCTCAGGATTATGCTGCAGCTAAGGCAGAGCCGGAACTAGCCCTTAGCTAGTGTCACACCTACATGAAAGCAGGCCTGATGGGACTGGAGATGTTCCTTTTCCCTCCACTAACTTCCCTGGTTTCCTTGTGTTGCAGAACTCAGTCCCCGATCAGTCGCTGGCACCTGAAAGTGAAGCTGTCGTTTCAGGGTTTGCACCCCCACCTTTCCCTCCAGTCAGACCTCCACTGATGCCTGTGGATCCTAGAGCACCACCAGTACCTTTTATGAGACGAGGACCTCCTTTTCCTCCCCCTCCTCCTGCTGGCATGTACGGGCCACGGGAATGCTTTCCAGTACGAGACTTCGGGCCTCCGTGCCCTCCGCTGCCAAGTACGTGGCTTTTGCCAGCATTTGTTTCAAACTGATGAACGCGAGTGCTTTGTGCAGGTGGTGAGTTACCACATTGGGTGGATGTGCACATATTTGCACACACTACTTCTTAATTCAGCTAACAGGGAGCATCTTTTCTGATTAAGGTTCATTGTGTTGTACACTTCCGTTTTAGCAAAAGCTCATCTAGATGTTTTTACAAATACTAGCTTTGGTGGAAAATACTCCTACATGTACTGTTCAGCATTTAAAGGATTCTTTCTCCTTTAAATGGGGGGGTAAGAAAGCAAGTAGGTGGTTACCTTAATCCTTTTCTCCTATGAAGTTGCATCTTACATAAATCTTAAAAGTTTTATCCTCTGGCTCTGAGGTGTGCTGGTGCCCCGCAAAGGGACAGTCCCAAAACAACTGTTCTCCCTTTGAGTTTGCATGACTGCAGCAAGATGTCAGTATCAGACTGCAGGGCTTCTTTCTGACTCCTGCTGTTCTCTGAGTATGTGTGAAGAACTAAGCCATTTATCTGCCAAAATATCTGTTAGGTGTGGCAGGTAAGGGCTGCTGTGGCAGACTGAAGGGGATGTTGGCAGCAGCAGCCCAGGAGCTGGCAGTGGCTGGCTGCTGCTTTTAGGCTGTGTGTTTTCTCAGTCACTACTGAGAAAAGTGATGGTTTTGCCCTCCTCCTTCCTGGCATCTCTGTCTCTTTGGATCCTGACATGTGACTCCTAGTTAGATAGACCTAGCTGAGCAGTAAGACAGCAAGAGAATTAGGTGTATATGTTTCCTGTTGTGATTGATATTAACTGGACTACTCTGATTCTCTCACAGTAAGAAACCCATTTCCAATGAGACCTTATCCTCACTATCCACCTCAACGACCTGGATTTTTGCCTCTACCACCTCCTCCTGAAAATAGAGTTGAACCATCTCAGTCAAGTCCATCAGCTGTAGAACAACCAGAACCACAGCAGGAGGCTTGACAGTCATTTGGGGAATGTCCTGAACCAGCTTTGTGCTCTCCTACTGGCATTTTTCCTTATGTTAAGTAACCATTGTTACTTAGGTCTATACAAACTACTTTGCTCAAATTGAAGCTTAATAGAGAAAATTCTCAGGATAGTATTTTGTAAATAAAGAATTAAATAACTATGAATATTGTGAATAAGTGATTTCCACTGTACAATAGTAATTTTAAATTAAGTATTTCTAACTTGAATAATCTCTTCAAAGGTGTATAAAGTTAGATCATGTGAACCTTATTGTAAAAGTCCAGCTGCTTTGTCCTGGTTGAGCTGTACAGGGAATCTCTCTGCATGCCAAAAGTGATGCTTGCTGCTTTATGAATAGGATGTGAAAACAAATGGAAACGGTTAATAAAAAGCTATAGCAAATGAAAGCAATGTCATTGGTAACCTGGTATAATAGAAGTAGGTGAAGATGAATGACCATGATTCTCCACTCCAGTCCCCTCTGTTGATGACCTTGTAGGTGACCTTTCAGCTCTCAAGCTCTACAACTTGGCGGTTCTGTCATGACACTGAGGGGGAAGGGGCAGCAGGAAAGCTGAGCAACTCTCCCCTCACTCTTCAAAAGCTGGAGTGGAGTAGTGTTTGTTATTGAAGATGTGTACAGGGGGGTTTTATGAGCTGGGAGGAAGGAGTCAGGGCTAGGAGATGCTCCAGCCCAGCCCAGCCCTTGCCTTTGAAGATGTATGTCTGCAGCAAACTAATAGGAGGGGTGCTTTTTACTGTCTCAACATGAATTCAGTTTATTAGGCTTCAGATTTCAATACCAGCATTTGGAAAATGCTGGGCAGGACAAAAGCAGAATTAAAAAGCACAAGAAGGAAGTGGCAGGCTGCAGCATTAATAAGTTTGTGTCTATAAAATCATTTGGTGTGGTACCTCGTTCACCTCTTCAGGCGCGGTTCCTGTGTAGCGCTTCCCTGGCAGGAACGGCTGTCCCAGCAGGCACAGTGCCCCCACCTGCTGCCAGGGCAGGGCTGACCAGTGCCAGGCTGGGTCTGGACACAGCCAAGCTCTGCTTTTACTGACGACTGTACAATCTAAAGACTTCTGCTAGGAGCTGGTGGCTGTTCTGACAGTTTGGTTTCAACTTGGAAACCACGTAAGGACTCGGTGCAGTCATTTGGTAAGGGACCCTCTAAGATAAAGAAGCAAACTGGTTTTAGCAAGCCCTGACGCACAGCAGCAGTTCAACCACCAGTCCCCATTCTCTGCATGCAAGCACACATAACACGCAGTTTCAGGCTTTAATATAAATGCAGCCACCACACCCCGTAATTAGAAGTTACCAAAGAAAAAACTCCAGCCCACTTTTTTTGTAATTGCTTAGGTCAAGTCTGCCAAGGGAGCATTTTCTTTTGTAGCTCGGTACTCCTGCTCCTACCATTATCCCCACACTGGCTTCTTTCAGCTGTAGAACTCTTCCATGGCTCATTCCTACAATTTCTTTATCCTTTCTGCTTCTAGTTTAGTCCTCAAAGCATTTGGATAAGCCTTTGTACTCCAGCAATTCAATGACAGATTCTGACGAGACATTTTAAAGCATCATCCATGTTAAATTAACCATGTAGTTCAATGTGGCTGTTGCATCACTTTTAGCCAATGAGTTGGTGGCTATGAGTTTGCCTGAGAGACTTCACAAGTATTCTCAAAGGAATTACTGCATTTTACCCTTACCCTTGTCATCAGCCATAGGAAGAACCAGAACTGCCAAATACAGCCTTGCCCCTGCACACAAAACTAGGGGATAGCATAGAAATCCTGGGCTGATAACACTGCCAGAAACCTTTTCCATTCCTTGCCCAACTGACCTGAGAGGCTGTAAAAACTATTTATGAATGTATCTATGTTTTCTGAGCAAACATAATATTTTCCCTCTGTGGGTTAAATATTTGTTCTGAGTTAACTCTGAAAAATTCTTCCTCCACCTAAATAGTCTACTCTATGCCCACAATGGTACCAGAAGCTGCAGGCAAGAGAAAAGACAGCTGGACTAAGAAAATGCAGGAAAAGCATGGATTGGATCATCCTGCAGAGAGAATAGCATAATTTCAGACTTTTTTTCCCCCCTCCCCAGTAGTAGTCCAAAATTTTATTTGCAAATTTGGAAACAAGCTCAGGTTTATGCAATAGGAAGCAGGTAGATGGTAACCTGGAAAATGTGGAAAGGTCACACAAAAGTGTATGTGGGGAAGTCCCTGTTCTGCCCACCCCCAAAAGAATAAGCAACCCAGTTCTGACAGATGAAGTCTTGTGTTCCAAGCTCCTGCAGCTGAACCTAGAATGCAAAGGACTAACTTAACATTGCCATCTCTTCAGGAAATACAAAGAAACAACAAAAGTAAAATTTCTTTTGGGATTATGCAAGTTCAAAGTAATTTCACAATA
This sequence comes from Dicrurus megarhynchus, assembly GCA_013399195.1. NCBI lineage: Eukaryota > Metazoa > Chordata > Aves > Passeriformes > Dicruridae > Dicrurus > Dicrurus megarhynchus. The sequence goes on from VXAD01000736.1 coordinate 321,566, forward strand.
ATTTGTAAGGTCCCACTCCAGATGCAAGAGAATAGTAAGACCATCTTAATTTTCTAACTATTACAGATCATTTCATCCTGGTATCATTAATAAAGATTACTGCTGCAAATACAGGCAGGCAACAAACCCCACTTTTATATATCCCTCAGACAGGAGAAAAATGGGGTGCATTTCTCCAGCACTGCTTTCACCGCACACTCCTGCTTTACTGGACTCCCTACAATTGCCAAGACAGAAAGATTCTAGCCATCTTTTAAGTACACTGACTTCTTCCCTGAACACAAGCCAAACCCAGTGAGAAGACTTCAGACTGTATGAAAAAAATCAGACCTGGAGCACCAACAATGGACAGCCATTGGTAAGAGCCAGCTCTGGCTCCAACTGCAGCGAGTGAAAGCGCTGCACATCTTTCTGCTGTAGTCAAGTGGGTTGCTGCTCCTCCTCCTCATCTTATCTTTCAAGATTAAATTAATTAAAACAAAGCAGAAAATAGGTTAGACCAAACAGATTAAAAACACATTTATATAACAGAAAGACAAACAGGTTACTTGCCAATGCCATTTAGGTAAGGTAGTTACCCATAAAATGCAGTAGCTTGCAGAGATAAAATTACCATTCTGCAACTGTTTAAACCAGAGGATGCAGAATTTGCTTTATTTGTTTCTGGCCTTTTCTGTGTGACTTCCTGAAATCTTGAACCCTTCACGATCACGATTCAGGTTCAGATGCTGCTGAGCAATCATCATCAGATTTAACTGCTACGTAAACCTTCCTTCTTGGGCAGAGGGGCTGCCCATGTAGCCATCCTTGCATCGCTCACAGTGGTCTCCTTCTGTGTTGTGCTGGCAGTTCTGCAAGGAAAAGGCAAGTTCTGGGCTCAGCACTGACAAGAAATGGTGGATGCACTAAACACTCTCCATCAGGATGCCTCACTCCTTCCTCTATCCCAGAACTGCCTTGCACCCTAAGCTGACCCTAAGCAGGGTCACCAGTGAAACAGTGCAGCCAATGCTCTGACTCAGGCATGGTTCTGCCAGCTCAGTTAGTATGTAAAGAGCTTTTGAATCACGTGTTACAGACCTCCTAACTCCAAAATATCACACTGCTCCACTGTTTACTTACAAGGCATATCCCAGAGCCCGGCAGGCACTGATCTGAGTGGCCATTGCAGTGGCAGGGGCTGAGCCCTGAAAGGCACTGAGGCAAGTCCCAGTATTTCACTTTACTGGAACATGAAGAGCTGTAACTGTATTTACCTTATCTTTATTACCTACGGCCTCTCTTCAATATGTTGGCAAATGATCTTGCTTACCAAGTCTGGAGGACCTAGGAAACAGTTTGAACAAGCAGTGCAATTTTCACGCTTGGCAGCAGTTTGGGCTGCCATGTAGTAACATGAAGTTCAGCAGCTCGAATGAAGTCCGTGCTTGGCACGCACACACTGACCAGCCACTCTGACAAGCCTCACAGCAGTCAGCCACTGCAGGCCACAGCAGCTCTCCAACAGCTGACCAGGCATCTGCAGTTTCCATTCAGAAGGCACAGCTATGTACTCTTGAGTACAGATAAAATGTCAAACTGAAGCATTGCAGGTATTCAGTAATCTATTTAATAGTGGGACATCAAAGAAGTACTACACATTTTTCTTGAGCACATTAGATTTTGATTTAAGCAATTGCAATTGATGCAGTAATTTCTCAAAAATAGTCTTCTATATTCTACAGTCCACAGTTTACCATATCAGTCTAATAGGTCATATAATGATATACTGTTTGTGCTAACTGGTCTGATCTTTAGTAAAGCATCCTTCCCATTCCTCCACCACCCCAAGAAATGTTGACAAAATTCAGCCAAATTTAAAAAAAAAAATTCAGTGTGACTTATTTTAGATTCTTCTGCTGACCTAGACACAATGGGAGCTACTAGTTATACATATCTTATGAACGATGTTGCATTTTAATTCTAAAAATCTTCATGCTGATAACAATAAAGTATTTTATACAGCGATCAATTTTTAATGCTTTATTCATTGATTAAAAGAATATAACATTTAACATAAACCATACAACATCAGTCATCAATTCAAACATTCAGCTGGTTTCCTTACATTTTCTGTCAGGAGTTTTTTTTTAATCTGATCACATTTATAAGATAAAATCTCACCACATCTGGCATATACACACACTGTGCCAGTGGATTCACTCTACTGATGTACATATAAAATCCGCATGGTATGTGCTCACTGGAGACAAAACAGCGCACACCTGTCAAAAGGTCATTTTAATATAAGATGGTAAAACCATTTGTAAAACACATATAAACTTTTTCCATAAATAGAATCATATCTGGACATCTGTTGCATAAATTGTGTTTTCCAAAGCTTACAATATAGCAGCCAGGTCTCAGCACTGCTGGGCACCCACGTTGGCCACTTACTTTATTATTGCAGACTGTCCTTTAAACATTAAATGCACAACATTCGTACCACTTAAAACTGGGGTCAGGTGGAAGTCTCACAGAGACCACGTCTGTACCGCGGTTGCCCTGAAACAGTTACATCGGCTTCTAAAGCCTCTCAGATATAACAAGATTTTAAAACATACTTCATGGAATGTTCTTCATGCATCATAGCAGCTCATACCTGTGATAGAACAAGCTTTGTATTTGTTTCCTTTCCTTCCTTTACATTCACTATTCACAGTGAAACAGGTGCATGTTTGTTAAGAGTTCTGAGGTTGCTGACTGAGCCACAGCACAGCTGTGTACCACAGGTCGAAATTCGACCTTATATATTACAATCTAGCAGTATCTGGCTGGCCAAAAGTTGGCCTGCCCCTGCCAGCATGTGGGCACTTCTTCGTTTTTAATCTATTCTTTGGCAGCTGACACAGGCGCTGACAGAGAAAATCCAGTGACTTGGTTGTTAGGGATTTCACGACTAATGTTTGTTTGCAGGTGTAGACCTTTGTATTGAAATCTTCACTGTTATGCGTTTACCTCACCGGAGCGCATATTCTTGCTTTTTCCTTTTAAACTTTGGCCCAAAGCTAACTTTTAAGGAAGATGACAGAACATGAGAACAAACAAGGAGGAGTTTGCAAAGAATCCAAAAGACTACAGCTTATGGAGTGAATCTGTAAGTGCAGGAACCTGAACGCTAGTGTTTCACACCGCCGCTTAGCAGCTAAGGAAAGCCGAGAATGGAGTTAAGCCATGCTGCAGAACCCGCACGTGAAATCAAGCAAGGTAAGAGTCTTACAGTGAACAGCCCTGGATAGACTTCTCGTCCCTTAAGCCTATTAAGTAGCATGCTACTGGATTAAACACACAATGACAGCATAGAAATCCACTGGGCTATGGATATGGGTATTAAAAACAGTTGGCTCCTGAGCACAGGACTCCAATATAACAGCAAAATAATTCAAAATGCAGTTACTCAATTAAAGTAAAGTTAGCAGGCAACCTCAGACAGCCTTTGGCTGTATCTTTGCAAGGTTTGGTAGACAAGTCCATTAACCGTGAAAACCCTAAACACTGCCACTTTCAGCTTCTAAACCAATACCCGACTACGTTCTTTGATCAAGAAGTAGAATACACATATATAATTCTATATAGCTAATACTGATTAAACACAGCACAAAAGGGGTTAATTCACACTACCGAAAAAACATAATAGGACCCTACTTGCATATGTAACCACAGGAATTGTAGATAAGGAGCTAAATGCCTTCACTGAAGCTTTGCATCTCTCTGTAAAAGTGACGGGTTGGCTCAGTGAAGACACTGAGCAGCTCTATGTCCATGACGGCGTGCCAAGGTCGACCCAATCCGAGAGATACTTGCTCAATGAAATTGTGTACTGGATCCACATCCTGATCAGCCAGTTCTCCTTGGTCAAATTCAATGCTTTCTTCTGTGACTTCCAGTACTTTCAGGTCAGAGCCACGAAGACGAGCAATTGCTATAAGATTATGAGCCCAGACTGTGTAACCTATGGGGAAAAGAAAAACAAAGTCACTCTGTCATTTTCCTGCAAGGCATTTTCTTACGGTAGTACTTAATACCAGATCATCCCAGTATCTCTCCCAAACTATTCTGTCATGTTCCATCTGGGAGAATTCCCCTAGGGCATGGTGGGGGGTTTCTGGTTTCCATTTTATATTCTGAATAAGAAAGTATAAAAATATTTCAGATAGTTTCACCAAGCTTTTCCAGATCTTCTTCCTCCATTTGCTCCACTTACAGTGGACTACTGTAAGTTATATATATACCATTTCAAACCTCCTGTAATCAACTCTGTAGTAAAATTAGGATGAAAAAAGTGAGTTATCAATTAAGTGAATGCATAAAAGGACTGCTTTAAAACTCTGCTTATGCTAGAAAAAAAGATTTACTTTTTTTGCTTTAGAAAGCAGACTTATTAAAAAAAAAACCACCACCAAACAAACAAAGAGTCAGCATGCACACAAACCAGAAGCCTCTCCAGCCTCTTCAGGTCACCCCAGTGTGTGTGTGTACGCGTGTGTATACATATATATATATGTATACATATATAAAATAAATTACATGTATCTTGTTATTCTGTCTGAGATAAAACATAATTACAAAGCTTCCCTCTCTTCACATTATATATTGGCATTCCTCTTTAAAAACTCCTACTCCCCAGTTACCTGTAAGCTTTCTGTGCCCTGGCTAAGGGAAATGCAGAGCTCCTCCCTATGCAAACCACAGATGGTCTGGGAGCTTCCCTTTTGGGGAGCTCTGCCAAATCAGCCCTACCGCTGCAAAAGGAAAGGCTCATTTCTGCCTTCACTGTCATTCTCGCAGGTGCTAAGCTTCTTGGTGAGATGCCCAAGTAGATTCCAAATAAAGCTTCAGTCTGCACAATATTTGAACTGGGAAAACTAAACAACTGAGAAGTAAAAGCTAACTGTGCTTTGGTCTTCCAACAATGCAGTTAACATGCTCTACATCATAACATATCAAAATAAAATAGAGAATGAAGAAAAGATGTCAAAGTAATATAGAAAATAAATTTCCATTCTGTTTCTTTTAGGCTTATCTATTGTGGCTCTGTAAATACGTTGGTTAGGGCAGGTTTTCAACAAAGAAGCCTGCACACATCTGTAAGGCTCATTTCTGGTATATGAGCCATTAGGAAAGCATGAATTCCCACAATCTTCATCTGCTAGATACTTCACCTCCAACACAACTGTCCACAGAAGATGAAGCTGTCTTAATTCAGGCAGCTTAATTCAATGTCCCTTCCTTAACAGGGACATTAAACTCAGTGGAAAATTCCTCCCTGTATGATGACACTCTCCTATCAGGACATGAAGGAGCTCACAACACCTTCCCATTATCCTGACTGTAAAGGAACTTACCAAAGAAATCCTTGAAAACAAGTACAAGAATAAAAGGAAAAAAAAAAAACCCTGCACACAAAATGCCTTTACCATCCTGTGGTCAGGTACATGGCTTTTGCTGTAACTTTTCATGGTGAGATCCTCTATGCACTGGAACAACCATCTGATTCCCAAATTAGTCTCATTTTAAATTAACTCTCCTTTCAAAAGTTTTGCCTGAAATTTCTTAGTGACTTCCCAGCTGCCAAAAAGTCTCTGTCCAGCTAAGTATTCACAGGTAAGAGGAAACAATCATTTTACTGCTGATATCACTGAAAAACAAATTTACCATGAGCACGCTGTAATTCATTCTTCCTTGCTAGCAAAAATTTCGACTTTAGTTTTGGACAGTTTTATTCATGGACAGAATAAAACTTTGCCAGTATGCTTATAACACAAAGTCATAAAAGTCCATGTGGAAGTATCCTTCCCTTAAGGAGGAAGAAAAAAAAAAAAAGGCCTGTGTTCTCACAGATGGACCATGCTTTTTATTCACAGTGCCAGATCATACCACTATGAGTATCCTACTGTCTCCATCCCATCCCAAATGGCCACACACTTTTAACATCTTTTCTTCATTCCACGAGAATGCATTTAACATCTGCCTTCCTCTGGCTCCTGGACATGCTGCCTTGGTGAAAAGATGATGTCCTCCCACAAAAGACAATCTCGAGGCACCCCATATAAAGTGTCCTTAGCTTATGTTTTCCCCTTCCTCTTTCAGTCAGTGACAAGTGGCAGCCAAAACTAGATGTAAATCAAAGCTTTTTCAAAAGAAAACTAATACCAGCAGAGGAAACATACACACAAACACACACAAAAGCCTAAGAAGCACTGGAAACTGAAGAATAACCACTTCAGGAGACAGAAGAAGAAACTGGAGCACTTAAAGCGAATTATGGCACCTCAAACAAAACCACCTTCTTTTCCTGAAGCAAACTTGTCAGTGTAATATGACAAGTGGAGCCAGAAAACATTATAGGGTAAACCTCAGAGAATCCAAGCATGAGGCTAAGATGTTGTACTGAGGCATCACAGCATCCTGGATATTTCTTCCTAACAGTGTTCTTCCTACAGTTACTACTCTCCAAGAAAGATGCTTACGATACAGTACTAGAGAAGTTATGTTCACAGCTTAGAAAAGATCAGGAGGCATTTATAAGCAGCTTAGCTAGCTTCTGCTGCAAGGAGGGGGAAAAGAAGGGTAAAGAATCTGAATCCCAATGAAACAGCAAGGTGATATTTGGCCGTTCTCTCACACAGGCAGACACAGCATCTCTCCAAAGAAAGGTGATGTAGCAAGAACCATTTGGTAGACAGAAGCATAAAAGACTTGGCTTTCCCAATGCTCTGCACAGACTAACACCTTCTACTGAATAGACACGTGTTGGTATTAAATGATACTTACACTAGCTTATGTTTAGATGTTTCACAAGCATTTGAAGTTAGATAATATATTAGAGGACTTTTCCATAGCAGGAGGATAATTTAAGGTAATACACAATTTTTACTTTTTTTTTTTTTAAAGGTCCTCAAACATGTATCCAAATTTTAGAAGAAACTGCTAAAATCCACACCCAGACTGGTACAGTCATGTGCCAGTATCCAAAATCTGTCTCATCCGGAAACTATTAAGAAGAGATAGCTGAACTGATCATGCCTCCCCTGCCCCCAGCAATGACTTTTCAGTAAAAGACCATGAAAAAAAAAAAAAGAGCAAATACAGCAGGACCTTCTGACTTTAACCGATAAAAATCTGAATGTACATCTCCTGCTGCTGAAAGCCTTCTGTTTGTACTGAACAACTGAAGATTTACTTCCCCAAGCAGTCTGAGGAAACACATTCATTCTTATGCAACACAATACAGTCATCACTTAACTCCTTCATGCATCAGCAAACTTAGTCTTGGTAAGCTGATTCCAGCACAAACAGAAAAGCATTATTCTGCTTTATTTCAGTTTCAGGTGCCTTAAAATTTGCCAGACTGCTGTAACTTCTACCACCAAGTGTTCTATTGATGATAAAGCTGAATAAATTCTAAAAGTTATTTGCTACTATATGGCAAATAAATAGGTGGGATAAACCTAGCTCTGGTATTTCTGGTAAAACCAACACACTCCGTGAAGCAACCTCCTTCACATATTTTTCAGCTTTCATCTGCTGGCAGTCTTACCAAACTGGTAACAAATTTCTTCCTCTCAATTTTGAGGCGTTTAACCCATGTTATTTACAAACAGGAAGCAAAATAATCTAATCTGGCCAGCATATAAACTCACAGAAAAACAGCAAATGTTTTCAGTTCACATGCACATAACCAGTCACTTAATGGAACTTGCACAGTGCAGACCACTTGTAGGATAAGCCTCCTGGAATGCTCACTTTTTAAGTTATCCTCATTTCTGTGAGGAGTTTAATAAAATCCTATGTGACTTGTCAAAAGAAGTAAGATGAAAGTATGTTTAAAACTCATATACAATAAACACCTTCAACAACAGCATGTATAGCAAGGGTACAGCAGCCTTTTGAATAACATGCCACTAAAATACACCATGATTAGAAAGGCTGAAGGGTTGTAAGCATTTAAAAGTCACATACTATGCGTGTGCAATGTGTTACCTACCATGAACAGCCAGGAGAGACAGTCTTGTGCACCTCCAGGCTAATAAGACAAGTGGATCTTCATTCCGGTTGTCACTGAGATCTGGGAAGGCAGACATATCTATCACATCATTCATTAGTATAAAATGAGTGAGGAACTTGTCATACTGCCTGGATATGAGGTCAACAACAGCTCCTGAAACACAAGTGACATAGCTGTCAAAGTGAATCCTCTCTAGGGGGATACTGGGCTTAAGAATCCTTAACATATCATCACTCTTGACATCAAAAGCCATTATATAGACCCGAAGATTTGTGCTGTTGCGAGTCAGCGCCTGCCAATTCTCATCTTTTGGCATATTGTCCAATGACTTGTGCATTATGGAAACACTGTGGACCAGGAGAGACAGTCGATGCAAAGGCACATGGTTGCTGTCAGCCAGGACTCTTGCCATTTCAGCTGTAAAATCACAGAAATCCAAAGCGAGCGAACGCAGATTCACAAAGCGCTCCAATTCAACCGCAGTGATAAGAGTGGTATTACCAAGGATGTGGTTGTCCAATAAGCTCAGATGTTCCATGGTGTTGGCTATGGGGTTTGATAAGGAGGACAATGATGTGGGAGTTACTATTTGCAGCATTAACCCACAAGACAGCCATTTCAATTGCCTGCTATTGCCTAATATCTCTTCAAACAGCTGTTGGATTCTGCAAGTAAACAAAACAGACAATGATCCTATTAAACATGGTTTAGTCTTACCAACTGCATACCATTTAATTTTTTTAATTCAAGAATTATTCTTCCTTCATTTATAGCCTTATTCTGCAGGAAGGTGCTATTATTATAGTTCTCGTGAACTGCAACCCAACGGCAGACCTCCCAGAGCATTTTAACATCCACTGCCCTTAAAAGGTTAAAATTGTAAACTAAAAGAAATATGTACTTTGTCTTTCAAAAATGGTGGCACACTATGAACCTTCACTTCATGTATTTTCCAGCATGTATTTAACACCCTCCCACATACATTTTAAGGTTATGCAAATAAGAAAACCTGTAGTGCTTTTCAAATGTGGCTCTTGTTTTTAAAAACAGCCTTTTGTATTTTCTAAATTCTCCAGAACTGCACATTTAGTATGGGAAAAAAAGCCAATTTCAATGAAAGGTGGCAGAAATTGATTTTCAGCGTAAGTTAGAATGATGTGAAATTACCTGCTTGATTTTCTCATTAACGAGTAAAGAACAAACATGCAAGAAGATTCTTTAAATAATTCCAAATGTACAACTAACTGGATTTTCAAGTGCCAACAGGTTCATGTTTTACCAAAACAACTTGGACCCAGTAACATTTCAATCTTAAATTATCAGTGCCAGATTATGAATTTATTCTGATGCACCTCTCCTACCCTTTTTTTTTAGTGAATAAATGTTCTTTACATTGAGATATTTTGTTTAAGAAGGCAACAGAAGTATTTTAACTTTTCAATATTAAATTCAAATAGCAATCACACTCTAAAATACTTTCTCCTTATAAGTATTTTTCCAGTCTTCATTCCACAGCTGTAAGGCCCAAAGAGTCCTCCTGCCCAAATGACAAGTGTTCTTTTAGCGTATTAGACACAGGTGTAGGTCAGTATTTTTTCTCAAGCCCTGGTCAGCATTAAAGAGAAGCAGTTGAGCCAGGCTATGACAGTCCCATAAAACATCAAGAAATAAGATCCAGTACAAAATTAGCAGAAATTTTTGTTCCTCAACTCAGGTAATGGTTTTGCACAGAACACTTTTTCCTTTATTGCTGTGAGGATCTGTATACTTTATACATCTAAGCAAAAAAACATTACCAAGTTTTTATTCTCATCCACATAACTTTAACAGAGATAATGTCCAGGCAAAATTAAAGGTGTAGCCCAGTATCCTGCCTGACAGCAGAGAAACACTAACACCTTAAGGTGACAGAACAAGGAAAGCACACAGGGATATTTCTCAAATATCTCTCTAGTTTCCAAAACTTTGAAATTCAGACCTTCTGAGCAGAGCTGGCTTTATGTATTCTGCAACTCTCAGAGACTTCACTTCTACGAATTCATCCAGGTTCCTCCCTTAGCCAAGTAAGCGTTTAGCAACCATAACACCCAATAATAAAGAACTTTGCTATGTGATTCCCCCCTCTTCTTGCTTGCTCTGCTCTGAACCTGTCACCTACTACCTTTGATGCCCCATAACCCTTCTGCTGTAATAAAGTTAAAAGATCAGCCCTCATTCATCCTCTCCCTCGGCAAATCCTTATTCATCCCCTCCCTTGCCTACATGCGCTTTCTTCCTTCTCCTACAAAGGTACTAGGTTTGCAAGGCCTGACTTCACCCAAGTGGAAAAGTTGGTGTGGTTATTGTATTTATTTCACACCTCAGTTCCCAAGGTTTTGCCTAGGATAGTCATGAGGTAAAAAGACTTCAGTATTTCCAGATTTGTCCAAACATTTTATTTTAAATTGAGGACTGTCAACTGTGACACAAATGAAACAGTTTTAAACAATAGGTAAGACTCACAGACAGGGTAGTTTTTCTATTTCATCCCTAAATTCATTTAGAGTTCAGATGAACTTTATTTGATCCTGGCAATGTTTGTTTCATAATTATTCTTCCCAATGCTTAAATTGAAGATTATGTCACAATCAGATTATCTCACAATCCCCCAAAGAAAAAGATTCTACCACAGCAATCTCAAATTTCTTCCAAAGACTCTTCCCTCCCCCCATACACATCTACAAAAAGTGCTGTAATGGTTGCAGCAATGGTAGAATTTATTTTGTAATAGCCCAGGTAATCAATCTTAATAGTGCTTTTAATGTTTTACAGAACTATTGAAGACAAATCAAGTTTGAGATGTTCAGTAGAATACTACCATCTATATGCCTCACTGCACTAAAAATCTGTTTAAATTGTGGTTCTCATACAACTTAAACATCTGAGCTTAGAAGAATACTGTTTCAGTACCTGCAAAATTTAATAAAAAGAAATACGACATAGAACTCTGCAGCTCTAGGGTAGGTTTTCTTCCCAGAGGGAATTGCAGTAAGAAACTTATAAAAGAAAGAGAATGATTTACTGCAATCTGCACAGCAACTTTTTAGTGCAAGCACCTAAGTATTTATACAAGTATTTAGATTTGTGCTGCTAGTCTAATGACATGTAGGTGCTAAGAAAACTTTCTCCAGTTCTTAGCCAGTAAGAGATCAAACATGTCAATAAAGAATATTTAACAGCAATGATTTCTGAACTTTTTTAATACCTGCTTTATAAAAGGCCAGAGAGAAAGCACTATATTAGATAGAGGTCATTCATTTCAACATATTTCAAATAAATTTTTAAAATATCCTAGCAGGTTTGGTTTTTTTCCTCCCCTGCAAATTCTTATGCACACTCTATTTTTCATAAACAGATTGCATCTAACTGGAGTTGTTTGCAAAAATAGCCTGAACTGCGTTCTAGAAAATTAGACATGTGAATTGTTGGAAATTAACACCTACTTTATTACCATATTAATTTTACTTCAACTGCCTAGCATGTACTACAACATTTATCCTAACTTAACACAGTTATTTCAAAGCTCACTTATAAAACTGAAGTTTGAGCATATAACAGAAAATACAAGCAGAACTCAGCACATGCCAAAAAGCAACACAACCTACTGATGTCTCAACAAGTGTCATCAGTCCCCTTTGTCCCCTGTAGGCAGCAATTATGGGATGGTCACCATTGACCTGTAACCTACAAATTATTATACTGAAGCAAACAATTTAAAAAACAAAAAAACTCAAAAAAATTGTACTTTCGCAATTAATGCCCCAAACGGTGTTTTCATCCAGAGGACAGACTAAAGCCTGACTAGACAGGCAGAGTTACTGATTAAGCCCCCAAACCAGTCCTAACCAGGACTGAAACATATCCATGGCCCGGGACAGGAAGCAAACATATTACTAAGGTCTATATGGAGGCCATTTGTTTCATTAAATACTATCAATCAAAATATTTTGTTTAATAACAGAGGCTAAACTGGTTCTTTTGGAAACCAAACTATCTGAACCACACGGATCAATCATGAGAAGCAGATTTCAGAAAGGCAAAATTTTAAACAGCTACCCTTTGTTCAACTCAAGACAAATGTACTGTTTACACAGAGCTAAGAACACTAAGAAACAGAGTTGTAAAGAGAATTTCAGAAAGTAACAAGGGACACAAATGCTGTACAGAAAAGGAATAAGCATTACAAACTCATGCTGATGACTGCGAAAGTGTATTTTTGAAAACATGCTCCAAAGCCTCCTCTGCCTTAGGACAACCCTCAGCCTTAACCTGATGGTTCTGTGATAGCTGAGATTTCACTCACAGTCTGTTACACCCAGCTCAAAGCCAGCTTTCAGGAAACATAACATTTTTTTCCCCTGACTGCTTTAATTGCAGGAAGTTTCTGAAACAGCTAGTAAATTTTATCACCATACATGTTCCAAAAATCCTCAACTACCAGTAACACTGTCTCCAAAGGTTGCTTATACCTTTCACTGCTATCAGCATCCACGTTTTGCAACTTAATGATGCAAACCCCAAGTGCAAAAAACACAGCTAAGAAGCCATAAAGATTTACTTTCTGAACTAAGTCTGCTACTAGTTCTCAAACTTAAGACAACAGAATAAAACACTGTCAGCTTTCCTTTAATTTAGACAAGGACTAGCGGGTCCAAAATACGTTGTTCTATTCTAGAAAGAAAACCAACTAAACAACAACAAAAAAAAACCCAAACAAAAACCCCCAACCCCCTCTCAAACCCCAAAACAAAAAACCAACCAAACAAAAAAACACAACAAACAAACGCAAAAACTCAACACCAAAATGAACTAAGCTAAAAAGAGGTAGCATTTATTTGCTCACTCAAAAATGTGCAAAGGTCAATATTCATCTAAAAGACTAACATCAAGTTAGATAATGAATTTTGATTGGTTTATGGCTCCAAAATGTGAATACTTGTTTGAAGAAACATTTAACCATACACTCAGCTGAGTAAACATCTGCTTAGATGGCTCCCTTCAAGCCCCTTTCCAAAGATTTGATTATATATTTATATTTTCACAAAGGATATCAAATAAACAAGCTTTTACCAAATTAGCCTTTTACCTGCACACACTACAGTACATACATTAGACAGAATCACAAATTGCTCCAAGTTCTGCATTCTAAATATAACAGATGACAAAGACAGTATATGACTCACAGCTGTATTTGCAGGGGTTTGCAAATTTAGATCAGGACCAAACATTCAGTTTGATGACTGTGTTCACATACATACACTGATCTGATAATATAACTATACTGGTTCTAAAAACCACTCAAAACAAAAAACAGTAAAGATCTAGAATGGCTGTACTTATTCCACTCCCAAGCTACTGGGAGAAAGATGCTTAAATTGACACAAACTAAAATTATGGTATTCAGGTTTTATTGTATTGAAAGTTTAGCAACACTGCTAAAATAGTTAAGTCAGCATCACTGCCTCTGTGGCAATTTATTCCAGAAGTCAGTAGCTGTTTATACTGTATGTAACCTTTTCCAAAGAACAAATAACCATTTTGATCATAAGCATTCAAGGACTGTCCTGTAATGTAATTATGGCAAGCTAAAATACACCTCTGAACTAAAGAAGCACATTGAGAGCTGCGATATTTCAGGAATTCTGCAAATACATAACCTAGTTTTCAGATGTAATTTGAAGTAAGTTGCAGCAGTAAACTTGAAAGAGAACATAAACACAAACACGTTTTCAACTCTTCTGAAATACAACCGATTACTTCCTTTTCTAATTTTTTTTTCATGTACAGAAATAGTAAGGGGTGCCGGTAGCAAGGCGTCATCACTCCTCCCCTTTTGTGGCATTAACATAATTTTGAACACAATGAAAAGAGGAAAGACAGGATTCTCACCCTCCTGAGAAAAGAGGGGAAAAAAACCCAAACAAACAAACAACAAACAAAAAAACCCCAACAAAAAACCAACAGCCACAAAAACAGACTACTTCATGTAAATAGCAGGAACAAGAATTCAGATTTTCATCCTGTTAAAAAACTTAAAGCTTCTTAGTCGTGTATTTCAGGATTTTCTGTGTTCCATTATCTATTTTTATTATTTTACTGTATTTGATAATTTACAAATATAACTTACTGCTTAATCTTCTTGCCATCAGGGTCAACCTTTCCAAGGTATGTATTTGATATAGTTCCATGTTGCTGCAGAATGCTTATATCCCCAAAGAGACTTAACTTCTGGAGGTTCCTAAGAAACAACAAAAGAAAAAGGAATCTGTACACAAAAGTAAAATGGTGTCAGAAATCATTCTGGGTAAGACAAATACAGGCAATAAACCCCCATTATTACATGGAACACAGAGTCTCTGTTGGGAAACTTACTACTGTCCTGGAATACAGGCTCATATGAAACTACAGAAAATGAGACTGAAGTATAAAGGGGAAGAAGACTAGACAAACTGCTGAAACCAGCTGTAAGAGCAAATACTGCTTTTCAGTCAGCACAGGAGTATTTTCAGCAGGCCTGTAGCACCACAAAGAAAACTTAGGAGTGGTTTCATGCAATTTTTAATCCTTGGAACATGTGTGCTAAGTGTCACAAACGAAAACATCAGATACTTATTCCTTTTAACATTTAACACTGCATTTAATGTCCAAGTAGGACACAACTGCAAACAACCCTGTCTGAGCACTTACATACATCAGCTGCGTTACAAATGGGAGCCCAAACCTGCCTCAATCAAGGCATCACAAACCTCAGCCAGGAAAAGCAAAACCTCCCCACATCCTAATCAGTGTCTAATTTCTGTTATATCAAAGTAGGGGAAGCTTTTCTAATATTCCCCATCAGTGACGAATAGTGGCCCACCATGACATATGATTTTAACTTTTAGAAGGGATACCTAAAAAGAAGTGAAAGAAGAACCTCTAAGTTGATGCTGGACATGACACAGTGCTTTTAGACAGTCTCTTTTCCTTTCCCTAGTACAGTTTTCTGACTTGCATCTTTTCTATTCCTAAAACAGATCAAGCAAGGAGTATGCAAACGCCTGCAGTTTTAAAGTAGCTTTGTAGCATTTACTATTAAGATTATTATTTTTGTAGCTGACTAAGTTTTGGGTCAACATTTCTTTTATTTATATATGCTGTAAATTAGATTTACTCCTAACATGCCATGGCTAGCCTGCAATTGATAATTAACAAGGCAGAAACTCCGGTTTCACCACAAATGGACACATAAGTTAAATTAATCCTGAACAGTAGATGCCAATTAAACTGTAGCTGACAATTGAGTGAGTTACCATAAATCCTTATTTCTTCTGGCTTACAAATCATATGCTAGTATTTCAAATCATCTTTGAGGAAAATGTAATACGTTTTATATTTTTTAGTAGGTATGAGTTGCAGTCTATAATTGCTATCTACCATAAATCATCATTTACCTGTTTTGAAGTTCCTGTATTCAAAACCAGCACACTGATTGCCTGAAATCTATCCACTGTTGAACATGCTACTTTTTTTCTATAGAACAACAACTTAATAGCAAGATCTGCAAGCTTCATATAAAATCTGACAAATACTGGAGCCACATACCCAGAATTTACAGCAGTGTCTGAAATTTTAACAATTTAATATTTAGTATTTTAAATACAGGACTACTGTACTGATGATACACTAAAATAAATGGAGCCTTAGAATATGATCAATATTCTACAAATCTCACTAAGACATTGCCTGATCATACTGAAGAATAAGCTTGGCAGGGAAACCTAAAACACTGGCACAAGCAACCAAGAGTATTTTGTGCTCTTTTTTCCTCAAAAGCTGTCAGAGATAGTCTGGTATGACAGGGATGTAGTAGAAACCTCCACCAGGTGTGAAAAGCAGTGTTCACAGCCAATGCTATAATTAAGCCTTTATCTTTTGATCTCGGTGACTTATTTCTGAGAGCCAAGAGCCAAAATGCAATCTTCAGAACAGTTCTGAATCACCTGCATATTCACATCAAACGCAGGTCTTGGTTTGTGCCACTCACACCACCAGCCAATGCTACCTTAGGCACGTAGGCAGGTATTAAGAGGACCACCAAACGACAGTGCACATGGAACACTGATCACTAGCACCCCACACATTTTTACTTCATTTATGTGACTGCCATTTCATGCAATACAGAGACAAATGAAAAAGTTCTCTGCCTGAAAACTTAACCAATGACATCTGATTATTTTTCCATTCACAGCACAGTTATTAACATCAACAAATCTGATCACAGTTCAACACAATGTTAGATTTTTGCTACTATTTGCAGTGTTATTCAACTCCACGACATTCAGCTCACCGCTCATCTTTATTTCAGAGAGTCAGTAAAGTGATTGCTATTTAAATAAAATTATTTAAAAGTTAATGGTCATCTTTTGCTAAAAGTCATAATGGCATCTTAATCCTGTGAAGTATCCATACGTACAGCTGGGGAAAAACTTGTGTTTTGGAGGGATTTCTAAAATATTTATTTTCCACTCACTCAAAAAGTGCACCAGAAGTAATAAGCTTCTTACTAGGCTCCATCTTCAGTGATGTTTGCTCTTTTTTAATATGCAATTTAAGAAAGCACAAAATGTCCTTGCTTACATTCAAGGAGAACAAAGTGGTAAGGCACATATTGTATTACTATACTAGTTTCTGCCAGTTTCAGCTGCCCGTTCAGACCAATAGAAAACAGTCATTAGGAAACATCAGAAACAGATGCTGTCTACTGTTCTGAGCAATTCATCACTTTTTGGCAACTCCAAGAGATACCATACTTCACCAAGACACCACAGTTTTATAGTAATCTGCATTTTTGTTTCCATAGCAAAGATCAAACAAGTCACACAATTTAACATGCTGCAGAGGAAAAGAGGGGTGGGTGTGTCTGTGTCACTATCTTCCTATCTTCCTTTGTAAGCAAGGAAGGAGGAGTAGAGGAGACTATACTTTGGTATTTTAGAGTTACATAAAAGAACAGGATTTTCCTACTGAATGATCACCAGGGGCTTATTAGCTGTTGTATGCACATAAGTGCAAACAGAAAGCTTGTTGCACTCCCACCCTGCCTTCTAGAACTTAGTTTTGAAAGATCAGTTTGAGAAGGTTCAGATCACGAGGATTTAAGAAACATCATACCCACCCCCACCCTTTTTCTTAGTATTAAGTAGAACATCAGCTTTTAAACAGTTATACGCTTTGTTATTCTGCTTCATTTGCTGTCATAAACATAGAAGCTTGTGGAGAAGTCACAGATCACTATAAACACTACTTTAGTACCTTTTAATTAAATAAATGATAGATTTTTAGAGCTCATCAAGGTCCCAATGCTATTAAAGCAATATTTTGGGAGTAATATGCTGCCACCCACAAAACAACTTGAGCTCTACTTCAAATATGAGACAGATCTTGAACATACCTTTTTGGATGGTAGATGGCTGGCAGCAGGAGTATTTGTCAGAAAATTTTCAGTTGTTTTTAAAACAAGTTGCAGACAATTTTCTATCTCCTTAATTCAATCAGAACTAGCAAAGGTCACTCCAAAATATTTTTGTAGAGACTTAACACACAGATTTGCTTAGAAACTAGAAATTTTATATTGTACAGAAAATGCTCTTAGTAGCAAAACCACACATCATTCTCCTCTAGCCAAGAGAGCATTTAGAAATTTCATTACTTTTAGTAATTACTCTTCTTAGGTCCTGCAGTATTGTAAATCCTCAAGGAAATCTGTAGCCATCTAAAGCACATGATTTTTTTTGCAAGGAGGGGGGTTGCTACTGCATTGCTTAATAATAAATTTAAAACCCCAAAACAACATTACCCAGTTAAGAAACAGCATCACAAAGGCAGATTTCTTCCTTTTCAGTTCTGAAGTATAAGATGGAACATTTTTTGACCTTATCTGCCAAAAAGCTATCATAAGGGCTGACAAGAGCTTTGAAAGACTGTCCTGTTCTAAACTTAATTCCAAAAGGAATGCATTTACAGTGATTCAGCCACTGGAGTAGTTAAAAATTTCCATTATTTTGGAAATTACAATAGCTATCTTGTGTACAGCGAAATACAGTGAAAACAAGAAGAAATTATTAATAGTCCTTGAGTTACAGATAAGTAAAGAGAAGCAGAGAAATTCATTAATTATGGACTGCAGTCTCTCCTTTGACAAAACTAAGCATCAGGCAGGTGACAATGCCTCTGGTTTAGACATTAGGTGGTCACAGTAAGAACTAAGCAGCAATTTGGCGTATGCTAATACTACTTCCCAACTCTTTTCCATCTCAAAAATCTACTTAAAGAACTAAACCCTAGTGTTTTACCTGAAAATTAAACAGTTATAGGTAGTTACTTTGCAAGGGGAAAAAAAACCTCAAACATCAAAATAAACTAAAAACCTAGTCTGTTCAAGAGAAAAAATGAGTCTATTCTGAAAGCAAAACTGCAAAAAGGTCAAGTGTTTAATGTAAATCATGCCACTCTTCCCCCAATTTTTAAATGCTCATTAAAAAAAGCCTGCTGTAATAACCAGGTACCCTATGTTCCCCAGTCATGCATTATTCATGTCAAACCAAAAGAGCAGCATATAAATGATTTAGAGACAGCAAGAAAGTACAGCAATGCAAAATCCTATCAAAGTTGGTAACTTTTAATCCCTGTTTTACCACCAAAATTATACTAATCTACTGGAGAAACAACTACTTCTGTATAGTATTTTACTGCCGTCCTAAGTCACACTGTGCATACAGAATCTGTGAAATGAACTTCTGAAAGCAAGTGTCCTTGTCCAGATTCCAGATAAGGCCATGGAGAATTTTTCAAAAGAAAAACTGTATCAAAAGCCTTATCATATAGCAATTAATTTTGACAGCCTCGTATTTCAGTGAGGAAAAAAAGAAACTATTTAGTTTTCTAACAACGCCCACATGCAACATCTCCTGTAGATACTATTTCTTTTAAAATTCCAAGCCCATGTCACGGTATTTGTCTCAGATCAGACAACCACCACAATCTCTTCAACATTTTTTCCTCTTATAATACTAGCTGGATTTCCCAAAGATTTAACAGTTAAGTGAAAGCTCCTGAAAGGCAAGAGAAGACCAGTCAAGACAAGATGATCATGATTCGCAAACCAAGGATTCACAAGGCAAGAAATAAATTAAGATAAAGGTGAGCTGGGACTAACGAGCTGTTTTCTGAAGTGAGGTCTGTAACTCTCAACCATCGCAGCTGCACCACAGGAAGTACCTGCTGGGAGCCACAGAGAAAAGGAACTGAAAGCGAGACTTCACACACCACATTTGCATTCGTGTCAAACCAACGAGGAATTGCATTTAAAGTTCTCTTGCTACAATTCAAAATAAAGACGCAAGGAAGGCCTCAAGCTACTCTCTCATACCTCTGGAATCGAAGGGGGCGGTAACAAGATCATGACTCAGTCGCAGTTTTCTAAAGGCCATCCACAAGGTTTAATTCATCCTAAAGATGCCCTGAAACACTTGCAGCTTTTTTTCTTCCCTTGATAGGTGAAGCACAGATATATGCGCACAGAGGGGAAATAACATTAACCATTTCCTATCCTAAAATCTATGTGGCTTTCCAGACTCATCATAACCTAGCTGTAATATCCTTGCTTTCCTATCTTATGCGCTAACTATAGGCCATATATTAGGATATCTGATTATTATCTAATTATCTCTATCACACCCACACCCAGTAAAGAGAATGCAAGTATTTTCGTGTTAAAGACCTCACATCTGAGCAACTATCTAATCTACCAAAATGTGTGAAAAACACATCTTAAATACAAACCACAGGAAAATATTTCTATCATTTAAATTCAATTTGGCCAAGGAAGTCCTACATATGAACCGGTTTTTTCAATAAACAAAAGAACATAAAAACTTCCTCAAACCTCAGATTAGCAGGTAACACGAGAGCTGGCATGAAAGCTCAGCTTTTCTACAGTGGAAGACCTCATAGCTAGAAAGGTGAAGGTATTTTATCGGGGCAGTAATTCAGCGCACCAGAGCTGTAATTTTAACTCCCCCTCAATAATTTCTCAGGACATACCTTTTTTCAAGCATACACAAGGTCTAAAGTCTGTCCGTAGTAAGGCTTATATTTTTTTAGTGAGAAAGATGTCTTGTTATGCAGTAGATTCAAACTCCTGGTTCTCACTTGTTCCGTTTGAGCTGCATTCCCCGCTTCCATCCAAAAGACGGAGAACTTTTTATTACTGCAGCTGTATTTGTTTTGCGTATTGACCAGCCGCTCAACAACTGGACGTCTGAGCGTTTATACTCCTCATCAAGCTACACTATATGATAAAAATGTGGTAGTTTGAAGCGGCTCGTCCCAGTTTCTGCCCAGCTCACAGACTTACTCACACACACACAGAGAACGGCCCCGAGCGCAGCCCCAGCACGAACCGGCCGGCGCCGGCTCGGGCGTTGTTTCCGCCCGCAGAAACCGGCGGGACGGCGGAACCCGGCCCCGCGCGGCTCGGGGGGCTCCGCCTGCCCCCACGCCCGGCACCGCCGCTCCCCCGGCGGTACCTGTTGTTGCGGACGCTGCTCAGGACGCACAGCACCAGCTCCAGATAAGTCCTCAGCAGGTCGAGCCAGCGCGGGCTCAGCNGCAGCCGGTCGGGGGCCGCCAGGAAGGAGAAAATGTGGACCACCAGCTCGCTGGGCAGGGAGCCGGCGCCCACCGCCTCCCGGCACACCGACATCCCTGGCGCCGGCCCCAGCCCCGCGGCGGTGGCCCCGGGCGGCGGCCCCGGCCTGGCCTGCGGCTCCTGCGACACAAACAACAACATCAATGACACGGCGCAGGGGGGCGGGCGCCGGCCGGGACGCGCCTGCTGCCGGGACGCACCACCCGCGCGGCCGCCGGGGGGGAGGTGGAGGGGCGGAGCGAATGCAACCACTGCCCGGCACGGCGGGGAGAGGTGGGTCGGACCACCCAGGCCTGNTCAAGCTACACTATATGATAAAATGGTGGTAGTTTGAAGCGGCTCGTCCCAGTTTCTGCCCAGCTCACAGACTTACTCACACACACACAGAGAACGGCCCCGAGCGCAGCCCCAGCACGAACCGGCCGGCGCCGGCTCGGGCGTTGTTTCCGCCCGCAGAAACCGGCGGGACGGCGGAACCCGGCCCCGCGCGGCTCGGGGGGCTCCGCCTGCCCCCACGCCCGGCACCGCCGCTCCCCCGGCGGTACCTGTTGTTGCGGACGCTGCTCAGGACGCACAGCACCAGCTCCAGATAAGTCCTCAGCAGGTCGAGCCAGCGCGGGCTCAGCGGTGGCGGCGCCTCCCCGTCCCCCGCCACCGCGGCGCCCTCGCCCGCCGCCGCCCCGCCGCCGCCGGTGGGGTAGTTGTCGGCGGCGAACTGTACGCGGAGCTCACGGACGAACCAGCCGCATTTGCGCATGAGGAACTCGAGGCGCGGGCGCTCGGCGGGCGAGACGCGGAGACTGAGGCGGAGGCGCGGCCAGAGCGCCGGGTAGAAGAGGCA
>VXAD01000736.1:343364-407091 GCA_013399195.1 Dicrurus megarhynchus
CCCCGCTCCCCGCCCCTCCGGCGGCTCCCAACGCAGTGCGGCGGAGGCTCCTGCCCGGGGCGCGGCCCCGGGATCACATTCCCTGCGGGCTCCCATTCCCTGCGGGCTCCACAGTGGGAGCGCCGGCCGCTGCCGGGGGGCAGGCGCGGGACGGCCCCCGCCGGGTGCGCCTGTCCCCCGCGCACCCGGTGTTTAGGAAAACTTGGGAAGGGTGTCTGGTGGCGTCTGGTGGCGGCGGCGCGGAGGCCCGTATGGGACCGCACGTACGCCTTTGAGCCAGCAAAATTACCTCAGCAGCATTCCTGCTGCTGCCGCGGGAAACGCGCTGACTACGCAGGAAAGGTGGAACGCGGCAGAGTCCGACATGTGACAGAACCGGGTGCGAGCCTGGGGGCATGCAGGAGAAAATGCTCCAAATCTTAGTGCTCTGTTTCTTAAATCTCACCCGTTTTTATAACATCCGTGCCAACATCCGCTGTAGGTGTGTAAAGGTGACTTCTGCGCATACAGAGTTTTGAGAGAATTCAAAAGTCTGTTACATGCTGATGCTGTAAAGGCTGAACAACAGAGTGATGGTGATTGCATACAATTTTATAATAAAAAAACCCTCACCGAAATAAAATCGAGTACTGCCAGTATCTTAGAATAATGGACACAGTTTCTATAACAACTTTATATCTGAGTGTTCAGAAATGTACACACAAAAGAACAAAAGATGTGCTAATAGAAATAAAGTCTAGACTCCTCTTTGTATACAAGGCACACATTATAACCAGATTCATCAACAACCAAATCTAAACCACCACTCTCCCTTTACTCCATGACTAGCCGTTTTTGCTGTCTCACAGCAGGGGTGAAAAAATAGTATCACTTATTTTTTCTTGAATCTGGTCCTAAGGGAAATGAGTCTTCCATTTCTCCTTGATTAGAGAGAAGGATCCTGTAGAGGCAGATGTTGTTGTGAAAGTAAGACTATAGGAAATTCCCAGCCAGCTGGTTCTCTCATCAGGGACCAGTGCTGCTTCACACACCCGCACAAGTGATTTGAACCAGCATAAACAACTCAAGTAAGTGCTGTGCTACTCCCACTGCAGATTCCACCAAAATTCCCCAGGCAGTCAAGATGCAAGTTCTGAAGCAGCCAAACTCACCTGGCCTAGAAGGATGCAAATGAAAGGAACTTATGCGCCTACATGTCTCCATATTTTAGTATCTACTCAACGATTCCCCATTGTTGAGCTGATGATGAGTCAAAGGACTTCCAAGATTACCGAGTATCTTAATGTAAAACAGAATCAAGCTTTATGATTCAGTTCCCTTGGATTACCAAAGTAGCATCAAGAAAAAGTGGTTTATTAAATTAGTTGTTCTGCATTTATGGTTACCTTTGTTGGATTGTATTGGATCAGCAAACATGGCATGCTGCATTAAGAAAACTTTCTTGTCTGATCATCCAGGAGCTACGCTGGCAGTCACACCCTCACCACCTAAGTTGGGACCAAAACCCCTTCCCAGTGGGCAGCTCCAGTGAGCCTGACTCCCCACACACCCCATCACACAGTCAGACAAGGTTTCCTTATGGTCTCAACCACAAGTTTCCCATATCAGAGTCTCAGTGGTCCCAATCCTTAAAATAATTTAATATTTTTGCAATAACTAAATAACAGCTTGAGCTGGGACCCAGAACAAAGGAAACCCTGGGTTTTTATACCCTCACAGTCTAAGCATGGGAACGTTTGGGGGTCCTTGGCTCCTGCCATGTCTCTGAGTGTCTGGTCACTTGGGTGGGCCACAGGTCCCTGAGCTTGTCAAAGTGTCAACAGTTCACAGCCTCTTGCCTCAGACTCCAGCCACCCAGAGTGCTCAATCTGCATCTTACACTGCAGCTGCAAACCAGGCCACCTGCACTGAATATATTCCTCAATGGAATGGTCTTTTACTATTACTGTTGCATGGCCATTTAATCAGCTTTTTGGGATTGCGTTAAAAAATTCAGTCTCATGAGCTATTACTTTCAGTTTTGTAGGCTTGAATAAATGAATCTGTGTAAAGCTTGAGGCCACCACAACTATGGCCGAGGGGTCTGATATAAGTGCCAGACTTTCTAGGTTCCCTGATACAATCCATCTGCAGGGCCAGTATGGCGCTGAGGCAGCCCAGCCTCCAAGGCTGCTGATTCTGGGTGTTGAATCACAATTTTCCCTGCCTTGTATAACAGAAATGTTCTTCAGCTTGACTGAAAGTTGATTTCACCGTGCAGGCTTTTGTTAATATGAATGCAATGCTTGCAAGTTGATGGGACAATTACCTCAGAAAAAGACATGCATCTAACTTGCTTGCAGACTTTATGGAGTTACCAGGTGGCTCCAGCAGGTAGCTGGTCAATAGTCTTTTTGCTGAAGCACTAGGCTGTCAGTATGACTCCAATGCATTGCCCTCCATGATGCCACTTACTGCACATTTAAAGCTGAGGGAGATAACTGTGAATCTTTACGCTGCAAATCAAATTTTTCAAATTTTCTGAAAGGCAGTGAAGCCATATTGCACATCTTGGAGGGGCTGGAAAAAAATAAACCATTCCAAAGTAGTTGAAGGCAGGACATGACAGCCATTTACCACAGGTTTTTGCACAGGCCACTGTGGATCAGTGCTCCAAGCACACTGTGGCTGTTCTCCAAGGGAGCCTCAGGAAACCTGTTTTTGCCATCTTTGACAACCACTGTTGGGTTACTTCCACATCACTGGGGTTCTCGTTGCCTATCAGCATCAGCACCAACAGTGTACCATGAGCAGCTGTGCTGGCGTGGGAGTCAGGAGTCACATGTGGCTCCAAAGCTATGGGCTAGCCATAACCGAGTTAAAGTTTACTGGACCTGAAGGTCACTGGTTCTGCTGCTAATGTCAAAACCAGAGGCTGCCAGCTTCTTGAGGTGCTCTGTCCTGGTTACCTACAGATATCAAGCTAAAACCAAAGAGAAAGTTTTAAAATTACTTATTCCTTTCTTTGTTTTTTAGGTACATTGCAAAGACACGTATGTCTCTGGAATTACTAACTTGGTGTGTGTCACTGGTGAACTATTGTGAGCCCTGGAGTTTTCCATCACCAGCTGCAAGAACAGACAGAGCAGCAAGTCAGAGCAAAGCAGAAACAGAAACAAAGTATTAGTAGGAAACCGGTGTTTCCACGTGTGCTGTAACAAACTGGGATAATGTGTTTTCCGTGTTGATTAATGTGGAAGAAAAGAGGAGTTTAGCAGATTGAACGGCACCATAAGCTTCCGGCATAATCTTCACCTGTACGGTAACAATCCATGTAAAAAAGGGTTACTTGAAGAGGAATCAGGCTGCAGCTGAAGACTGCAGGCCTGGTAACGATCCCGACGGAACCGGGAAAAAGCCCAAGCACCGAGCTGTACTGTGTCTTTGGGGGTGTTGGAAACAGGCGGCGGCGGGCGGCAGCGTCGCCCCGCCCCGCGCTCGCCCCGAGCCCGCGCGGTATTTCCGGCCGGGTCCCGTCACGTCCGGGCGGTGGAGATGCCGGTAAGGCGGGTGGTGGGGGGCGGCCCGGCCGCTCCTGCGGGACTCGCCGACCCCCGTGGGGTGCGGGAGCCCAGCGAGCCGCGGAGCCTCGCGGCCCTCCCGTCCCTCCTGTCCCTGCTGCCGGGGCCGCCCCTCACGGCTGCGGCCGGACCCGCGCGCGGGGGCGGGTGGCACCTGCCCCGCCAGGCCTCGGCGCTCCGCCTTGCCCCTGTTCCTCCCCGGGCCTCCGCCGGGCTCCTCCCGGCCGGAGCGTGGGCAGCCGGGCCTGGCAGCTCTGGCTCTTGTCCCCGTGGGTTGCTCGGGGCCCGCCCTGCCCGTACGGGCTGACAAGGGCAGCGGGTGGACACGGGAGTATCGCCGGGCCCTGGCTCGCTGCGTGCGGTGGGCTAAGTTACTCTGTGTGTGGTGTCTTGCTCCTTCATGGCAAGTGAAGCTCCGTGCTGCAGTGCTGCTGTCAGGAGTGTGAGAGGAAAGCTATTAGGTTCTCTTTTTATCTGATCCAGTATTCTTGTTATTTTTTAATATAGTTGATAGATTGGTAGTTGTGATGGAGGGGGAAAGAACTGTATGTCTTTCACTTTTTTCTCCCATCAGCAGTGTTTGAGTGTTTTCCCGGTAGGCAAGAAGAGCTTGTTCTCTTGTTCCCCTTCTAGCACAAATATCGTATGGGTATTTGTGAAATAATTTCTATTTATCTGGGCTCATCAAGAAATTAAATTTCTGATTCTGTGAAATGTCTCTACTGACAGGAAGAACTGAGGTTTCTTGCTGACAGGTTCTTTGTATATGGTTCCCTTTTATCAATAATTTGGGTAATTCTACTGTGTTGTGGGCTGGGAATTCAGCTTCCTCATCTCTTGCATGCTTTATGTGATTTGCAGTTAATCCCATAAGTTTCCAGAACAAACAAGGCAATTTTCCATTGAAAATTAGTGATTGCAAAGAAAACGTGGTAAATAATATCCTAACTGAGACTAATTTTTAAAGGCTATTTTGTTGATTCAATGAAAACAGAAATTCAGGAACCTCAGTAAATGAGTTTTACTAATACCTCAAAGTATATTTGACAGTTATGTCAACACACGTGCACTTCTTTTTGCCTTGCTCTTGCTTTTCAGTTCCTCTTTCATTATATTTCCTTTTTTGTTGTTTTAGGTTAAATTAATTATTTGCGCAACAGAGCTTCTTGCAGAAGGACCACCACACTGGGTTTGCACTTAGGAAAATATGAAAATAATCAGGGAGTGTTGTTCTCTCTGAACTAAAAAAAAAAAAAAAAAACCAAAACCAATCTGTGCCTTGCTGAGAACAGCTGCAGGAGTTGGACACTTGAATCAATGTTATCGGATGAGTTAGAATCCAAACCTGAGGTGAGCAATTATGAACTCAGTTTGGTTCCCAGGAACATTTATGGGCAACATTTAGAGTTGAATGGGTTTACTCAGGTTGCTGCTTACGTACTAATTTTCCAAGTGTTTTCAGTGACATCCTTCTAATGCTTCCATGCTTTGATTTGAATGGTAAAAAAAAAAAAAAATTTTACCTCCTTTCAGCCAATATTCTTTCCTGTTCTCAGGTTATATTTTTTTTCCCACTGTTATAGCATTCTTTCTGTTACGAGAATAAAATAAAACAATCTAACTTTTTCTTTCCTGCAAACCAAATTGACTTTACTTGATTTTGGACAATCTGAATTTTTCTGTTAGCATCAGTCAGTCCTGTTTTTCAAAGTACTCACGTTTCCATTAAGCAGTTGGCAGAAGTGGTAGGCAGCAGCACACAGGGGATCCTGGTTACTTGGTGTGAGGCTGCTGGACTGTTCCAGGTTCAGCTGGTAGCACAGCTGGGCTTGAATTGCAAGGACGTGTGCATGCACAGCTGGCCACAAACACAGGTGAAGCATGAACATAGACATTATCACATGCACAGGTAAAGCATGAACAGCAATGGTTGGCCAGTGGGCTGTGGCTGTGCCCTCATCACTTGACTATCATGCACACTCACATTCACATGTCTCTGCCAGGCCTTCTGCCCAGACCCAGGGCTTTTTAGCCTGTTTCTGGCTGGAGTATTTTTGGGTTTTTTTCCAGACTCTGGTAGCTTCCTGCTTGCATTAATCAACTAGAAGCTCACTAGCAGTGGGCTCACTTGTGGGTAGAATATTTAGGAATATCACTGGTAAGTAGATAGGTGGGACTACAGTGATCAGGCCCAGCAGTGTACTGACTAGCAGACACCAAACATGATTTGAGTCTCTTCTCTCTCCCTTACCCCTGGTTTGTCATTTATCTGCCTTGATTCTTCCTTTGGGCCTCCCCCTAAACATAGCATAATAAGATTAACACATCCTGCCGTCCTTTTTACATTGGATAGTAAGTTTGGTCTGTTGTATGAGACCCATTCTGATAAGCCATAATAGCTTTGTTTTCTTACCTGTTAAAATTTCTGGTTGAAGCTTTTCAGGATGTCGCTTTGGCAGTGGCTCACTAATCAGTTGCTGCGGAGTTCTGGGTTTTGTTACTTTTACCTGTAATGTGCTAGATACAAGTGTCTGCGATTTGTTACATTCAACACCACCACCACCTGCTGCCTCTCCTTGCCTTATTTTTCATGTTGAATGGCCATTAGCTAGCTATCTGTTCATTTCCCCACTTAAAGATGCAGGGGTTGTATCACTTGGTGTCCTTGCTTTTCCTGGTTCTCAGCTTTACCTCTGCAGGCAGCTAAAGTCATAGAGCAGAGGATGTAGTACAGCTATGAAGTACCTTTTGGGGAAGTTTGCAAGTCTTAATTGAATTGTTTTTATTGAGTCTTGTTTCTATCTCTTTTTTAGTCCATAAGCAATACAGCATGTATCTTAAACTGGTACTCTAACAAGAATGATGATTACATGCTGGTAATTCATTACAGCCCATGTAATGTGTTAAGGTATTTGTTTCTTAACAGAGCAGCCAAAGCCTTTCCAGTCACATTGTTCAGGAAACATAGCTCCAAATTTGTAGCAGCCCTGAGTAGTCTCAGCATGATCTGCAAAGAATTCCTCTCTTGCCATGTCGTTGATATCTCACACATTCTATTAATTTTTTCTGAGTTCTGAACAATAAGGTAATTTTTACTTTTGTCTGTGAATGGGTGGGTTCCCTTAGAGTACTTCTGACAGCCAAGGACCAGGACAGTTGGAATACTTGTTTCCTCATTCCTCAAATAGGAGTTGTAACTGGGTCTTGTCTTTTCTCAACCTGAGTAAGGTATTTGTTAATTAGGCTTGTTTACATAATAGTCCTATTTCCTCATGACAGGGTTGCATTTCCTTCCCAGCAAGCCCACAACAAGAATTGGCTGTTTATTCTCCATAAGAAGCAGGCCTGGTACATAAAAGCTACAGTGGTTGTTGCAGAGGGCGTCCTTTCTGTCCATGTTGTCTTCTAAACCATGTTCCTCTATCTTGATCGAGGCTATTTTATACTAAAAATTTTTATTTATTTCCATATATACATACCCTTTTTATCTAGTTCTGATTATGAAACTTGAATGTTAAGTTAGTACTGTTTTCTACTCCTTTGATGTGAATCTGGTAGATACCCTTTTTACACTTTTCCCAAATAGCAGTTCAAATATCTCTGAAAGTAAATAATGATTTTATATCCTCTGGTGAGCCATGGCACCACAATTCTTATAGCCGCAGATGTTTTTTCATATGCCTTACCGTGTGAGAAATGTATTATGTAAGAGCTAGCTGTATTTGTGTGACATCTAGATGATAACAATCAAAGCACTATGTCTCTATTGCATAGACTACTTTGCTACTGGTTTTATCCCTAAAGAAGCCACCATCATACCATTAAATATTTAATGCTTGGGTAGAGGGGAATCCTCCTTTCATAGAAAGTTACAAAGTTGCTTGGAGACAGTTTGTATGGACAGATGGATCTGCTTTTTCTTCTGGACTCCCTGCCCCCAAAGCTACGTAACTATCATTCCTCATGGAACTGCTAAGATTTGCATTTTGCATGCTTTAAGCCTTCAAGGTGATTTGTTACAATGGCAAGTATTTCCAGTCCCCTCCACCATACTGGTCCAGTGCAGCGTGCTTTCTGCTCTTGGGGTAACTCTTAGCACAATCAAATGAATTACAACTCTGTTCTGTAAATTGAGTTAGTTATTGGAAAGAGGGTGAAGGGAGGTATTTTAGCCTCTCCTTTCTCTCCTCCTCGACGCCTCACAAGGAGAGACATTTGTGATTTATTTAGCTCCCCAGAGGATGTATGGGAGGAGGACATTTCAGTTTCTAGGTAACAAGCCTTCTGCCCTGCACATCCTTCAGCTCCAGCCCCTCCTTTCTCCTCCCCCTCTGCTAAATTTTCTTTTGACCTCTTTATTTTGTTGTGGTTCCCTGGTTAAATTTAGAACAGGAACAGTTTTGATTAAAGACATGGTCCCTGCTGCTCTGGGAACATAGTCTAGCTCTCCAGCTGTCTAGTGGGAGGATAGGTCTGAGGTTCTGGAGAACCTTCTTACCCTGGCCCTCCCAGCCACCCCTATTTCAGCTAAAGCAGCTGTCTGACATTTCTTGGCTTTTGAATAATCTATTATGGGACACAAACATAAGATGATCCATCCCAGGTGGCCATATCATTTGTTTCTGCTTTGGTTGGTTGGGGTTTTTTTCCCTCTCAGGTCAGGGACATTATTCAAGTCTCTTGGTAACACAAGCATTCTGCACTGCCTGCAGTGATAGACCTCGAGACCATCCTGTCCAACCATTTCTTGTTAACCAGCAGGGATAGCAATTATTTACTTAGTGACAACAGCCAAGAAATATTTTACATTTTTTAATATATATACTGTCTGCATTTTTTACAGAATTTTCAGTTATGTGGCATTTCAGCAGAAGTAGTTTAAGGAGGGTGTGTTCAAGAAGGTGATATGGCAAAGCAAAAATCAAACTTTATATCAAGAGGCAGCTGAACTTTGCCCTCCAAGAATTATACATTCTCTTCGTATGATTCCCTGTCATCCCATAAAAATTTAACCAGATTTGTCTGTCCCGTAAAATTTGAATCTCTTAAGTCAAGGATGTCCTTTTGCAATATTAAAATCTATTTCAAATTCCAAGGCATGTCTTAGCTATATAGTAAAGCCACCTTGCACCTCTTATTGTTCCTTTGGTGTTCTGTTAATATTCTGTACATTCAGTTTCCCTAGCTGTTCCTATTCTGGTGTCCCAAGATGACCTATCTGCTTTGGTTACAATTTCTAAGACTTTGGTCATGTTGGATCAGTCTCCTCCCTATGTAGGGATTCTACAGTCACCATCTCAGGAACATTTACTGCCCATCTGGGGCCTGTTTGTGATGCCAAATGTTATCTGGTTATGGGATCTGTCAAACTATATCATCTAGGAGGTTCCTCCCTTCTTGGTCTTTCAGACGTGAGACCACTGGACTCTTCCCAGGTGCGCACAGAAATGCACCTGGGCCTGAACTGCAGAAATGTGCCTGTGCACACACAGACAGTACAGACATTATGGCTGTGTGGCAGGATAGGGCTTTTACCAGCACACTCAAACACAAATGGCATTCCCATGGAAAAGAAAGGCCACAAATGGCCTAATCCTCTCCATACTTATCAGATAACGAGACTTGAAATTTGCTAGCATATCACATGTGACCTCCCTTGGCTGACATGCATACTTGTCATGCATCTCTCCAGTCTTTGCCAAACCTTGAGTCCTTCCAGTATCCATCTCCAGGCTCTGGGCTTTTTAATTCAACCTCTGGCCAGGATCTGGTGTTTCCAGATTGTGGTTTTCTCTATTTCACAGGCTATTCCAAAGTGAATTTAATCAAATGAATGTACTCAGAAACCATTGAGGAGCAAAAAGCATTAGAGATGAGATAGACTCCAGTGGTGATACAGAGCAGCAGCCTGCTAATGTGGTCAACCCATATTATCCCCAATCCCCTTTCTGTTCCCAACAGTTGTTTCTCTCCTATCTACCTTGATCCCTCCCTTTCCTTGCCTTGGTCCTTCACCTGAACATCCATAAGATTTTCACAGTCCCACAGTCACCACTCAAGATATAATACATTTTACCCAGTCTCAGAATTTCCCCTGTACTCCATAAGAAGTTTGCTCTTGCTGGTGAGATACTAACCCATGATAACATTGTTCCTATTCCTTACAAAGTTTCTGGTTAAATTTTTTTCAAGGTCACACTCAAGTTATTCCTGTACTGGTCCATCCATCAGTGTCCCAGGAGTTCTGGGTATTTTTACTCTCTCTTATCTGCAGTTTGTTAGTGTTTATGTATGTGTGTGTTTAATTTATCACCTGTCCTGTTCCTAGATTTCTATGCTGAATAGCCAATTACTAGATACCCCTATAATTTCCTATTTACTTTCAGCTGCAAAATCATATTACAAGAAGCTTCAGAAAGCATGACAATATTTGTAATGAATTCTTTCCTGTATTCCAGTTGCTGTAGTTGTCCACAAAGGTATTTGATGATTTTGAAAAGGGAGGTTTAGGAAAACTCTGTCAAGATAAAACTAACATGAGAACTTTTTATTTTCTCTGAATTATTTGAGTTGATGATTGGTTTGCTTTAGTTTATGTGAAGGGTTGGGGTTTTTTTATTCCAGATTTTAATAACGAGCATGATTCATGTCCATTTGTTTCCTTCTGCTTTTTTTGCCCACTCTGTACTAGTTTGTCATTACTTTACAAAGCAAATTAAAAGGATCTTCTTTCTTCTGAGCATCTGTTTGTGGTTGCTGTGTTTTGCTTTTCCCTAGTGGCTTAATGTTGCTATGTTGAAGTGGAAGGTTTAAAGCAAAGCTTTCTTCTTGTAGGAGGCAAGTTTCATTTAGGTCTTTTGGTATAAAAATAGATGAGTCCATAAAACAAGTGTTTTATGGTGAAGTAAGCAGCAGTAGGGCTCATCAACATGACAGACAATCCAGTAATTTAGAACTATCTTAATGCTCACAGTTTTTAGTCCCTACTTCTTTTTTCTGGTTGCCTTGCTCATTATTCCTAACTCTCTTTTTACTTCTCTTTCTCCTATTTTTTTAATCCTGAATTAGAATGCATGGCCCTGGGGAAGGGACTGTCTCTTACTGCCTATGTATTTTTTTGACAACATAAAATAGTTCCATCTTCTTACTAGGTCCTCTGGGTAATCTTATATCTAAGAGGAAACAATTCTAACCTTTTAAACTGCCATCTGGCTTGTGGCCTAGTTCAAATAGCACATTGCCATCTGAATGACTTCAGGACTTAATTTGTAGTTTCATAATTGTCAATGATGACAGGCTGCTCCTAAGGGAGGGTGAGCAGGGAGTTAAGGGTGATCCCAGCCCAGGCAGTGCTCTCACTGACCAGGGCACAATCCTGCAGCACCTGAGCATGGAAGGCAGAGACAGGTGCTGGAATCCAGAGCCCTCAGCCCTGGGTAAGGCAAAGTGATGAACCAGGTTCAGGGTCTATCCAGAGTCCAGGTAGGAGCAGTAGGAGATGGGGCTGGAGACACAGATGCAGTAAAAATCTGAGGTTCATCCAGTAGACAGGGCTTGAGCCAGGTAAACATGCAGCACAACTCAGGAAGGGAATGACTGGCCCAGGCTGAGCTTAAAAGGAGCCCTAGGGAAAGAGTGTGGGTGGGAGTCCCACAGGAGACCAATCAGGGCTGTTAAAGCTTCAGGGTTCCTACAGCAGCAACTCTTTGAGGTAAAAGGGTTTGAGAAAGCATCAGAATTCCTAGTGCTTTTGTGAGAGGAAATAAGCATAGAGAAATCAGAGCACAAACTACTTAGTTTTCTTTACAGTTTCTTTGATTTAACAGACTTTCTCTTGATGTAAGAGAGGTTCAAAAGGCTGGTGTGTGCCACAGGAATGTTTTGGAATTAGATGCCAGTAGTTCTGAAAATTAAGTGCTAAGACAACCACAACATACCAAATAAGAATCAAATTATCTGTAACTGTTGGGTTTTAATCACAAATATACAATGGGCATATAATGATTTTTTTAGTCTCTTTCTTCTGACACCGATGAACCATCTCACTGCACAGACAATTCCGTCTGGGCTCTGTGTAAATGCATGCTAAAATGTGTCACAATGAGGGTAGTAGCTTTCAAATAACTATCTTGTACAGTTTCCTTCTAAATGCCAAAGATAAAGGAAGTTTGCTACATACAGTTGTTTGCTAGACAGCAGCAGAATCAGCAGAATGCAGGATCTTTGTCAAGGAGTTTCTTAGAGGTAAGGAGCTTGAGGTTTAACTTTTTGGTGTATTGTTATTTTCCATATTTCTTCATCCTGTGGTTAAAAAAAATCCCTGAGAATGTGAGTAAAGGAGTTAATTTGTTTGACAGAACTTAAAGGCAAATAAATAGATCCTACATGTGGGTTTTGAGCAGCATTTTCTCTGAAATGTGGAGTATGTGTCTGAGTGTATTACAACTGGCCTCTTTCCGTCTTTCTGAAGTTTAAATCCATACGGGGAGAGATTTGAGACTGTGTTTAAAGAAGCTTGTGCAGTTCACAGAATTTGTTCAGTCCATTGCAAAAGTTGGACTGTGTTATCTCCTAACTCCCAGCAGCACTTCCTTTGTTAAATCAGAATATTTTAATATGGAGTGCTGTGGCACTGGTAACAGAAAAGAGAGTCTCATTTCTGGGTCTGCCTTGGAGGCAAAGAGGAGCCCAGTATCATATCTGGTACTCAGACAAAAACTTGAGATGTTGTAAAAGGGATAGAATGAGGAAACAAGGCACGTGCTTTGCTGCTCTGAATTAGATTAAAAATATGGGAAGACTTTCAGGGGTGAAAAAAGTAATTTCTCTGACTTCCTGTTCCTTTTCAAATGTCAGGTTCCTTTTTTATAACTCAAGATTTTTAGGAGTTAGCAGGAAGTAATTTTTGCCAGAGCTGACTGATGTCAAGGATGACTAGATGTGCTGGACTGAATGACCTCTCACGTCCTGGGCTCATCAAGAAACATGAGGACAGCTCTTTAATTCTGGTATTAGATCCAGCCCTTAGTGATGTTTAGTACCTGTTGGAAAATATGTGCGTGCACACACACTATACAGATGTGACTGGCACCAAACAGATGAACACAGCCTGAGTGCTTGTAGCTTTACCCTCATAAACATGGGCAGCACAAAGTGCCTGATTCTGTGTTCAAGGGTTGTTGCCTTCAGAAAACCTTCATGGATTTCTTTGGGATATATCCCCATACTTCTCATTTCGCTTGCTAACTAGGCTGGCTTGGAGTTCATTAGCATATGACACACACTAGAAACTGCTGTGTGCCAGTGGAGACCCACTGTAGAGAGCAGGATCATGTGGGAAGTAGGTAAGAATGGAGTTTAAGAAGAAGATAGGATGGAGTGTGAGAGTTAGGCTGTGCCAGACAACTGAATTGACTGACTTCCTGCTTATGTGCAATGGGCCTCTTTTATCCTTCCCTCTCCCTCTCCATTTTCCTTTCTTTGTTCTGCCCTGATCCATCTTGATCCTTTCCTTTTCCTTACTTCAGCCTTTCCCTTAAACAACACCTAATAAGTCCTGTACAATCCCCCCAAATCTTTTGTCCAGTCCCAAATTCCTCCCCAGGGAATGCATCTGTTTAAGTCCCATACTTGTTTGTGCAATAGTCCCCCTTGTTTTGTGTAGTATTTTGGAGAGGGTTTCTTCTGTTAATCCCCTTAGTGAGTGGGTTGGTTGTCCATCTTTGATGGTTTTAGGAGTAGCTGATTTGGATGGGTAAGGCTGTCTCTGTTCTCCTTCTTGTCATCCCAACATTGTTTCTCTGATTGTTGTCTGCTTATTTTGAATAGCCATGTGATAGACATCTTTGTAACTAGTCTTTTGATTGCTTTTGTTAATTTAGAAAAGGCCAGCTTTCAGTTAAGTATTTAAAGGCAATGATTTAAAAAAATACCTGTATCGAAGGTTGAGCATGGAAAACATTTACTTGAAAGGGTAGACCATAGTACAGTATCAAGCAGTAAAATATTAATTAAAAAGAAATGTAGCCTAACTAGACTTACTCTGCAATGACCGAGAGCTGTTTATTATATAAGAAATGAGAATTTTATAGGTATTTCAGAGATGACAAATACAAACAATTCTTTCCTTGTATTAATGTAAATTGAAAAGCTTTCATTTATATCTGTGTATATTCGTGGTATTATATTCAATGTCTCCTACAAGACAGTAGTGGCTACTGGATTGACTGGATTTAGCACCTTTTTAAATTATTTGTGCTGCTCTTGACCTAATCTTCGGTATGTTTTTTCAGCTACTGGTTCAGTTTGTTCAAAATACTTCTATTCCACTGGGACAAGGACTGGTGGAAGCAGAACCAAAAGACATCACCTGTCTCTCTCTACTTCCTGTTACTGAGACCTCAGAATGCAACAGACTCATGTTGCCAGGTAAAATCTGTGTGGCAGATTTTGTGACCCTGCCCTTCGTACAGCTGTCTTTACTTCACCACTCTGACCCCACCGTCTCTTGCTGATAAGACATTCCAGGGATGGAGGAACAAGTTCAGCAGAGTGACTGAATCTTCTCATTTAATAGTGAAGTCTGACTAGTTAGAAACTTCCTCCTCCCTTCTCTCTCAAGTTCTGGGGTCTTTTTTCCTAGAAAAATAACTCCATAGGTATCTTTTAGTCTATAGCGTGTTTATACTTTTATTTACTCTGGTTTCACTTTCCTCATTAGATGATGAAAGAGATCTCACTTCTCCAAGTCACACTAACTCTTCCAAAGATGTTTCTTCATCTGCTGTCTTGAGAAGTCTCCAGGTAAATGTAGGCCCTGATGGAGAGGAAACAAGGGCACAGAATATACAGAAACCATCTGAACTTCTGTCAACTCCAGAAACTTCTAGTTTATTGCAAGACCTCCAGCCCAGCGACAGCACTTCATTCATTCTTCTTAACCTAACAAGAGCAGGTAATTGCCCTTCTTTTTGTCATCTGGCTGGATATGTCTCAGCAGAATGCAGGAGATACAACTCTGTCCCTGCTGCTTATGAAGAGGAAAGGTCACGAAATTTGCTGGGCATTATTGGATATTTTAGGACCATTTAGTCATCAACATCTTTGTACAATGTAGAGGTCAGTGGAGACTTTTTCAGGGCAGCTATTTCATTCGTGCTATGAACACTAATCTCTGAGAAGCAAAAGAAATTTCCCTCTGTTACATTATTGTTTCACAAATTTGTCTTCTTTTCTAGGGCTGGGGTCTCCCGCAGAGCACTTGGTGTTTGTTCAAGATGAAGCAGAAGATTCTGGCAATGACTTTCTCTCTCATGATAGCACAGACAGCAGTACCCCATGGTTCCTACGAGTGCAAGAATTGGCCCATGACAGTTTAATTGCTGCCACTCGGGCACAGCTCGCAAAGAATGCCAAAGCAAGCAATAATGGTAGGAGATCCCCAGATTGTGTCTCAAAAGTTGAATGTGCCATACAAGACCCCTAGTTTCACGTTGTTTTTTCCTCTCTTTAATTCTCTTTTGCTTTGTCTCAGTTATGACATCTTCAAATCATCAGTGACAGAATTATACAGGACAATTATGCTTTTTTTCTTCAATATAAATAGGCTTCTCATTTTTTCTCAGGGAATGAACTCTAGTGGAACCATCTGTTCATTTTAGCCTACTAGTTCTCCAGTACATGTAAAGAATATCTTCTTTCAAGCAGCTGCTTGGTTTTCAACTTTCATTTTCACTTCTAAGAGCCTATTTTTAATACATACTGTAAATTATACTTTCTTTTTAATTCCACTGAATTTGGAGATCAGTTTTCTGGAGAATACATAATGGGATTTAGTCACATGCTTTCCAACTTAATTATTTTAATAAATAATTGCAAGGAAATGCAATATCTTATTTTAGCTAAGGTGTTTTTACAAACACCTTAGCTAATAGGTGATGGTTGGCTGATAATTAAAATGGATTGTTTGATATTGATATAGAGACCATTTTTACAATTTCTGGTGCATTGGGTTTCTATTCTCTTTGTGATAAGCCTCATCTGGTAGCAGCTGATCTGATCCAGATGGCTTGTTGGGAATAGTTTATGGGCCTGGTAAGGTTTGCAAGTCTGTGTCTGATCCCTGTTACAGGCTAGGCAGCATCATGTTGGACATGCTGATCAGTTAGTAGCCAAATACCTGACTTACAATCCTTTATCATATATGATGCTGTTTTTCTATTAAATTTGACACATTATAGTAATCTGTCTATTTTTTAGATTTTGGTGGGCTTTTTTTTTTCCAGGTGAAAATGTTCATCTTTGCACAGGAGATGGGCAGCCAAAAGATTCAAGCCCCATTCCTCATTTATCTCGCGTGGAAAGGAAGCTGAAGTGCACAGTTGAGGGCTGTGATCGGACATTTGTATGGCCAGCTCACTTCAAGTATCATCTGAAAACACACCGGTGAGCAGAATGAAACTATTTGTTGTTATGACTTTGAAAAAACATGCTCTGTGTTTGAGATAATGTTATGTTTTGACATTGACAAGCTGTGAAAACCTGGCATTATTCTTATAAATACTAGGTCTGTTGAGTGCTTTAAGTCAATTATGCTGAAAAATTTTGATTAGATTTAGATAATTTTTGCAGGTCCTTATTATGTTTGGTTTAGA
Source organism: Dicrurus megarhynchus (assembly GCA_013399195.1). Taxonomy (NCBI): domain Eukaryota; kingdom Metazoa; phylum Chordata; class Aves; order Passeriformes; family Dicruridae; genus Dicrurus; species Dicrurus megarhynchus. Next base: position 359,578 of record VXAD01000736.1, read on the forward strand.
ATTTTTGTACTTTAACAGGTACTCATATTTAATAAAAGAAACAAGTCAAGTGTTCATAAAAAAATGCATTGCAGTAGCTGGTAATGAAACAGCTTCTTGTTGCTTTCCAGGAACGACCGCTCCTTCACCTGCCCAGCAGAAGGTTGTGGAAAAAGTTTCTACGTCTTGCAGAGGCTGAAGGTGCACATGAGAACTCACAATGGTGAAAAACCCTTTGTGTGCACAGAACTAGGCTGTGGTAAACAGTTCACAACAGCTGGAAATCTGAAGAACCACCTACGAATTCACACTGGTGTGTTTTAGACCTCACCTATTTGTGGTCTGCTGAGGTGGGGTCTTTCCTGAGGAATAAACCACTTCCTCCTCTGTCCTCAAACTGTTGAAAGTATTATATTGTTTACCTGTGCCCTCCCTTAATGTCCCTTTTCTGTCAATTCACATTGATCTATGCGTCAGACAAATCAAGTGCTAATCTCTTTTACTATCCTGTATAATTTCACACAGGTTTTACCCTTCACATACTGTGTGGTGATGCTGTACTCTGCTCAGACACATACTCTGAAGATTCCCTTCCAGTTGTGTGATGGAGGGGTGTGTGAAACTAGACTGTTACCAAGAGAATAGTTAGTGAACATGACTTCTGTAATTGTGTTTTGTAAAGAGGTTATTTGACATTCCTGAAAGGTTCAATAATTTAGATAGTAGGAGCTGTACTGACATCTGTGTGACTGACTAGCTTGTGTTACCTGTGCTGCATGTAGAATGACTACATTTGGGACATATAGGGACATGAGGAATGCAGTGGAATGAGTAGCAAAGGAAAGCAGAAAAAACCATTAATTAGAAGACAGCATTTTGGCGTGCAAGCTGCTCTGTTTGTGCTAATGCTAATTTGGGATGTTACCGTATGCTGGAGCCTGTGTACTCTCAATTCATGCTCAGCTTTCTATAGTAAATAAAACAAGAACCTTTATATCATAGTGCTGTATTTTATACATGGTTTGTTTATGAAGTCTCCTCTGGAGAATATGATCCTGCCTTGTCAGTATTTTTAGAAGTTGGTGTAGCAGCCAAAGTGCTTTAGGTATTTTTGTACTAGAAAGTTGTTTGAGAGAGGCACACAAGTTACTGCTGAAATGACCAGCAATTTAATAGTTACCAGCAATTTAATTAATGACCAGCAAAGTTCATAGTGAATATTCTGGTGGTTTTGTTTGTTTAGTTTTTTTAAGCCTCAGGGTTATCACAACACTCAAACAAATGGCCCTGTTCAAGCTTCTTGGAATATTGTTAGACATTCCCTGATGGCCTCGGAAGTAGCATTGTATTACAGTTGGTTAATGTTTCAAAATAACCTTGACAAGTGTGAGAGAACAAGGCCTCCCTGATAAAATGAAATTACAGATTATGTGGGTCACCAGCAGCTGTTTGTGCCTTCTGCCTTACTTAAACACGACCGTATGGTATGTGGTTTGTAGATATACATGGGAAAAGGCTGCTATTTTAAAGTATGTGCAGTCTAGCTAGAACACATGGTTTGGGGGCAGATGTTGGGATGTAGTTAAAAATTGTATATACCAATAATAAAATTTTGAATGTGTAGTAACAGCAGCCATATTTTTTGCAGTTTTCTTTTGCACTTAAAGCTCCCAGCCAAGATGCAGATAAAGTTAATAGGCCCAGCTGATACATGCACAATCCCCCCTGATAGAGTGAGCGTTCTGCAACCAACAGAGTAGTAGCTTCTGGAGGAGTAAATAATATAATAACTTTCTAAGCTGCAAATGGATAATGTGTAATTAAGAGTTTGATCCGACCAAAGGTGTTATGAAACTGCAGGTGTAGATAGATCTAGGGTGTCTTACAGATGGAACTGTGGGCTGCTACTTAGGTCAATGCTAGTTTTTCCAAAATTTTAAAGATTTATAGCAAGCCAGAAAGTACAATCTGTGTTTGAGACTGCTACATATTTCAGCTTTGTAACACCAACTGGAACATGCTGTGTTGATCCTTTTTGCTGACAGCTGTCAAATGCTATTGTAGATAAGAAGCTAATAAATGAGCTGTCGGGAAAAGAGTTCTAAAGGCAAAGTCACTGTAGAAACACCTTTAAAAACAGGTTTACTCTGAAAGAACTACGTATATGTTGTACAATAAAATAGTTAAAATAGCTTGCTTAATCTCCTGTGGTCTTGCTATTACTCTTGTACAGGGGTCCAGTTAAAGACTTGAAATCAGAGTCTTAAACATGGTAAATTGACTACTTTAGTGGGAGGTTGCAGGCAAAAGTTATGTCTAGCTTTATCAAGAGAGTGTTCAAAACAGATTAATTTTATTGCTCTACTTGAGTGTAGTAACCTCTCAATTTATCGTAATTTAAATAAATCAAAAATAGCTGTGATACAGATTTCAGTCCATGAGTACAGTTTAGGCCTTGAATTACAGTTCCTCCACACATAAATATAATTGACTGACCTCTCTCACAGGATTTTGGAAAGTTCAGCCTGATCTGAAGTAAAGTATAGAATCTGATATGAAGGGAAATACAATTAATGGGATTTTTGGCTCTGAGAGGCAGAAATGGAGCAGGACCTGTGTGTGTGTAACAGAGCTGGTTGTTGAGAACTGCAAATAGAAGATACATAATAGATCAAGTGGTTTTATATTACTCTATTAGTATGTACATACTTGGAATATTATCAAGAAACAGTGGTCCCTTGCTAGTCTAAGAATATTTAAAAATAATGCCACTGTTTCCTCTGGTGAAGAGAATGCTGTAAAAGCCTTAGGAAGCTTAGGGAAGATGTGTAATTTCCATGGAACTCTGATACACGTAAGGCCAAGAGGGAGAATGGAGTAGAGATGTCCAAGCTGTTCTTAGGGACTTGGGAAATCAGATTAAGTTGTGATCCCAAAATCTAAGAACTTACTTTTCCCTTGTAGGGGAAAAACCCTTTCTGTGTCAGGCACAGGGATGTGGTCGCTCCTTTGCTGAATACTCCAGCCTTCGGAAACATTTGGTTGTCCACTCAGGTAAGAGTCTTCATCTAACATTCTGTGATCTGTCTGAGAAAAGACCTTTATTGTATCACTTTGATTTGATTTCCTTAAGAAAAATCCTAGTTTCTACAGAATTTATGGTCATAATGTTTTATGACTTCCCTTTCATAGTGCCTGTAGTCTGTACACTTTAATCTTTTAGGTTGTTTCTATTTCTAAATTCAAATCACATTTTAAAAATTATTTTTTAAATTGTTTCTAAAATTATGAGATTGAATATCTTTTTCCTAGCTGCCATTTGCTTATTTAAAAGAGAGACTCTAGCATCTCTGTATATTAGCCACTGCCATCTGAATCTGAAATCTCTTGCAAGTGGGTTTCTGCCATAGGTAGGGTTTTCCTTTATTTTTTTCCTACTACATACTTGTAATTGGACAAAGGTTTAGGTGGAAACATATTTCACATGTGTTTCAAAGCTTCTGCCTTCTGTTTTGATTGATCTATCTTAAATATCATCAGCACACACTGAAAATGGTATGTTTGGGGAATGGGAGATTTTATTTGGGTAATAACATTTGGGATTGTATTCTCCAAGCTTTTTCTGTCCTGTCTTCTTGGCTTTTATGCCATTGAGCCAAGAAGTATGGACAGCATGCTTGTATTGTGAAAATGATGAACTGCTCTGTAAAATGGAAATCCTTTCACAGTGACAAGTTGTCATCAAGTCTCTGTTCAGTAATGTAAACCAGATGCCGCAATTCATTGTGTGACGGCAGGAGAGAGCTTCCTTGCCTCTGGTCATTTTATTCTATGTGTGGGACATCAAGTATTTCCATATCAACGAGTAAATTATTTCAAATAACTTGTTCCCTCTCATCAATCTGACTTGAAGACTTTGCTACTCTTCAGACTTGAGTTTTTCAACAACTGCCAATACTGATATCTAAACCTCTTCTGTTCTAGAAGCTTTTGGCCCTCCAGGAGATGGAAATATTTCTCATTTAGTTTCTACTGATGAATTAACACCACTGGTGTTTACAGCCATTTCAAAACTGGTATTAATTTCTTAGTTGATGAGGTCTTTTCTCCCAATTTAGTAATTCTTGGGATATTTCTTCCCCCTTTGACTCCAAGGAGTGAAGCCCCATCAGTGCCAAATTTGTGGGAAGACATTTTCCCAGAGTGGTAGCAGAAATGTGCATATGAGGAAACACCACTCCCGAATTGGAACAGCTGGCAGCAGGGAACGAGAACAGCCAGGTAAAAAAGGGAGCACACTCACTCTGGGGGAAAAGTGCAGGAAAAAAATTAGTGGGTGGTCAAAGAAAAGGAAATATGTTTGTCCTGAAAACATGAGACCCCAAGCCAGTAAGAAATAAAAGTCTGTTCCTCTTGGAGATGAGGACGGTTTACCCTCCCCTTTTCTAGGACAGAAGACAAAGGTCTATTTTTGCATTGCAGTCAAGGGGCAGATATGTTTATTGCTTTCAAAATTAATATGAATCTAATTGGGGTCTTTTTATGTGGATTTTTTTTCCCTTGGTTATGTATTCTTGTTGCAAGCACCCTGGGTTTTTACACAATGTGAATTATTTAAAGAGAAAGCCAATCCTGCATAAGATCTCACCATACTAAGATTCAAAACATAAGTATTGTATTTTCCATCCTTTGGAGCACTGGATGCCCAAAAGGTAGGAATGGATAAAGTAGGTGTCTAGGGAAGAAGTCAATATGACTTGATTTGGGGCAGGGATTGTATCTTATATTGCAGTGTCATTGCATCATGAGAATTTTCTTTTACTCTTTTTTTTCACAATAGAGTCACTGATGGGCAGCAGTTTGTTGGAAGAATCGACAGTGCATAATAAGAATCTCATCTCCATTAACTCTCAGCCCAGCCTTGGTGTTGAGTCTCTGCACCTGCCAGACACTGAGTCTATTATTGGAGTAGAAGAGGGTGAGACCAGCTGCTCTTTTTTCCGCCCTCTTATATGTGGTGACTGAGATGGGATTGATCATTCCTCCTTGAGGCTCACCATATTGCAGTGAGATGAATGAACATTGCTTTAACTGTGCACAGAGGGGCGGGTAGATAGTGGATGAATCCTAAAACTGGACTTGGAGAAGATCTGCTGGACCAAGTTTCTCTCTTGCAGAGCTTAAAAGGTGAAGTCTGCTGCTTAGGTGTCACTTAGCCCATGTTGTGGAACGCCATTTCAAAACTGCTTATGCAGTCCATCTCCTAAAGCCTAAAGTGTTTGTTTTGCTGGAGCACCTAGGAGCCCCAGCTAAGGACCAGGACCTCATTGTGCTAGGCACTGTTCAAATATTCAGTATCTTGAGCAACAGGCCTTCCTTCCACCCTTTACCTTCAGAGACTATATTCTAATACATCTCACTGTCAGATGCTGACTTACTATATGAAATAAATGTACTACTTGATATCATTTGGTTATATTTGCTGTGTTCTGTTCCTGTTTTTCCCAGTCATTTTTCTCCAAAATTCGTTTGGTATATCAAGCTCTTTAAATGAGTCTACCACATGGAGTTTTGAATTTTTTGTTAAAGACTTTCTTCAGAACTGGCATTACTGAGAATGCAGAGTTTTGCTAAGGTACTGCGTGTCTGTGATAGCTTCTATGCAAAGAGAATGCCTAGAGTTCATATTGCTCTCTAGCTGAATGGAAAGGTAGTGCTGCTGCTGGTACAGGTATTGTAACCTGGAGGTTCCTGCAGAAGCTCCACCAGGTACCTGGGAGTCAAAGTCTGATGCAGTTTGGCTGCCGTCTTGGCAATTCATGGGAGATACTCCAGCGAGATGTCTTCTTTTCCTACAGTATTTTTATAGGTTAGCTGAACAGCCTGTAGATCCTGTAACTGAATATAACAAAATATTTTCATAAAATGCAAAAATCCAGAACCATAGTTGAAACTTTTTATTTCCATACCATTTTTGAGACATATTCAGAGATTACAGATCTCTCTTAGGATTACAGAAACGTAATCCTCCTTTTAGAACAAAACTTCATTTAGCAAGAGAGATGTGAGTTTCAGTTACTTAGTTTGATGCTTTTACTTTCATCACATTTCAGCAATTTCTGTTTAGGGACCAATATGAAAACTTTAATTTATTTGTTATTATATTCATGCATGTCACCTTAGTATTTGTTAAAAGGATATGGCATAATAATTTAAAGTCAAACTTTTGTTTCTCCTTTCTTAGGGTTTCCCTTTACACTTCACATACTTGGAAATGTCTTTTTTCAGCACCATTAACTATTATTATGGAAATTAGCAACCAATTTTAGTAAATACCCCTTAAAATGTATGTAATTAAAATTTCAGTCCCACTACTCCAAATATATCCGTACAAAGAGGCTTTAAACCACAGTCTTTGAGCATGGAAGTAATCTTCTTTCCTTCCTCTTTCAATGTGGCAAGGCATGGTGACAGTATGGTTACACCACTGCTCTTTTCCAGGGGGTACCCAAAGAAAGAACAGTCCCTCTGTATGTCCTACACAATTAAACCTCTGTAGGAACTGGTACACTGGTAACAGCCTTCCTGGAACCCTCTGAGGTGCTTATGCCTGTTCTCAGTGTGGAAACTGAGTCGCAAACGAGGACTGCAGCAGTCCAGTGTATTCAGCCTGTAACGTAGCAGTGTGAAACCCCTGGGCCACAAATTATTGGATTTAGTACTTTGTTATGATTAAAAATGTGATTATTTCAGCTTTATATCTTTGTCTAATGTGGTAGCTCTTACAGGTAGTGTATTTCTGATTTGATGATAAGGCTGTGTTGTTACAGTGTAAGGAAAAAAGGATTGAGGTGACCAAAAGAGACACGGCTTCTATTTAAGTAAGTTAGGAAAAGATGATTGATAAGAAAAATTGAGCAATACAGAAACATGATATCCATTTTAAAATATTTTAATGTCAAAGTGCAAAATTCTCAGAAAACATTCCAGGTGGCAAGGATTTTTATTTTTGAAATTATTATTAGTGTCAGGTAAAGGGAGATCACTAAAGTGTGAAATACACCATTCAAGATGCACTGGGCATTTGAGTGCAACATGCTGGCAGATAATACATTATCTTTTTCCCTCCAATATCCATCTTTGATATCACAGTAATCATACAATTAGGACAACAATAATTCAAAGTGATGTACTGTTTAATTACAACCTTCTTCATAACTTTGGTTGTTTTTGGGCCAAATAATGACCTAAATTGGTAAGATGTTGAAACACTTTCAACTCATGAAACATGGGAGATTTTTTAATATAGGAAGACTATTGCTTCTTACTAATGGGAGGAAGGAGCAGAGCTGGTAGTGAGTGAATGAAGAATTAACACCAGAGAAAGACTGCCCTTTGGGACTTCTCCCAAGGTAGGTCAAATCCTGATAATTTGTTTTTGTAGAAATACCTTGTTTGAAAGCATTCTACTAGATGTGTGTCTAAAACAAGGTTTAGCACACTGGAAGGCATTCTTCCTTTCTTGTGTGCTTCTGTGGCATGAATGCAAGGAAGAGGATGCACCTCTTCAATCTTTCATATCTACTTTTATCCAAAGATAGTGCTTCAACCTCTTCAACTTGTTTTGTTGCCCATTAAAGGGAAACAGCTCACGCAAGGGATGCTTTCGAAGACTAAGGGAGGCTGCAGGGTTTGTTGGGCTGAACAAGACATACGCTAAACAACAGCTGCTTTTTTTCCTTTACTAAATTCTCCCATCTCACCCCACAGCACTTCTTAGGTGTCAGCTTAAACTATTAAGCTCCCGAGGCTTAACCTGGAGAATCTTGAACAAAAAAGGTCAAGATTCAAAAAGAATCGATGGATTCTTCTGCGAAGTTTTATGTTGCCACTTCCTTTCTGCTCTGTTCCTCCTGAGGTACTCCTTCCTGTTCTGTACAGTCGTCCTTTTCGCCCTGAGGCTCAGGCAGTCTGCAGAAACAGTGATTGTCTAATAGCAGAAATGGTTTGCCCTGTGCATATGAAATAGGGTGCAGTCATAGGAATTCAGAGAGAGAAGCCACAATGCTTTAAATAAGAGCAGTGAAGTTAATTTTTCCTACAGTAGATTATAGAAACTGGAATGCATTCATGAGCAAGGAAAACATTTTGAGTCACAGACAAAAGAGCTGTACTGCATTTTTTTTATTACCTGTGAACACCAGATTCTTCTTCCAGCAAGTCAATGGCATCTTTCCCTTTTTTCCTTACAAATTCTTCACTTAGGCCAACCTGCTGGAGGGTGCGTCTGTAGCGATGCTCTGCTTCTTGACGAGCATCATGCTGTGAAATCGAAACTTAAACAGTAAATACTAGAACTGGGGATTCCCCGTAACAGTCAACTGTTTTAAAGTGTACATCTGACACTCCTAATGGGGACAAGATAACAACAAAACCTCCTGTCCAAAATTTTTGTAATCCCTACAGTACAGTATCAAAACTGAATACTAGGACGTCTAATATCTCAAACCCAGAGCTCACCTTTTCCTGCTTCAGTTCTCTTTTTTCTTCTTTCTTCTGTTCTCTTCCTTCTAGCACATTCCAGTCTTACCAGACTAGTATACTTGTGTCTGAGTCCTAACTCTGACACTCATATCAAAAATGTGCAAAAAAAGAGTTGTGGGAAATCCTGGAAGCATGTTTGCATGTAATTAGTAAGAACTAACAACAGTGGAGTTAATAAATGGAGAGTGCCTGTGAAATAGCTTCATAGCTGCTCAATTGAAAAACAAGCATCTTGGGTCCTACATCCTCACTGCCTCCAAATGAACCTTGAAAATCGATGTAGTCTGAGATGAGGGTTTGCCAGAGGGACTGGCCAGTTCATAAAGATTAAGGAGTTCTGTATGGAAGGATAGAAACCTCGTATCAACATGAGTGAACACTATTGATAATGGTGAATTCTTACCAATCTGGTACAGAGAAATGTTACCAATATTTATCACACGCGTGTCCTCTGCCTCCATTATCAGAACAGACAGCCTGACCCAGGAGGGTACTTTCTGTTAAGAAATTTTAAATCAGCATCTTGTCAATGTATTGTCACTATGTCCAACCAGGTGTAATTCCTGCAAGGATGTGGAACTGAAAGAGAAAACCCAGGGAAAAAGATACACTACAGATTGTATCTACAGCTCAGGTGCAATACAGATTTGCAGCTGGTACTGTGTGGTGGATGAGATGTGCTGAATGCAGCCCCAGACTGCAGAGCCTACAGGTGATAAAAGCGACGTAACCATCATTAATGTTCTGTAGCTGTAGATGTACAGAGAAAAAGTATTTAACTGGAGTGCTTAAAACTTTTTTAAGAAAAAAGTTTCGTGTCTCTAGACTGGAGTCTATGGTATTCAGGTGCAGAACAGGTATTTATTTAATTTCTGGTGTGATAAGGCCTTGATTTTGATCAGACCATATACTGTGATTGCAATACATACTAAGAACGGGCAAGTTCCTAGAAATAAGCCTGAATGTTTTTTTCAAGTGGTAGGAGGGAATTTAAGACATACTTTGGTGGCTTTTCCAGGTGTTATTTTGAGTACAGTCCAGAGACTATGCAACCATTTGTATCTTCGTATCCATGAATTAATTTGAGACTAGATTTCTTAATGCCTGTCTTAAATGAAAGACAATTTACGTATTGCCCAGAAACACTCTGGGACTTTGACCAGTTACCTTGGTGACCTGTTCAAAGAGGTATGGTCTGTTCTTGACTCGCAGCTGCATTTCTTCCAGCTCCTTTCTGTATTCTTTTGTTCTGTCTTGCATATTTTGCCTGAAATGGAAAAACTGCCTGTCTATTATAGGTTCCCTCTGACTGTAGTTGATCAAGAATGATGAATTCTCAGTGACTGTTTCATTCTTTAAATCACTTTGGTAATTCTGTTGATTCTGAATGCTGGGAGAAAAACCCTAATTACTGACAAGTTATGGACCTATCAGCAAAGCTCTTCTACTAGACTGTAAGCAAGGAAACAGTGTTCACATTTTTAGAAAACCTTGTCTATTATGTGTTCTTTACCAAGTTACACCTTACAGTTGACTGGTTTGTACAAATTATTTTCTACAAATGTTAATCTAAAGGAAACTGTTCTGTATGGAAGGAGTAGCGTGGAATGGATACAACAGCCAAAAAAGGTTAGACTAGGAATGCTTTTAGACCCACTTTGTCCTAAAGAATTATCTGATGATCCTCAGCTAGTGGAGCAAACAGTTATTTCTGTGCAGAGTAGGATACTGACCAGTTCTGTTTTGACTTCTCCTTTTGTGTTTCCTCCAGACTTTTATGAGGATCCAGTGCTTTTGCTCGGCGGTTCACAGACTTTTGCATAGCTTGACATTTAATTTTCTGTTTCTCCAGCCAATAAAATCCTTCTTTGTCCCCTTCCTTTTTGTTATCTTGGGCATATCTATATAGAAAAAAAGTTACTGATGAGCCCACTGGGGACTGCCAGACCACATGCTAGCTGGGAATTTCACTTTCGTAGCCCTCTAAGGAGAAAAATCAAAATTTCAGCCATCCAAGCGTGCAGTTTCCAAAGCAACTGGGAAACGGAGGAAGACAGCAAAGACGGAGAAACATTTAGGAAATGTGTTGTTGACGTGATGAGGGAAAACACTGATGTTTTTTCCTCCATTTTGGTCAGTAGTTGTATGGTCTTGTAGACAAACTTTTCTACCTACCTGATAGCTGATTCCCTCTTTCTAGTTGCATCTGTAATATGCACAGGAAGGGTGTTGGAAGAGAGAGAGGAAAGTCCAGGCAGAGACTGACTTTTTTGCACTGAAACCTTGGAAAGCTTCTGAGAATCCTGAAAAAAATGAAACTTCATTCAGTGTATTTGTTCACAGACAGTTGCTAGTACAGAATCTCCTCTGTTATTTGCCTACCAAAGGGTGACTGAGCCTTAGCTGTCATAGCTCATCTCTTTGTGTATAGAATTTTGTTCTCTTGTTTGGTCTAGACTTCTGCAGTACTCTCAATACAAGGGCAGAGGTCACAGGATGTTAACCATTCAAAATTAAGTGCTATAAACTTAAGAAGCTGGTATCTTGATAGGAGAAAGCAGTACACAGAAATATCCAGGGACCTCACCTTTGTCTTTTCATTAGCCTGCCTCTGCCTGGCATGGAGACTGGAGGTTCTTAGCTTGAATGGCTTATTACGAGTTGGCTCTTTGATTTCTTGTCTCCTTACTGTTTTCCTCTGAAATGCCCAGTAAAGTTCTTCAAAATCTGGTATTGTTGGATTAATCTTTGGCTTGAAGCTGAAACTTTTGTCCTGTAAGAAGCCAAGTCTTTCCTGCTTAGTTCTGGTGGCAGTTCGGGATTGAGGCTCCCTCCGACAGTTGCTGGTATCTATAGGAGCTTTGGAGCTCTTGAGCAAATCCTTTGCTCTCATCTGAATACGGATTTCCCTGTAGAGTTCAGCTTCTAAAGGATCAAAAGGAAAGCAATGAGAAGATTATGACTGACAAAAAAGGCTGTGAAATTGCCACTGCCCAAGTCTAAACTTTCCATTATGATGGCAGCTACATATACTGTAGGAGAGACCAAACATCCTGTGCTCTCCTTCCCCCCTTTTCAGCCCCTCTCTCCTCTGCCTCCCAGGGAAAAAGAATTCAAAGATACCACTAAAACCATGGTAGGGTCTCTTTCTTAGGCATTAATTTTTAGATATCTCTTTTACTTATTGGAGCAATAACTGAACATAGTCTTCTTCCATTCTGAGGGGTACCAGGTAACTTGTGTCCTTTGTGTTGCAGAAGTGTTAATCAAGGTTCTACACTTTATATGGGACTTACAGTCATTATGTTGACTGTGTGGTACAAACCAGTTGTTCAAGTATACTTGTAACAGATGATGGCTTTTCTATGTAATCTCCAGCAGTAACTGTCTATTTTGGAGAACCTTTTAAGTAAGGAACATCTGATGGATAGATCAAGTTTTGTGACTTCCATGACAAACTTTCCATAGGAAGAATATGTTTCAGATTATAGCATCAAACTGAAGCCCTTCCCTGTGCAGGACTAAATATTTCTGTAAATGCAGACACTTGGCTGGGGGTTGTTTTTTTGCTTTTAGGAAAAAAAAATCAATACTGCTGTTTGCAAAATAAGATGGTTTTGCGTCTATAGGTTTTCTTTGACTGAAGTATGAAATGTTCATTTCTCCTCCCTTCTCATGTACCAGATAGAAATAGAACAATAGTTTGTCCTTTGCTGCCTTTTACCTTTCTAATCTATTTAGGTTAGTACACCCCAACAGAATGTTTTCTGATGAAAACTGAACTGGTGTATCCTCAAGAAGAAATCACTGGGAAACAGTAAAAAAAGAGAAAAGGATGAGAAAAGCCATGATAATCATTAAGGACTGGCTTAGTTCCCACGTTCAAGCATGAAGTCTGTATTGCTTACTTCAAACTTTCAACTGTGGTGGCTTAAACTATCTGAAAGCAAGCAAGCATCAGTAACATTTCCTTGGCTGTCCTTCTGACTAGAATGGTCCTGGCACATACTTCCCTGTTGTAGCACTTAAGCCAGTGCAAGTGGGAATGCAACTGGAAATATCAGAGAATGGCAAGAGAGACTGGACTACTACACTATCACTTAGAACCAAACTAATTGCCTGATGTGGGCTCAGGAGATATTTTTCTCCTCTCCTAGGGGTCCTGTGCAGAATGGATCCCTTGGGTAGGAGTAAAATTGTCACATCTAAGATACTGCATGGACCTTGGAGACCTATGGCACTACATCTGTCTTCGTGTTTGTGCCACAAATCATCTCAGTCCCTTTAGTGTAACCAAAGGTATGGAATCCAGTGCAGGGAAAGACTCCCAAACTGTCACGATCTGCAGCAAAACGGGTATGGAAATCTGTCTGAAGAGCTCAATGTGCCTATGTTTTCTGGGGAGTGGAACAGAACTGCTGCTGCTGACACTGATACAGGACTACTAAGCTTAGGGCACTCCTCTGCAAGGGTATCTAAACAAAATGCAATGACCAGTGACACACAGGAGACTCAACAACACCAGGGGATGTAATGACACTGGCCTTATGCTCCAAGTGACGCCCTGTGGGCCATGATCTTACCTCCCAGCATGGAGGAGACAGCAGGGGACAGGCAGGGAGGTGCTTTTACAGAAAAAGCCCTGGCATGTTACCTTTGAGTTTATCTCCAAGAAGTGAGTCATAAGTAGATTTAGGAACTTTTTTACTGGCTTGCTTCTGTTTGGAGCTCTCATTTGGGGTTGCTGCTGCCAGGAATTTTTGTCTGATAGCTTCTTTCTTTTTCTCTTCCTTCTCCAGAAAACTGAAGGGCCGCTGTGTTGAAAGTAGCAGCTCCTTTCTTTTCTGTGTTGCTGCTTGCCTGCGAATCTCATTCTGCTCCATTATTTCCTGATAAAGGGGCAGAAACACATGGGCAGGTACAGGCTGTGCCCGGAATTGTTTCTGACATTCAGCTTCATCCTGGCTTTGCCTTTTGTCTCTCTGTTTGTCTAGTTCAAGAAACATGTATGACTTCATCAACTCGGACTTTCTGCGAGCTTCCCGCAGTGTCATTTTGAAAGGCTGAGGGATGGTGATGGAAGGAATCCAGGGAGATGAAGCGCTTTTTGGCCTCAAGCGGGATTTAGGAAACAAGTGAGGCTTTTGCTGATCCCAGGTACTGTCCGAGGTGAGGTCGGTCAAAGAACTGGACTGCCTTATGTTACCAGATGTGTGACTGAGACAAAGACATTACGAAGGGGAAATAAGTGAAATTATTAAAAAACAATGTTAAAAGAAGGGAGACAGTATTGATTAAGAGAAAGACACCGTAGGCTGAGCTGCTTGTTAAAAGACAGGCCTAGGGTTTGTTATTCTCAGGCTTCATATTTTGCTTTGCTACCAAAGTTTGTGAGCAGAGCTTTGCTTGTTTTGTTTTCCATGTATAAAATGGAAGTTAGGCCTACTTAGCTTTGTCATGCAATTTATTATGCTGCTAGCACTCTATTGCCAGAAAGGTCACAAGCAAACCAGAAAGTTCCAACTTTAAGATTACCTTGCTATAGCTTCTCAAACATAACAGACAAACGCAGGAGAGGCAAGCAGTTAGGCACGCAGGTGCACAAATCCTAACAAACAGTACCAAACACTAGCATTCCTGGGATGCTGATGGGAATGTCATTACAAGAAACTGCTTTGGTGTGATGGTTGAGAGGTTCAGCTGGAAACTTTGTACCTGAGAAGATGACCATATTATTGATAATAAGAAAAAAAACCCACCTGAGACTATCCTGGGTCTCATTAAAATAGCAAACTTCTCACAGGATGTCTGAGGGTAATTGTGAAAGTGAGTGCAACTTAGGAGATTTATGGGAAGAAATAAATGCAGGCAAAAGGAAGGATCAAGGTGAATCAGAGTGGACCGAGAACAGGAAAGGGAGAAAACGGGGGGGAACAGAAAGTGCAGATCATGTGTGAGCAGACTCCTGGTCACTTGCTGGTGATCACTGCAGTCTCTTCTTCTTCATAAACTATTTCCTTTGTGAGAGCATGCATGTATGACCTGCTAGTGAATGTCAAGCTAGACTAAACACAAGGAAAGACATCTGAGAGCTCGACCTTGGAAAGACCATAGCTCTGAAGACTGGATGCTGGATAGAAATGTGTGTGATCTGCTGGCACATTTTAAGCATGATTAGCTGATGAGTGAGACGAGGATTTGTGCTGTTCGTGTTTCATATGAATGCTGCTTATGTGGGCACTTACTGACCTCTTCCTCCCTGCTGTGATTACACTTGTGGCCAGTGTTTTGGCAACTATACACCTGCATTTTGGGACTTCATGGTCGGCCTCCTCCCTGGTCAGAAGGAGAAGGAATCCTGCACCCCATCCTGCCATCCTTACCAGGTATCATCCTACCTGAGAGCCTCCCTCAGCTTCTCACGCAGAACTTCCGCCTCCCTTCTGAAACCCTCCAGCTCCTCATCTTCTTCGAACACCCCGAGGTCACCCCATAACTTTGCCTGGCACGGTACGCCCGGTTCTAATGGAGACCGCCGGCCTCCCATCCCGAGAGGATGCTCCCAGCTCCTTGCCCGGCGGCGGGAATCTCAGGAATCGGCGTGTTACAGCGTGAGGGGCTGTCTCGTCATCTGGAAGAAATGAAATAAATCGGGAAGTGCTCGTTTCGGGGTTGCGACCCCAACCCCCCCGCCCGGGAGCGCCGCGGCCCGGCCCCCGCCTGACCTGCGGGCCGCCGCCTCAGCCCGCCCCGCTCCGCCCCCCGGCCTGCACCAATCAGCGCGGCCAGCGGCGCTCAGGCCCGCCCCCTTGGCCTCAGGCAGCCAATCAGACGCGAGCCCGGCCGCGCGCACCGCCGTTGTCATGGTGCCGTGGCGCCACTTCCGCTCGCCGTCAGTT
Organism: Dicrurus megarhynchus; assembly: GCA_013399195.1. Taxonomy (NCBI): domain Eukaryota; kingdom Metazoa; phylum Chordata; class Aves; order Passeriformes; family Dicruridae; genus Dicrurus; species Dicrurus megarhynchus. The sequence continues at coordinate 375,000 of VXAD01000736.1, forward strand.
CCGCGGCGATGGCGGCGCTGCGCGGGCGGTCGCTGCTGGCCCCGCTCGGAGGGCGGCTGCGGGCCGGGCCCCGCGCCCCGCTCCGTTCCGCCGCCTCCGCCCCGCCGCTCTACGATGTGGTGGTGTCGGGCGGGGGCATGGTCGGGAGCGCCATGGCCGCCGTGCTGGGTAAGGCTGTGACCCACTCGCCCGTAGGGTGAGATAACCGTGTATAGGATCTCAATGTCCAACAACGCTGTAAAGTTGACTTAAAGCTGTTTGGTGAGCTGATCAGTGATGAGCCTAGACCGGTCCGTGTGTGTGCATAGCTGTTAATGGAGCCGTTACTGTAGTGTTTCTGTCAAACATGCTCATCTTTAAACAGCTGATGGATAACGTCACTCATAGCTGAAAATGCTTTTCTGATTATAGAATCATAGAATGGGTTGGAAGGGACCTTAAATATCACCTAGTTCCACCCCCTGCTGTATGCAGGGAAACCTTCCGTAGACCAGGTTGCTCTGAGCCCAGGCAACGTGTCCCTCGAACGCCTCCACGGTTGGGGCACTTACAACTTCTCTGGGCAACGTGTTCCAGGCTCTCACCACCCTCACAGCGAAGAACTTCCTCTTAATATCTAATCTAAACCTACTCTCTTTCACTTTGAATCCATTCCCCCTTGTCCTGTCACCACATGGTCTTGTACAAAGTCCCTTTTTTGTCTTTCTTGTGGGCTCCTTTCAGGTACTGGAAGGCCACAATTCAGTCACCCCTAAGCCATCTCTTTTCCAGGTTGAACAAACCCAATTCTGTCAACCTTTACTTGTAGGAGAAGTGCTCCATCCCTCTCATCATTATTATCTGATCCCAAGTTTCATTCTCTAACCCTGTATTTTAAACACTGGAATACCAAGTTAAAATGTATTTCTGCTTGCTTTGTGTCATTAGAGATCCTGAGAGTACTGGCTGCTTCTTTATTTGCAACATGGATTCAGAAGGGTGCAATAGTGAGAGAAACCTAAAGAAAATAGTGCACAGAAGATCAAAGATCCTGAGCAATAGGTGTTTTGCAAGTATAAGGGTTACCTTGCAAACTTATGTTCTGCTTGTATTGTTAAACAAGAGCACAGTGGATTTGAGACAGCATAAGGATCCCCTCCAGCAGTGGTATCTAAGGCGGAAAGCAGGTTTGGGACTTCTCAGGACATGAGGTTATTACTACACGTAATCTAGAAAATATGCCCAGGACACTGCTGTCTTTAGGGCTGCTGTAGTAGTAAACTCTAGATGTTGCAAGGACAGGACTTCTCAGTACCTCCTGCATCTGTACTGGTTGGGATGCTGCAAGCGTGGCCAGCTCAGCTGCAGTGTTTTACACTTTACTTGAGTCTTCATTTTTTTTCAGTTCTCTTTAACTGGAAGTTTAAAGTCTAAGCTGCCTGTGCTATTCCATTGTCAGAATGCAAGGACAGAGAAAACATTAATGTAATTGCTACATATCATGGAAGTTTTATTTTGATCTCCTAAAAGGTGAATTTATGTTTAAGCTCTGGAAAATGTGTTCTGTGCATGGAGTAAACATTGCAGATTTCACTTGTTAATACTCCAGTAATGAATTTTCATTTTAAAATGGCACAAATTTGTACAAAAATGTAAGCTTTATGTAAAAAGAAAATATGTAATCCTTGCTTTAACTGCAAAAGGGTTGTCCGTCTCAGTAACAGGACTGTAGTCATAAAACTTTAAAATACAAAAGGGTGCCTGCCTGGTCAAAACCTGTATTGTAAATGCATTTCTTTATTAAGTGTTGCATCTACTCCATCTTATTACAGAAACTCAGGTGTTTTGTTTTTGAGATTTTTGGCAGGAGCATTGTAACAAAGCCTGTATTTGCTTATTTTAGGGCATGATATCCACTTCCATGACAAGAAGATTGCTTTGCTGGAGGCTGGTCCTAGGAAAGAATATGATCACATGCCAGACAGTTACAGTAACAGGGTCAGTTCTATCTCCCCAGGATCAGCAACCCTCCTGAGCAGTGAGTATGATTTTGTTGTTTACATTTTAAACGTTTATATTTGAGCTGGTTTTGTTTAAACAAAAACCCTTTTGACCATGTGCTGCCTTCATCCTAAACTCAATAGAATTATTTGCCTTTGTCTCTACATGCTGAGTTGTGTTTATTAAATCAGAATTATCTTGATAACAGGGATATGTGTTCTGGTATCTTGGTCTGATTTGTTATTATGTAAATATTTGTGACATTAGGCTAGTGAAAGGTTGTAAGGTGCTCTCTGCAGCACCTGGAATGTTCTATTTACGAAAGAAGCTTAGTGCTTTATAGTCCAGTAACTCAGTCCTCAATTAATGAGGATTAATTGTCATTTTAAAGAGATATTTGAGCCTTGATTCCTTATGGAGAAAGAAATCTATCCAATAGTGGCTGTGCATTTCTGTGTCTGTTTTATTACCCAATGATGGGACAGTGAGAGTTGTCTCTTAGGTTGGAGGTTCATGGAGAGCTCTTGTTTCTTTCTTGCTGGCTTGTGTTAACAGTAGAACGGTGTGATTCTGGAGCTGTGAGGCAGACCTGGCCCTGTCTAGGGATGGTGCAAGCCAAGCCTGAGCATAGTCAGGGAAGGGTGGAGGAGGGTGTGGAGTGAGCTTCAGTTTTGTTTTGGTCTCAGTGTCACATGTGAACGTGTATCTCCATGTATTTGTGTCCTTTTTCTGTTTCAGGTTGTGGCGCCTGGGATCACGTCTGCAGCCTGAGACTCAAACCATTCCGGCGAATGCAGGTGCCTGACTTCGGGCTGCAAATACACCACATGTCTGTCTACTCTGAATTCTCAAAAGTACTTACATCAATGATACAAAGGTTTTTCTTTCTATGATAAAGGGCAGGTCATGCTTACATTCATTCCTGTCCCTTTTTTGTGGGTAGCAGTCTGCTCAGAAATACCTGTCCTCAGGGTCTTGATGGTACAGGTTGAGAGGTGGATTCCTAATGGAAGCTGTAGATATTGAGGCATGGGTATTAGCAAGGAAATAATGGTAAAGGGTGTATTGGTTGGGCTGGTATAGAGTTACCTCTCTTCATAGTAGCTTGTATGAGGCTGTGTTTTGGATTTGTGTTGAAAACTGTTGATAACACAGTGATGTTTCAGTTACTGCTGAGCAGCGCTTACACAGTGCCCGGGCCGTCTCTGTTTCTCACACTGCCCTGCCAGTGAGCAGGCTGGGGGTGCACAAGAAGCTGGGAGGGTACACAGCTGGACAGCTGACCCTGACTGATATTCCATAGCATATGGTGTCATGCTCAGCAATAAAAGCTGAGGAAAAGAAGGGAAGTTCGGAGTGATGGCGTTTGTCTTTCCAAGTAACCATTATGCTTGATGGGGCCCTGCTGTCCTGGAGATGGCTGAACACCTGCTTGCCCTTGGGAAGCAGTGAATTAATTCCTTGTTTTGCTTTGCTTGCACATGTGGCTTTTGCTTTTCCTATTAAACTGCATTTACCTCAACCCATGTGTTTTGTACTTTCACCCTTCCAGTTTTCTTCCCCATCCCAGTGCAGGGGAGTAAGGAAGCAGTTGTGTGGGGCTGAGCTGCCTGCTGGGGTTAACCTACAGCAAGGTTGTAGGGTAGCTTTATATGTCAATTATGTAACAGGAAAGTAGGGATAAAAAACTTGACTTGGAATTACTTTTTGAGCTTAAGCTAAATCACTTAAAGAAATTAGTTATGTGATGCACTTTAGTAGCTGGGAATGGACAGTAATACAGGATGTTTCCTCTAGTTCTGTGTTTCTAGATCACTGTGTCTTTTTGCTGTTAAGTCCCTGAAATGGACAGCATTTCTTTATCACACTGCTTCATGTAATGTATTTTTATTTTGTAGGTATGGGATGCCTGTTCAGAAGCCATGATCGTTTTTGAGAAAGATGACTTAGATGACATGGGTTACATAGTGGAGAATGATGTCATTATGTCTGCTCTCACAAAACAGTTAGATGCAGTGGCAGGTAGTGGACAACTGCTTTAATGTTTTATTTCCTGAAGATAGCTTTCAGTTACTTGCCCTCTATTGTGTGTACTAAGTCTTGAGAGGAAGAAATTCGTCTAACAAGTAACTCTTGAGAAATGGGCAGCTTCTGGAATTGGGAAGGGAGGGAGAAATCTGATTTCCAGAGGCTACAGAGCAGGAAAGCACTTGCATATGTAGTTCTCCAGAATACAGTCTCTCCAAAACTGGACTTAATTAAAAGATCTGTAGCTACTTGTCCAGAGCAGACCTGGCAGTGACAAGGGGTTGTCCAGATCTGTTCTTTCCAGGCGCCTTGAGAATTGTAGGGTGAGCTCCTAGGGTGCTGTTAAGACATGCATGGCCGTGGCTGTTGTAGCGATGTTTCTTTTTCCTGTCTCTATCATGCTGTGACCACGGTACTTTGTGTTCCCGTCAGACCGAGTGGAGGTTTTCTACAGGAGCAGAGCAGTTGGGTACACCTGGCCCCTTCCTTCCCACAGCTGTGACACAAGCCCTTGGGTCCAAGTTGAGTTAGCTGATGGACGCAGACTTCAGACCAAGCTACTGGTAACTAAGCTCTTTATTTCTGTTGATAAGGCGTCATCTTTAACCCAAGTGCTTTCCACTGGATTTGGTTCTGATTCCATGTGTGCTGCTCCACCCTTGTGGAGTGCTAGAGTGAGGTGAGTGGCTAACCCTGTCAGAGAGGGTGTGGGACACTGAGCACAGCCTTCTCTCTACGTGGTGCAAGGAGACACTGCTGAATTCGAGAAGAGCAGAAGGGACCACCTCTTGTGGTTTTTGGGGAATTTTTTTTTTCTGAATGAACAGACAATGTATAGATGCAGGCTGAGGTTTGTAGAGTGAAATACTAGCTCCTAGTCCTTCTAGGAGCTGCTGAAGAAGTTGCTTTGCATCTCTTTGTTTTACAGATTGGTGCAGATGGTCATAATTCTGTGGTCCGGAAGAAAGCTGAAATTAAGAACATTGAACATCAGTACGACCAGTCAGCTGTGGTGGCAACTCTCCATTTATCTGAGGTAAAATTTTGCTAAACTGACTCTTCTGTAAGCAGCAGAACCTAAGAGGGCGATCTGGCTTGCTGTCCACTTGCTTCTTTCCACTGTAGGCCACAGACAACAATGTAGCATGGCAGCGGTTCCTTCCCACCGGGCCAATTGCGCTTCTTCCGGTAAGGTGACTCTGTATTTTTTTTAGTGTTTTAAAAAATTTTTTGTAGTCTAGTAACTTTATTTCTGTCCACGCCTTTCTGTGTTGGTTCTGTCTCTTAAGAATTTGCGCATCTGCCCTTTACTCTTCATTTATTGCATTTTCCACTCCTGCTGTCCCACTTTATCCTTGGTATTTCCCACTTGTAGCAAGTTGGGCTGGAACCGTAATTTTCAGAGGGACTGGTGTGAGGCAGGGCAGTGGGGAAATCTTTGCACTGAATATTTATTTTTGCTTCTTTTTCTCTTGATATTTACCCTTGACGTTCTCTTAAACTAGCTGTCTGACACTGCCAGCTCTCTGGTCTGGTCTACATCTCATGACCATGCATCAGAACTTCTCGCTATGGATGAGGAAAGCTTTGTGGATAGCATCAACTCTGCCTTTGTGAGTATCAGCCTTGTGGCAGGTAAGAGGCTTTAAGAAATAGAATGGAATCGTGTAGCTTAAACAGCAGTAACAGGAGAGGTGGATTCTGAAGTTCCTTCCTCTGGTCTGAATTATATTAAAAAGGCAGTTAGTAAAGAAAAGATGATCCCTTGGGACTGAATTAGGTTAGTTCTGAAAATCACAGAAGTTGACCTAAATTTCCAAAAGGTAGGAAGAGTAGGCTCATCCTAGTTGGAAATTTTTATGTCCTAAAATGGTGAAGATAGGTTTGTTTTTTTTTTTTACTGTATAGTTTTGTCCAAGTGGTTAAAATTCAGTATTTGGAACTCAGATTTTTTTTTCAGCTGAGTTCTTCTATAGGTCTAGTTTGGGTCAACTTCCAAAGATTTGTTTGTTTGTTTCAGTGGAGCAACATAAACCACTCTGACTTCATTGACACTGCTGGGGCCATGTTTCGTTCTGCCATTTCACTCCTGAAGCCCTCTGGCACTGCAGTCCGTCAGCTGCCCCCAAGTGTTGCTAAAGTAGATCCAGAGAGCCGAGCCATGTTCCCTCTTGGAATGGGGCATGCGACAGAGTATGTCCAGCACCGTGTGGCTCTTATCGGGTAAGGTCCTCAGTGGTAGCCCTTGGGTGAGTGGGTGGCATGTGGTTAGAAATGACGTCAACAAATTAGATGTTAGAAATAATACACTGTTCCAGTTTGACTTTATCCAGGTCCAGTTTGTTCTGTGTGCCCTCATGTCCTTTTGTATGAGTAGCTTTCTGCCCATTATCTGTGCTTTCTGTGTAAATCGAAAGATAATTATTTCCCTTTCCTGGTTTGTACAGTCCAGTGAAACAATCCAGTATCTCATGCTGGATCTGTACTTCCCCTTACATTGTACCAGCCATTCTGTGCACCAGTTTGAGTTTTAAACTCACCTTTCTTGAACAAAAATGACAAAAATTATTCCATGTGGGATGTCAGAGACTTTTGTATGGTGGCCTGTTCAAATAGGAAAATACCTCATTTCTTAGGTCTAAGGTCACATGTACTTTCTTCTCTGCCCCAGCTGCAGTATGGTGGTAGCTTTTAGTAATTCTTGGGTGCTGTGGTGCACTTCTCATCTTTCCAACCTGTGAGCCACTCTGTGCCTGGGAGCACTCTGTGCTTTATAGCTTGGTATAGTACATGATCTTGCATTTCATATCAAAACTTCATTTAATTTCTCTAACTTTGTGACTCCCATATCAATATGTCTGTCTTTGTGCTTTACAGATAAGTCTGTTCATAGAAGAACCCGATTTTGTTTCTATTCAATGACATCCCACTTCTCCTTTGCACTCATGATGTCTGTCCACTTTGTGCAATGTGCCATTGACAGAGCTCCTGTTGTGCTGAGGTCACTTACAAAAACATTAAGGCCTGTTCCACGCGTGATCTGAGAGGACCTTGGCTAGTGACCTCTTTATAATTTTTCCTTTCAGAGCTGCTTTTTGTAACCTCCCCTTTGTCTTGCTTCTTACAACTGGAGAGGCAGTCAGGTAGCTCAGCATAGCGTGCAAGGAGGTACTGGATAAAGCACATATGCTGCTCTAAAGTGGTTCATTGCAAAGAGGTGAGGAGTGCTACACTGATCCCTTCTGCGGTTTGTCAGCCATTGTGGCTTTCTTCAAGAAGGGAAATAAACTTCTGTCTTCTCTTGCTGCAGGGATGCAGCACACAGAGTCCACCCACTCGCAGGACAAGGAGTAAACCTGGGCTTTGGTGATATTGCATGTTTAGCTCATCACCTCAGTGCAGCAGCCTTCAATGGGAGTGACCTGGGTAAGGCTCCAAGACACCGCAGTGGCAGTAAGAGGATTAGTCTTACAGGCCTTCGCTGCTCCACCAGGACAAGCAGTACTTCTGGTTAAGCATGCTGCTGTCTTGTGTTTCAAAGCTTTGTTGAAGCAAAGCTGTTCTGATGTCCATTGGTTGTGGGGCAGTTTAAGGTTCTTGGATGCAGTTCCCATCCCGCAGATCTTAAAGCTGCTTTAAAAAAATAAAGCTCTGCAGGATGGCAATTAAAGATGTGGTGAGATGAAGAGCACTAGCTGGTGGAAGGAGGTCTTTATTGAGATGGACCATTTCTCTGTTCTCTTTCAGTTGCCAGAGGAAACTGCTCTATAGATAAGATGCACAATTGTTTGTGGCACATCAAGTGTAATAGAAGCATTCAATTATCTCTTCCAGGCTCTTTAAAACACCTCCTCAAGTTTGAAACAGAACGTCAGAGGCATAATGTCTCCTTGATAGCTGCTACTGATGTGCTAAAAAGGCTGTACTCCACCACACTGGCTCCTCTGGTGTTGCTGAGGACATGGGGATTACAAGCAACAAATGCCCTGCCTCCTGTCAAAGTAAGGATCTCACTTCAGTAAGGGCTGTAGGAATTGTCCAAAAGTATTCGTGGAATATGCACAAAATGTAAAGATTTTTTTGTTTGTTTTAAATGAAACATTTTTGGTTGGAAAATACTGCTTGTTTAAACTGGGGGGTTCGTGTCCTGAATAGGCCTGAGGAGTTCCTAAATAACTGATGGCTCAGTAGTGACTGTTTTTTTTTCCTGCAGCACAAGGGAATATAAAGGATCTAAGTGTCTTATACTGTATATCAGTAATTAGGAGTTCGAGGTCATCAGAAGTTTTTGGCTTTATTTTGCTATGGAATTAAAACGTCAAACCTTGAATTGTATTCCAGCAATGCACAGAAGAAACAGCCCTATGAAGACACCTCTTCACCAAGACATTGGGTGGCTTCACAGATGCAGTGTGCAGCCCACACTTAGACCTGTTTCTGTGCTGTTCTGCCTTGTGCATTGTTCCCTCATGGCAGAAGTTCAGGTCTCTAAAATGGAAATTACCTGAGGAAGGCAGTGGTGAGGAGTTTCTGTCTTAAACACAGACCCTCTGTTTGCAGCATATCTGCCTGAACTCCTCACCCTCTTGACCTAGTTGCTGGATTTTTGTGAGGTTCCTTAATCCCTCTGCTCTCAAAGCTCCCAAGCACCACCACATTAGATTCTCATTTCTGGATTGTAATTTTTTTTTCATTTATTCTTCATCTTCATATTAAACACAGGAGCCCTGTTTCCTTTGTGTTATGGTCACAGTTGAGACACTTCCTGAGTTGAAAATCAGTACATTCCTAAGGCAGAGCAGCTGCCATTGGCACGGTGTCTTCATTAGGGAAGACCATGCTGCGGCTTCAGTGCTCTGAATTTTTTTTTCCTCTTTCTCTGTTTAAAATAAACAAATGAAGACCTCTTTTCTGAGCACAGAACCTGTTGGTAACACCAGTTTTGTGCTACTCAGGAAGGAAAGGAATGCTATGATTTTGTTCATTTTCTAGGACATAGGGATAGGTTCTCTGCACGTGGCTAGAAAGACTGGCCAAGAACTTTGTTCATTTATACAAGAGGGAAAGTACCTAAAACTTCTTTTTAGAACACATGCTTATGAATTACTTCTCTTTTTCTTCTCTTTTAGGAGCAAATAATGGCTTTTGCCAGCAAGTGATCCGTTGTCAGTCTACATGTCAGCAGCTTGCCTGTGAATGCATTGCCCTTAAAAGGACTGTGACTAACTTGAATCTTCGAACTGTTATTTTAATTTGCAGTAAAACTGAGGGATTGAGCTGTGTATTACATTCATCCACTGGTTTATGCAAAAGCTGTCTTATTTGCCCTCCTCAAGAGGATTTAGGGTTTCTTTCCATAGTACCACGATGCTTTCAGCCACAGAACTAAATGTACAATGTGCTTTTAATTTGGGCCTCCTGAATGGAAGACTGGGGTGGAAACAGCTGTCTGTCTTTTGGCAAACACAGTGCTGAATTTTGCCAACTATTGGTTAATTTTTATCAGCTTTTGCTGCTCAATTACTTTCAGTTTCTTCTGATGTGATTTCTAGAGCTGTAAAGTCACTCCTTGGTTCTTGGCACCTCAGCTCAGACAGGTGCGGTAGTTTGCAGGAGAGGGAGACAACTCACTGTGGCAGATATATTTTAAAACTGTCTCATTCTTTCACCCTCTTCCCTGCCTTTCTCTTGGTGCTTTATTTAATAATGGTGTTTCTTGTGGAACTGGGTAGTCTTAAGGGCTCCATGGAAAAGATGCAAGGCAACAATAATATCTGAGAAAGAAAACTATACCACAACATCTTGAATATTGTTAAAAATGCTTTAATTACTAAAATAGACAATTCAAGATATTCTGTCTTAGGTTCCAGACACCAGCCTTTTGCATTAGACATTTGTCACTCACAAAATTAACGTAAGCACTGTCCATGGGCCAGATTTACACATATGGTTGACCAGTATCAGAAATTAACATCAGAAAGAATGAAACATAAGTTCTGAACTGAAAGCCATGACTTGTGCTTTTGCAGTCACTCATATTAGGCAGTTCCTGTTAGTGGCTGGCTAAAAGACATTACAAAGGAGAAGATAAAAATCAGGGCGGCAAGTAGAGCTCTTCTCTTAAAAGGCTGCTTACTCTTTAGTTTAGCTAATAAATAATCTCATTGCACTAGGGAAAGTGTGAGGACTTGACTGGGTTGTCCAGATCCCCCCACCCACTTGGGTAGCTCAGATGTAAACAGCAGGGGCTCAATTCCGCAACCGAGTTTTTGTTTCTCCAGTAACTGAAGGATCATGCCAGTAATAGACAGCAGCAGTTTTGCTTCAGTTAATGAATTGTGCCACTGACAAATGAAGGCCCTGAGCATTCAGATTAAATGCAACTTTGGTACTGGGAAGCAGATGCTCCCCCCTAGCATTTGTCGTACCAGAGTCTGAGGAAATGAATTCAGAAAAAACATTTTCCTCTGCATGGTACCCTTCTTCTAGCCCCTCCTTGCTTCAGATCAAACCCAGCCCTCAAGCACTCCTCAGGGCTAGTGTGTTCAGGGGGGCAGATAACACTGCTGCTTCTTCCTTAGGTACAGCATCCCACCTTCCCTTCCTCTTCAAAACACAGCCTCACTGCTGACAGCTCTTAGCCCTGAGATCCAGGAGGAGTTTGTCATAGCACTGGCTCAGACTGAAAGATGACTTTTGGATTATTAAATTAGCTCATTCTCAGGATAACGCAGCCTGGCCAGTAACCACAGCATCCTACTTCATGTTTTCTGAGAATACAAAAGTGTTCACCAAAGACAAAATGAAATGCATTTGCAGTCACCTTGTTCTGCAGACCAAAAGCACGCCTTGCACCCTCGTGCTGTAAAACCTGAGATACGAGAAGGGGTAGCTTAATCAGCCACAGGCAAACTTGCACTGCTAACTAGAGGAAAAGGACTAATGTTGACAGTAAGGCAGATTTCTAAGTCTCCAAACTGTTTGGCAAGACCATTGAAGACATGAGTGCACTACTTCCTCCCCTTGCTGGGAATTACTGATTATTTTCAAATCCAGTTTGCAGAGAAGGGAGTGTGAGGGCAGTCTTTGGTTTGACAGAAGCAGGAAAGGTGTTTTAGAGCAAACAGGTAACTGCAACTGCCCAACAGGAGAGTGTTCATCACAAGAGATCAGTGGATAAGAGTTTCCATTAGTCACGTGAGTAATATCTCTTTGTTGTGATGGGGTAAATTCACCTGTACCTTACACATTCCTTGGGGAAGAGAAGACAGTAGCAAGCTGCCAATTATTTCACAGGTTGGAAGAAGTCTCTACAGCTGTTTTGACTTAGGGCAATGGATGGGTTTCAAATGGGGAACCACACCTTAGACCTCACTCCAACAAAAGGGGCTGTGGTGCTTGGACAGCTCACTGGCCCAGCAGGTCTTGCTGCACTGTGCCATGCCTGCTGCCCTTGGGATAGCACTGGACTTGACTCTTGGGTGAGCAACACCTCAAGTTTGGTGTCCTGAATCAGTTCACCCAAGAACCTGAGGAGCACCAGCAGCAGAGGGAAGAAGGCTGTGGAGTGCCTTACTGAGAGCAGAGAAACAGAGCTGGCTCTCCCAGCGAAGTGAGCTGTCAGATCAGCCATTTAATCTGACTGCAATCTCCTCGTGGGTGGAATGTGACAAGCACTTCTTCTGGCAGTTGAGTTTCAATAGCTGGCACTGCTGCCTCGTTGTGCCAGCACAGCTATGTGTTATGACTACATGCTAAATGAATAAATTTATCAAGTCTGGTAGTCAGATGTACAGTGTAGCTGCACAGACTTGCAAAGGGCAGCAAAACTAAAACACAGGCACGCATTCTGCTTGGGAAATGACTACTGCCTAAAAAAATGCTTGGTAAATTACTGTGTTTTAGCCAACACCTTTCCCAAAAACATGTCCAAAGTATACTTATAGCAGGCCTTTCTTGAAAGGCTGGAATATTCTTGCCATGTATTAGCTAAACTAGTGGCTGGATTCTTGGAACACTGAGGTTGGCAGCAGCCAGAGTTGCTCACTTTTCTCTGAATGACTGTTGATGCTATTTTAAATTTCTGTAATTAACAAGTCACAAGCAAACTTAAGTTATGTATGTTTAAATAGAAGGGGGTAGGGGGAGTCACGTGTCTGTAGTCTGCCACCACATCCAGGAACTCTGTGCTTCTAACAAACTTGCTGGTGAAAGCTGGTTTTGAGCCCCTTGCGTATCCTCTGCTGGAGTTCAGGCCTTTTGACTTTCATAAGGCAGATTCTGGATCATTTATGGCAATCATAGTTATAAATCATACTGTGGCAACTCTCATTAGGCAAAATGACAATCCAGGGTAAAGATCAGTTGTATATCTTTGGTCCATGTTCTGCTCTGTGACCAGTCCCAGCTGAACAACATACCCGGAGATTGCAATTTACTTTCTCAGCCTTTCAGAAATGCTGAAGTCCACAGCAGCATCACAGGTCAATAGGTTATCCCCAGAGACTGCAGCAGGTAAAAGGTAGCACCCAAAGTCCAGCTTGTCTCTATGTTGTTTACTTTCTTTGTCAACTATAAAGGAAGAAAAACAAGTTGTTCCTGACAGTTCTCTAGATTCGTATGTTGCACCAATGACAGCAACTACATGTTACAAATCTGGAAAGATTCAGTAGATAATTAGCCAGAAAAATGAACTAATGCATATTGATTGATAGGGATTTAACTGTTTTTTCTCACCTGTAAGATGGTGTTGTCCCTAAATCCAAAACCTTCCTTTAATAAAGCAGTGATGTAAGTGAGATCCATGCAGAGGAAAGGACTGGCTGAGTTGTACCTCTCCATGTTATCACAGACTAGAAGAGGACAAAAGAAAAAAAAGGGGATCTCAGCAAAATAAAAGCTTTAATCCACATTGTACATTTGAACTGAACTCAAGCCAAAGCTTACTAAAACAAGCCACCCTCTTCTATTAGTGGGTATATATGACACACGGTACACGCTACAGAGCTGTTCTACAATGTTGGAGAATAAACCATATAGTACATCCAGTTTCTCTTAACTCCATCATAAGTACATCTCTTATTACAGCAACATAATCCACACAGCTCTTTTGAAGAACCTCTATTCAACTGGTAACTAGCAGGGTGTTGGTAGGTTACTTATTTTTCAAGAACATAGCATCGCTTCTTTTCCTCATCTATTCTCCATGAATGGCTCCAGCAATGGATTCCACCTTCTAGAGTGGCAATCCAATCACACATAGCCAAGGAAATGGAAGAGGCTATTGCCCAACCCACCGCTCCCTCACTGCAGCTAAACAAGATTCCATAGTCAGGGTGACAGTGACTGGGAAATGTATTTACACTAAGCATCGTTTTCTAGACCTGCTGTTACTGCCCTGTTCTACCGGCACGAGTAGAAAGAGCAAGAGCAGAGTTCACTTCCTTCTAAGAAAAGACGAGCAGCATCCTTCTACTATTGAAATGAGATAGAGAAGAATTAATCCGGGATCACGGAATAGGTCTCCTAAAGCTAAGTAAGTGGTTTGATAATGTTAGGTAACATCTTAGCCATGACTTTGGAAATAAGCTCTCTCGCTATCCAGGGAAAAAATAACAACCAACCCACACTCCAACTTTAGAGCCTAATCCCCCTATTCAAAATCATCCAAGTTTCCAGGGAGATTAAGTTTAACTGAAAAATCATTAAAATTTAGGTCTTATTTTAGGAAAAAAGTCAGTCCTGAACTACGTAATTAAGCATCTTCTGCTGAAAAATTAGGTCTACTAATTCTCACAAGAATGATCACAGTTCAGAGATAACTTGCTTTTAGACATCAGTAGCCAGGCAAGATGGGAGCTCTTTATCCACAGGAGGTACAAAACCAGAACAAGCATTCAGGAAAAAAGACAGGGGGAGGTAAAGGAAAGCAGAAGAGGCTGACTTAAAAAAACCTTTACTCTCTCCCTCCATTTTGCTAGAGATTAAATAGGATTTAATGTGACAGACTTACAGAAGTCAGCGCTCTCTTAAACTCAGAGAGTTGCAGTTTGACAGAAGGAGCTCTTGATACAGCAAATTCACTTTCTTTTGTACTGACACGAACTATCTCCTTCTGATCAGAGCTGTAAAGCCACCAACCCCTCACTGCTCTATCAGTATTGTCTTCTGCATCAGTTAGAGGTTTTGACTAAGAGGTGTAAGTGAAATAAAGGTTAAACAAATTTGCTTTTCTTCCCAGTCAAACTCACATTATGTACTGCCTACACATTCATATTTTTGTTATTTCTTGTCCAAACCAGTTTCCCAAATCATGACAATTACCTTCTTTGGCTTTTCTTTCAAAATCTCTCACTTCCAGAACACCTCCTCGTTCATAATCTGAAAAAGATGTGAGAAAACATCATCATAGACCTGATAGCATCTGAGTTCTTTATCTAAATTGACCCTAGAGTGCAACTCAGCGATGCTGCACTAGGAGTGAGACCCGTTCGGAACAGAAGACAGAGCTGCAGGCGTAACTGGAGCCCTGAGCACGTTTCATGTGCTGAACTCTGAACACCAAACTGTACTGACAGATAAATGTCATTCCCTCAAGGCATTTTGTGTGTCTCCTCTTTCTCAATAACATTCCTTTCCTCTGCTCCCCATGGCTCCAGCCTCCAGGGTTCCTCTGTCTACCTTCTGGTTGAAATGCTGGTTGACATGTTATCCCAGATTTACCGATTAGGTTGGTGTCAGCTGCTCGATCATAGTAATAGGAGAAAGCATAGAAGGAACTTCCACGAATCTCATCTGGTTGGTGAAGTTTCCCTTTGACAACCTTGAGTACTTCTAAGTAGCAAGGCTTGAATCCTGTTTCTCCTGTCAGGAAAAACACAGATGGGGTGAGCCAAAGAGCATATGCATGAGATGGAAGAAATAGTGGCAACAGGAGGAAAAATGAAAGAAGCAGAGACTAAAGCATCAGAGGAAGAGCTTAGATATCCCTTCTGTAATCCAACATGGCACCTGCACACAGGCAAGGACTCTAGAACACCATCATCAAAGAGAACTGGTTAGAGCAGATCACTGCTGTGTCTGAAAGAAGCGCCGCACAAACTACTTCCATGTCAGGCAAAACTCCCATTGACATGTTCTGTGGTCAGCAGAATCTTCTACATTTGCTGCCACCTGTTAGATAAAACCTTGCTTTCCCTCCCCATCACACTGTATTTTTACCAACCCACTCCACACACACCAAATCTGCAACTCAGCTCTCATGTTCCCCAATCTGTTCAAGTCTATGATGGTAGCAGACTCACCCTCTCTATGCAGCATTACAGACTTATTATTAGAGACTCTTAAGAAATAGTTCCACAAGTGAGATTAACTGATAGGCCAAAATGTTTGTACCCTAACACAGACAGAATTTTTGCACTTTGCTCAAAGCCTCAGAAAAACCTCCCTTATTTGCACAAGTAATTCTCAACATTGCCTATAAAGGTATAATTTGTAGTAAGAGCTCACAGTCAGAGGACAGGTTACAGGTCAGCTACAGGTCTTACAACTTCAGATTTTAATTTGGATTTCTCAGAAGTCAACCTCTACAAGTGGGCAGGTATCCTTCATATCCCAATCATCATCAATTAACTGATGAAATATTTGACAAGGAAAAACTCAGATTCTGGAGATAAGACTTATTGTAAAAGAAACAAGTCTCCTCAATTTACCTTCTTTGTTGCCACCATAGCGATATTTCACTCCCCCAAAATGCCACTCTGCCTCCAACTGCCTCGGCAAACAAGAACTGCGGAACATTTGTCCATCCACAACTGGAATGAGAGCAGAGAGGAGAGTCAGAAAGCACAGAATTTAACACAGCTATCAATATGCAGAACCAGAAAAGGCTGAAAGATCTTCATTAAAGTCTTTAAGCAAAAGTACAAAAATCTGAATTGATGGCTCTAACTGATTATAAATTAAAGACCTGTCTCAAGTCTGGAAAAGCTGTGTCCATTTTGTCCTGGGCTTGACATTTCTTAATGAGATAAATGATACAAGGATATCTGGATAATGGCTATTCCCCACAAAAGACAAGAAATGAGGTAATAAACACACAGATACATGAACCCTAATGACAGCAGATAACCAAGACAAACAGCAACTGAGCAATGAAGACAAAAACTCCTAAGGCAGAGATCAATGGCCACTACAGGATCCACTGAATGTACCTTTGAAGGGTTCAACCAGAAATACTGTAACTGATAAGAAGAGAACATGATTATTGCTGCACACGCAGGTCTCGCACAGAAAGCAAACTTCTAACAGAATGCTTGAGGCAGACTGTGGGACAGAAAAATTTACTTTGTGATGCTTAGGGAAAGACTCAAAGGCTGGGAAAAGGGGGAATCAAGGGATCAGTGAAGTGCAAGTATGGCAAACCAGCGGGAACTATAAAAAAAGACAATTACAAGTAAGCAGGCAGCTGGTCAGTGTGCTTTTCTGTGCGAGCCTTGTGACTAGTCATGCAGTCTGTCCTATCTTCTTAATCACTATTCCAAACTATTTTTGATTTGAGTACATTCCAGTAGTTATCACAAGTCTGGCTAGCTATCAAGTAAGAATCCAGAAGGTGGGAAAGCCCCAGGTTCTGGCCAGAGACTAGACAAAAGGCCCAAGCTCTGAGTGAGAGACTGGAAAGACTCAGGAATGTGAGACTCAGGTTAGTGAGCAAGAGCATGTGATGTGCTTGTGGGCTTCCATCTAGACTAGGCAGTGCACACAACAGGTCTGGGGAACACCACAGGCCAGGCAGATACCAGAGGGGCCTACGAAGTGGGTTTGGCCTAAGCAGCAACCCTCAGGAAAAGGATCTATTCATGCTGTTTATGCTTCTATGGATGCTTGTAAAGCTGTATTTGTGGCTGGCCACGGTGTTTGTATGTTCCCACATGTGCACTTCTGGAATTTGCACTCAGGTGTCACTGCTGGCTGAACTCAAAAATAGGGAAAAGCAGCTGTCTCACAAGACAACTCCTTAACAAGTGGTAGCTGTTTTCAGACAAATATATAGCATCAGAAACATAGAAAAGCACAAGATACAGAAGTGAAGACACACAGGAAATGGGCTGCTGACAGAAGGCTGTCTAAGCATCTCTTCAAAAATCTTGGATGTTTCATCATATGAACATACCTTCCATATTCAAAGCTCCAAGAGTTGCCAGTCTTGCAGCTTTTAGTCCAAAACCCAAATAGCTGTGAACATCAAAGACAGACATTATAGCCTTAATTCCTGCACATCTGGTATGCTTTACCCATACCCCTCTTCCTAAGTCCTGGAAGACCCAAACCAAATTTCCTTCCTCTGTTTCCCACAAGGCTCCCCTCTCTAAAACAGAGTTCCCTTTGCCAGAACAACCCTGTGGGCCAAAAGAGTGACACAAACCCAAGAAATACAAGGAGTTGTGAAATGGGTAAATATAAAACTGCAGAAAGTGGTTAGAGCTGATGTGGCATTTATACAAGATGATCATGAAAAGCAAAAATGCACCACCGAAGTGCATTTACAAGGGAGAAAGAAGAGTATGTGCTGAGTGCACAAGGAAGAGGGCAGCTACTCTTATGTAACACACACAAGACTATGTGCTCTTAGGGCAGAGTGCAGAACCTCCCACTAAATGGGAACCGTGGCTTTGTGTGAAATCCACCTGTTTGCCTCCACAGGTAATTGCTACATTCACTATAAGCTAGAATGTGAAGAATGTTTATGGGAATGCCATCACACATTGTAGCAACACAGATTAAAATCCTGTTGACCCTTTCATTCTCACCTCTGTATTTGGCCACTTACCACTTTCGTCATGTCATTTTAAATGTCTGCAGAATATTCAGAGTTAAACTAACCTCCAGCTGTCTCAATTTTTAGGAGATGATTTTTGAATCCCAATTATTTTAGGTGATCTAATAGACTGTATGGATGACTACAGCACTCAGTTACATCAGCAAATGTAACGAGTAGGAGAGGACAACTATTAGACCACCTCTGCTGTCAAGTAAACAGATTCTATAACTGACTGAGATGGTAATGTTCACTCCACTACGGAAAAAGTCTCCGCCAAGTCCTCTTTCCAAATTTCTGATCATGCTTAGTTCTGACTACTGGCACAACATCTACCTTTCTTCTTGTTTCAGAATATTTGGCTTGAATCCAGTAATAAGAATTCTTCTCCTTAAATATGGACTCATAATGCTTTCTCTTCATTTGACAGACTGCCTAATATTCCATTGTAGTGACATTAACCATAAACCTGGAAGGTTTCCAGCCAACTAATGCCATGTTTCACTTCTACTGTTTCATGCAGATAAGTAGTAAAATAGTCATGGTCTGTGCTGCTGGTACCAGGATGATATGGCTGTTAGTTCAGGAGCTGCAAAAAGACTGATTTCCCCAGCGGAAATAGCAGTCTTTTGCTCCTCACCTGTGGGTATAGAGCTTGTAGGTGCTATTAAACATTTCAAACGAGGTAAGAAAATCCCCAGAGGTTTCCTTCAGAGTTTCCTAAAAGTTAAGTAAAAGAAAAAAATGTTTTAGTTTACGTTATGCAATAATGTAACTAATTGTATTATAAATAATGTAAGAATAACCAACTTTAATGTAATATCACAGATATACCCATAGAGTTTACTGCACACTCATCTGATCTGCTTTGAAAACAAAGAACAGTTTTCCAGTGGTGCCACTGCTGTAACATCTGCAGCTTTTAACACTGATTTATTTATATGCATCTTTGTGTTACTTCAATGTATAACAGGGAAGCACAACAGATCAGAATGAAAACACTTCCTAATTCAGGCAACCTGAATTTTTCTAGAGTACTTACATGCTACTCTACATGTACAGAGTCCCCCATCAAAATCAGCTGCACTAGAAGTGCTACGAACTTTTGCAAGTCACACTAGGTACCTAAATTGAGCTACTCAGAAAAATTAAAAATACAAAGTATAAGGCTCCATTTTCACCATGTCAAATGTCTTGCCGGTACTCAAGGAAACACTGTGACCACTCACTCCCAGTTTTAGAGCTGCTTCACCTAAATTAGCCTCTTGTCTCACCACCTCCAGTTTTCTCCCTCTCACAGTCTTCCCTCTGTGCACCCCTCCATCCCACTGGTACTCTGCCCTATCTTCTTGACAGACTAACTCACACTCTTATAAGGCTGAACTGCTTTAGTGATCATTTACTGTTTCTTCATGTCCAGTCCCCAAACTCTCGATCCCAGTTTCTGTCTCCTCATGGCCTCATTCTCCCATCCCTTTTTGGCTCTGTGCACTTACATCAGACACTGTTATTCTGGGCCAAGCAGCAGAATCTCTGAGAGAACTGAAGCTGCATAGTCCTGTAGTTACCGTTCAAGTAAGGAGATCCAGATCTGGGTTATTTTTTCTAGAGTCCTAGACAGAAGCCTGCTCAAAGCTGAAAGGAATGTGGCAGTATTCAGCTTGAGCTTCTCCTGTCCAAATACAAATCAAAATTTGTTTTGGGTCTCAAATTGATCGTCACTGAAATGGCAGTCACATCCTTGGCCTCATACACACGGAGTCTGTCATATTTTGAGTTCTGCTTCTAAACCTTACATCGCAAAAACTTTTTAAAAGGAGAGGTCCTCAAAAATAATTAGTTTGGGGAAAACAATCGTCTTTTTTCATGCCCTACTTTCATAAAAAGGAGGCAGACACCAGACAGACAATTTCATAATTATTATGATTGGTTTTCAGTTGCTTTTAACTTTGGCAATAATGCCATGAAATTAAAATCAGCTCCATGCAGTTACCATTATATGTTCTCTACTTGCTTGTAATTCATGTTTAATTAATGAATCTCTTACCATTACAGTATTTTGTTCAAAACTAATACAAGAGCAAACATGTGTCTGCCTCAGATTGCAGGAAGGAAAAATCCCCACTGCAAATCAAAGCGAGGTATACCTGCCAATTCCGTCAGATGGGAAAAACTCCCAAAACCATACTGAGTTTATTTATTTGACCTTGACAACACAGGGGAGAAGCAGACATAGTACACAAGCAGGCAACACAAACCCTGACTCCACACTGCCCTACAAATTCACACCATTACTCCTGGTCAGCAGCAAACACTCGAGGCTTTTTCCTGCAAGGCTCAAAGGGGATGTTTTAATCCTAAGGTGCAGTTCAGCCTATTTCACAGTTCTATTTATTCTCCAAAACCCCGACATGCAACACCCTTTCCTGTTGGTCCAGTGCCCACTTTAGCAGGTGTTATCAACACAAAACAGAGGACAAGCCCAGCGTATACTTGACGCTTTGCTGAACAGGATAAGGTTGCATGTCATGTTACAACATAACACACGACTGCAGAATAAATATCCTGATGTGAAAGCCATGTGTTTTGTGGTCACCAAACACCCTTTGAGAAGCTCAAGTTCTACAAACAAAAAATGTTAAAGAAATCACTCCTTCAGAAAGAGCAACATAAACAACACCACAATATGAAGGTATAGAATGCTATCTATAGTGCCTTTCCATTACTCATGTAATTTTCTCATGCAAACTGCAGACTTGGGTCCTAGTTCAAACTGTTTCTAAAGAGCTATAGAACTACTAAGAAATCCAGCAGAGATGTCTGAGGGACAGAGAGGGGAATTCTCAGAAGGAACGAGAAGAAATTTATAAGAAAACAGAGAACTGACTGCGCTGCTATTAAAGACGTTTACCCCATACAAAACTCCTCCCCTCCAAAGCTTAGTGAAGATCTGTTATCAGACTGGAATGGGGGGGAAAAAAAAGATAGAACAGCCCCTACATTTCTTCTAATATTCAAGAATACTGCCTAGAAATGTTCTACATTTGTTGAATACACAGCCACATCGGCATTAATAAGGCTCTCCCAGCCTGAGTCTAGAAAACAAAAGCTGTGTCTTTTTGGTTTTACTCATTTGCTTTCTTTTTATGTCCTCGTTATTCAGGCTCCTTTGTTTGCAAGCGCCTATCAGCCAGCTGCTGATCTCAAAGGGAACAGAAATACAGATGTTCTGTAAACCACAGATGTTCTGCTTGTGCCACTGCTGACAAAGTGATATGAGAGGATGCAGCTGCGGTCAGGTCTCTCCACCGGCCTTGCAGTACCCAACCCACGCACTTTTAACCACTCCTCACCTCAAACCGCGGCAGGAATGTGATTTGGGTTGAGGCTCCTCCCAAGTCCAGAGTCCCAACAGTTTGCTGGTTCTGGCCAGACAGCTGCCCTGCAAACAACACCATGCTCAGAACAGCCCCAAGTGCACAAATGCTAAAATGCAGACACTGTGTGGATGTTCAGGCAGCCACCAGGTAATCTCAGTATCATGGGAATACAGGAGGGCTGAGCTGCCCTCTAAAGAAAAAACCTCAGAGAGAGCAGATAGGCAAACAGAAGGTATTATGGAAAGATTCATAGACTTTCTTCCTTGATTCCAATCTCTCTTGCGAAGAGACAAAAGCACATAAATCTCTACGTAACAAGCAAAAGCTGAAAGTAAGAGACAAAGTATCCCCTGCAGAACACTGTCAGGGAGAGTACACAAACTTTGTAACCATCAAATAGCTGGTAAAAAGCAGTAGGGGAGGAAGAGCCAAACCACCTACTATACTTTCTCTTCAGCCAGAGCAGCTTTTTTGATTGCTCATGTATCTCCTAGAGTGCTGATTTTCTTACCACTAGGTTGTATTCCCAGAAGCTCTTAGGGCTCGTAGTGCTAAGGAACCATGCCCTGCAACACCAGTGTAGTGGCACAGCTCACACTGGGATGAAGAACACTGCAAGGCCTTGTTTCCCACACATTAGCAGTACCACTCTCCAATGCACGTTAGAGAAACCAGCTTGCCAGTGCCTCCCAGCCCTGAGTAAATTCTGGCACCTTAGGGGTTCAGATGTCTCCTTCTTACTACAGACTCTGGAACACAGCCTGCCCAAGACAATCCACTGCTTTAGCACTGGTGACAGAGTGGGGAGGAAAAGCATGGCCAAGGCAGAGGAACTTAGGGTGATCAACTCCACAGAAGAGACTTCCAGCTTAGAGAGTTCAAGCTTAGAGAGTAGTAATACAGAATTAACTACCTGTCAAAAAGTTCACAGTGATCCAGGCTAAAATTCCTGCAAAGAGTGGGGGAAAAAAAAAAAAAGTCACCACTGAATACTCCCATAATCTCCTGCCCACTGTTACCAGCCCTCCACATGTTATTGATTTACCTGGAAGTCATTATGAGCTTAACCTAACCACCCCAGACTTCAGAGATTAATTCAAACTCATAATTAAATTTTATGATGCATTATTCATTCACACAAGTCTCATGAGCTGGAATAGGTAGGACTTTGTAATATCCATGCAACTGCAGCATGTGTAAATCATATCTATTATCCAAACAACATACAAAGAAGTAATAAGCTGACACAATGCACAAGCTTCCTTGGGCCCATTTTTGCAGTCCAGCATTTCAATTCCTATTCTGAAAACTGCATTCACACCACTCTGTGTTTTAATCTTGAGGTTTCTATAATTACACTATAGACAGAGCAGCAACCAGTAAAACACAAACAGCTCCTTTGGCTCCAGTGGCTTGCTTGACACTGGCATGATTCTCACCCAAACACAAGCAAACATGTGACAGTAGAAGAGGTAGGGGTTTTAAATAAACTTGGCATGCTACCCTGTGCTCTATTATGCCTCATTGGTCCTGCCCCCTGTCAATACAAGAGTTCTCCCTACTGTACAATTCACCCATTAATCCTAGTGAAAAACTATGCACTGCACTGATCAAATACTTGAAGACTTTATGATACTTCTCCTTTTCTCTCGGCCCATGTGGACAATTTTGGTCTTTAATCTTCCTCCATTTATTAGTTGTTTAAGCACTGTGATAATTCTTCTTGGTTTCCTTCAACACTTTCCAAACTGGCAATTTATCTGCCATAAGGAGGTGTTCTGAACTGAACATAACATGAGAGGATGGCTCTTTTCATCAGGCATCCGTACAAATGATTATTACTTGCCTATTCTCCAAGGTAGTATGTCTGGATATGTAGTCAGAATGTTACAGTGTTTTTTTCTGCACTGCAAAATCATTGTTCACTCCAAACCTACAACATATTTCACCTTTTCTTGTATTTTACAGTACTTCCTTGCTACTTTACTAGCTGTATTTTTCCCAACAGAATATTTTTAAAATTATAATACTTGCCAATTATCCTTCATTCTCCTCTAATATTCACAATCCTTCCAATTTTGGATTGAAAATTGATGAGCTAATCATAACAGGTTATTTTTAATTCTGATATTGCAGAATTTACAAGGCACTTCCCATAAGCTTCTCAACTTGTTAGATAACGTCATGTAGCTTTTCAGAAGAGGACACAACCTTTTTAGCAGCATTTCCCGAGAGCAGGCTTCAGCTGGTCAGCCTGCATCAGCCTGAATACTTATTGTTGAGACAAGGTTTTGTTCCGAAATGTGTGAAATCTCTTTGTGTACCTGCATTTGTAGCCTAACAGGTGACCAAGTAATGAACACCACCTCGGAAAGGCAGGATTGCATTGTTTCAAACAGGGCCAGAAACCTTTTATTTTTTTTCCCCTTAGTTTAGGGACCATTTCTCTTTCCCTCTCATGTTCCTGAGATACCTCTCTTTTTCCCATTTGTCTTTGCTTTTGCTTTTTACCCCTCCTAAAACATACCTTCATGAGATCCGTCCATGATGCCAACACTGTCCTCTGGAACAAGAAATGGTGATTCCTCAAAGACTTCTTTCACCTGAGGGAAGAAATAGTGTTTAGATTTCTTGGTCTTCAAAGTCTTGTTCTGCTCTGAGGGTGACAAAGTTTTGTTTTACACAGCAGTAGAGAATAAGACAAGTGTGTGTAGAGGCTAGGAAAGAAAGAAAAAAAGTATTGTAGGTCTCTCTCCATGCCTTCCACCGCAGCAAGAGAGAGAACTTCAGGAACAGACAAGACATTCTGCGAGTTTCATGCTATCATGGGATTATGGTCTCTTTTCATAAATGAAATTCTCTTAGCTAAACAGAATAGAGAACTGAATGAAAAAACAGAAAGATGAAACAGGGAGAACGATACAAGTGCATCCACAACAACTTAGTACTACCTCTGAAAGCAAAGCCTGAGCTTTCTCCTCTGACAGCAAGCGAAGTCCAGCTGTGGCTTTTAACACTACTGGGGTCTTCTTCCAGAGATGAGGGGGCACCGCATCTATGGCCATGTCCAGCAATTTTTTGACAGTTTCAGCACCCTAAAAGGAAAACCATCTTTTTCTTATGGTTTCCTCCTACAGGCCATCAGAGAATAGGCCTCTCAGTTTCCCCTCAAAACTTGTGAAAACATTATTTAATAGCAGAAGATACCCACACCCAAGATAAGTACAAAAACCATGCTAAGACATCTCATTGGAACACTAAAGAGAATGTCTGCATTGGAAGGAAAGGTGTATTCATAAATTTCAGGGAAGATAAGTATCATCATTTGTGGAAGGCATTTTTTGGAAAGGATGGAGGGAGGTGAGGGAACTGATTGCCTGACAAACCTAAATATCTTGCGGTATGATGAAACTAAATGGTGCAATTACTGACTGAGGCTACCAAGACAAAGGGAAATACCTGTAGATTTCACTAAATGCAACATAAGAATTTCAACTGTGTCCATAGCAAATATTGTAATTAAAATGCCAGCTGTGCAATGGTTACCACACAAGGTACAGACATCACTGCTGGCTCTCAATTATTTTCACTGCTCTAACAATTACAGTTTGGCACTAGCACTAGCAATAAACACTCTCCTGTGAAATGCCTAGAAATTTCTTTTGGGGTGAGTTCTCCTCTCCTATCCAATAACAATACTTACTGAAATCATAGGTGATCTTATTAAAATTTTTTAAAAAACCAAATCCATTCACTCTTCCATAAAGTGTCACACTCAACTTCCTGTAGCATGGAACTGAGCAAAATGAGAAACCTGAAACCCCCATTATGTTACCCCCCAACTTCAAGGCTGCTAAGGCACACAAGGTAGCATATCTAATCTATCATTTCTCTGGCACCTCCTTTAGTTTGTAAAAGAGCTTCCCGTCAGCACAGGGGGTCTGAAAAAGGGCAGCTTAATTCAGAACTAAGAAAATTATTTGTAAATGAGACAGAACATGCATTTAGTCCTATTTGGGGTAGCTGTAGGGGAAATAAACATTGATGCTGCTAGAGACAAAAACCACTTTGTCTTTGAAATTCTCAAAGGCATACAGTCTAGTTATATAAACATTTAAGCAATTAACTAAGCCACTGTTCCATTGATGAACTATGTAAAACACCAGCTCCTATTTCACCGTGTAAAATTAACTCACAAAAGTAGAGAAACAGGTTTAGAGAGACAGCGGTAGAACTTTTACATTTCTTCTTGACTTTTTGCGGTGGCAATCAGTAATACTTGAACTGCTTGGTAGAATCTAAGTGATATTAACAGCAAGACCAACTCCCAGGGAATGAAGAATAGTCTTACCTTTTCAGGCTGATCAGCATATGCAGACAGACCTGGCTTCACAGATTCAAAGATTTCCCCTTCCAACTCTGGAAGGTTTTCTGCACGAACAAAACATTACATGATACAGTCAACAACTCAAATCTTTTTCTTTAAAAGAAAGGTTGCCCTCAACTCCTGTAAAGTGACTAACCTTGATTCCCCTTGCAAACAAGATTATTCCCCTCCTAAAATAAGTCTTGCTCCTTCACTTCAGGAACATATTTAGCAGAACATTGCCCTTGTATCCTCCAAGTTCACAAACAATTTATTAATAACATGCTGTTATAATTAAAAGTATCTTCATTTAGCATTTACGAACTACAGTAAGTTACAACAATGCAGCATAACTGTTGCCTATTCTTAATAAAATTTCTTTCCCTTTCTGTCCCCAAGCTAATTGTGAAATATTAGTGCCGATTAAGACACACACTATCAACTCCCAATTATGCTCAGGTGATTCATCCAACTCACGAAGACAGAACAGAGCTGACTGTGCTCAAGTACTTGGCTGAGAAGCCAAACAAGTTTGACCACTGTTTCCAGAGCAGCTTGGGTGTAGAAGCTATCCCTGAGTATCAGGTATTACAAGCCAGGCTGAGTCCAACAGAACTGGACCTTGTACCAGTCCTTCTGACAATGGATGAAGTCATGCAAAGACGCATCAGTACTATGTGACACGTAAGTCCCAGCAACCAGTCTTCAACCTTTGCAAACTTGCTGGCTCACTGTACCCAAGTTAATTCATCCTCCTGGATCCTGTCACCTGTGCAGCCAAAACTGGGCACCTCTGCACCACGTGAGCAGCAGATACACTGGAGTGTGGTGCATCTGAGCGCAGTTCTCCTGGAAATGGCTCAGACCTTCAGTACTTAATAACTCTCTAATTTACTGATTTTAATTTGCTACAACATGTGACAAACATATGCAGAATTCAAGCATCTATTGTTAAAATTTAAGGTAACATGCAACCTGACAAAAACAGCATAAGTATCTTTTCATCTCAGTGAGACATTCCTTTTAAACAGCTGCATAGATGAAAACGTTTGAAAATTCAGAACTCTCCAGTATACCCAGAACTGTATCACTGAGACTCAAAAGACCTACAGAAAAGATATTTACACAGGAAAACACCAAGACAAATGGACAACAAACACCTGCAGGAGGACCATTTGAAAGACAAACTGTAGAAATCTTCAGCTGCCCCCAAACACTGAGCTGGCAAAAACCAAAACTGTTTTGGGAAGTTGAAACCTATGTCAACATACATGGGGGTCTTACCTGGGCTCTTCTGCACAAAGGTGTAAATATGAATACGGGTTCCAGTGCTTCCTGCATCAAACATGATGCCATAAAAAGTGTTTGCTTTGGCATTTATAGGGCACACATTAGATGGAAAGAAATCCTGAAACCACATTACCCTGTTTGAATGTGAAAGAACAAAAGGCAAAGAGGAAAATGCCAGTGCTATAAGGATGGGATGTCTAGAAGATGCCATCTTGCCAGGACCCTCTGAGGCTGTCAAGCAGGTATCAGCAATCACAGAGCTGCAGAAGGTCCTGAAGAGAGGAAAAAAAAAAAAAAAAAAAAAAGGCAGGAATGGAAATTACCAAGAGCTCTCTCCTTTAAAACTCTGTCAAAAAAGAAAATAAATAAATCATTCTGTACACATATATTCTCCCTTTAGGTGCTTTTCAACAGCTCATCCAAAAAGAGTTGTTTTATTGCACTTAGTGCTACAACTACATCTAACTGATTTGTTCTTTCAGAGTAAAGGTTTCTCCATTTCCCAAGCCCAGAAGAGATGGAGTTTGCTTTCCAGTATTTCTAGTTTTGACTTTTAGACTAGTTCCTTCTCTTATCTGTCTTGCAGATTTTCAAAATTCAGAGTCCCCAGAACTTCCCAAAAGCCCAAATATTATTTCAAAAGAAGCATCACCAGAGGGGAACTCTGGGCAGAACCACTTTACTCTAACATTTACACACTTGAGATGCTGTGACAGAACACAAGTGTTATTCAGAGTCACAAACAAAGAGAATTTCATCTCAGGCTAAGAACAGCTGCTGGGAGAGATTAGCACACAGAGAGAGAATGAAGGCATATCCTTCCAGCACCATCTCCATCTCCGAGAAAAGCCTGTGCTGCGCAAGAGGGGCTGAACTGAAGAGCACCTGGGCTCTACCTCTCAGTATTTTTTCATATTTTTCTTTTATGTCTTTTTGGTTTGGTTTTTATTTTTAGAATCACGAACAACAACAAAAAACCTGCTAGCAAAACCCACACACCCTCACAAACCTAAAGCAGTTGCCCTGAACACTCAGGTTGCTTACACAGCCTCTAACAACAGTTGCTTCTTTCACAAGCCGAAGGCCCAAAGCTGTGTTACACAATATTGGATATCAAGATACAACTACATCTCCCCTTAACACCTATCTCTTTGCATGTATTTTTTCCCTAAGAAATGCTAATAAAAGACATGGGCACAGAAATTATGGGGTGCCCAGGCAAAAAGGAAGAGAAAATATAGGCATCTTTAACAGCAGAAAAGAGCATGTGGCCAGATGTCCCACCATACGCAGTATCGCCTGCACAACCTACTCACAGAGCACTCAGCATACAGAAGGTGCAAACAGCTCCTTATCACTTTCCAGACACTTGGTAACACATCCATCCACCCACAGCACTGAATGTTCTATTCTATATGGCTGTTCACCAGCTCTGCCCAAGACCCTCGCCCACTGCTTGCTCTTACATTTGACTGTCTTTTAGCAATCTGCCCAGCCCCACCATGTTCATTCTCTTGAAATCTTTACTTGCTGTCTCCATCCTATTTATTCATTCCTAAACCCTCTCCTTTCCTTTCTATGTGAGCCTGCTATAGCCTCTAATTCCACACACCTTTCTCCCACACCCAAAGAGCTCACTTATACTCCACTACCTTTTATCCCAGATTCAGCCCTTTTAAGACTTTTACTATTTCCCTCCTTCACCTTTGTCCCCAGTTACAGCAAAGTGAGATTAACTTCTACCCATTCTCAGCAAAAAATGTCACATTCCTCAGGCGTCTCTCTAACTCACTCCAGCATTCTGCTATGTCTAGAGCCAACAAAGTGCACGGCCCACTGCAGATGGGTAACCTCACCTGTCTGCTGTGACCTTTACTTTTATCCTCCTGTTCCAAACAAATGTAGAGAGATGCAGGCAGAAAGAAGCACAGACTTCTGATCCTCTCTGCCTTAAAAGCACACTCTCAGAAGAACTGACCACAATTCCACTAAGAGACAACAGCCCTGGCCAGTGTCTGTGACAGATCAATTCCAACTGCAGTAATTTCTAAAGTTTCCACATCTTATGTGAAAAGGAGTAAATACTTAGTTCTGTAACAAAGTTCTCTCCTGAAGAGAGTTAATGAGAACTGCAGTTTGGCAGTTTTGTAGCTATGGATTTGTACTAAGATGCAGCTAGCATTACCCAGGTTTGCTTCATCATAGCAAGGAGGGCTACTGAAAATCCAAGCAGCTGTGCTGTTTTAACAGAACATAAGGGGCATTAGTGGGAGCCACCTTCCAGCAGGTTCTTATTAGGAACTTAGAGGTGTTCTTATTCTCATGCAATGTAAGGATTTTATTTGATGAACTATCACAAATACAACCCAAGCACCTGCCTTAAGAACAAACTCCAGAGTCCTATTACAAACAGCACATGTGACACTTATGTAAGCCTCAGAATCTCAGATGATCCGAAAATATCTGAGCAACTGCCATCATTAACTCATGCTTTTCTTGCCAGATCTACGAGAACCTTAGCCTCCCATGAAACTCCCTCACGAAGTTTCTCTTCTCTATCCTGTTCAGATATCCACCACCATTTCACACTTTGTTTTCTACATTTCCCTTGACATTTTTTTTCTTTCCACTTTTATACTTCTAAGGACAAATAAAACCCTAACAAAACAACAAACTCACAACCAATCACCTTGGGATTTTATTTTTCTTCTCCGTCATTAAGAATTAAAAAAGCATACTGAGCCTCTTCAATGAATGGTGAAGTCCATTTAATCAAGCACACTAGCAGAACAATGTCCACAAGAAGAATGAAAATAGGTGAGAGTAAGAAATCAGAGACAAGAGAGAGAAATCAGCAGAGCATAACAGAAATGGCAATAGAAAAAGAATTTGGAAAGACAGAAACAAAAAAAAAAGTATAGAAGAAAAAATTTAGGGTAGAGATAGACAAGAGATAAGTTACTGAGAAGGAAAAATATTTTCCAAACAGTTCCTCTCAAACAATTTAAAAGTCCTAGCTGGTATCAGAATACAGCAGGGTGGAGAAAATGAACAACAAACAGAAAGGAGAAAGCAGGTAATTGTAATGCGAGCACAAGCTCATTAATGCAATCAAGCAGTTCAGCAAGGTAAAGCTTACAGATTCCCCCCATCAGTAGGCTCAGTTACTGTCTTTCAAAATGAGCAGTAATAATCAGCATTGATTATGAACACGTTAGGCACACACCTGAAGCAGGATAGAAGCAACAGCTGTTCCACTCCAGAGGTTCCTAATGAAAACCACCTTCGGAGCACCACGACAAGAGACACTGCGCCCGCACTTCTTCACCTTCGCTGTCAGCTAATAGGAGTGGACTATGTATCAGGCAAATTATAAGGTCAGGAGGGCACATCAAACATCAATCGAGTTCTTTTATTAAAATTTGAGTTTATCATTGCTCAATACAAGCAGTGAAACATGCTCATATAACTACACAGGATGAATTTCAAGAAGTTGAAAGTTAACTGAGTTCAAGTTAGTAAAACATTTACACAAACGCTACAGTTGACCTCAACATCCCCGAGGCCTGAGCCAGCAAAACAGGACAGAACACTCATTTCCCAACACAAAGAAACACATGTAAATGTCATCTGTATACAGCAGATTTTATGTACTAAATGAAAAAGCTGCAGTACCTGCAATATAAAAATTTGGGAGCTATACAAACTGTATGATCCAAAAATACTGGGATGTTGCATAGAGACTTCCAAGACTGAAAGCATGAATAGAAAGAAAAAAACCCCCAACACACCACAACCAAACTCTCCTTAAACAAAAGTAAAACAATACCATAATAACAATTAACCTTAAGACAGCAAAACACAACCTTACTTAGAGTTCACCATACACAGAAACACTGGTGTCTCTGTTTCCAAGACAAGAAATATTCAATACTTGACTATTTCTGACAAAATAACACAAACCACGCAACAGAAACATCTCCCTGTAAAAAGGAATGATCTGAGGGGAGGGAAAAGCAGTTTACCTGAGATACACAAGAATTTCCTTTCTGTTTCCTAACATAATACTGGGAAATATTTGGGGATACACAAAAATATTCAGAACTAATATAAATATTAATGATATATAAATAGATAGGCAAATATTTTAGGAAACAAACAAAATTACATAATTAAATTAATATTGTTCTTCCATGCTGAAGCACACCAAAAATCATTCAGAATGGAAAGTCTTCTGTGCTAAAAGAGTAACAAAATCTATTTTCCAGATGAGCGGCTCTTGTGGTCACAAGATCTATCTCCCAGATGAGAGCTTTAACACTTAACACTCATGGCTAAATAAATACTTCTTAACTTTTCTTTTTTTTTTCCAGAAAAAAGAAAGTTATTACATTTTTTCTGGACTTATTTTTATCTGTTGAAAAAAATAGCTTTCTTGGATTGTTGCAACAAAAATTTAAGCTTCTTAAAAGCACACTGTCTAGAAGACACAATAGAAGGAATAACTGAATCCAATTGCAGAATTTCCCAATATTTCCATAAAAATAATGGCACAGTATTCTTTGCACACATACGTTTTCGGTAAAATTCTGACTCTAGAGCTTTAAACTCCAGGGACAAAAAGTAGAACCAACTCACAAACATGCGTTATTAGAAGTTTTAATCTTTCTTCCCCCGTACTGAGTCTCCAAAGACACATTATTTATTTATTCACATTTCTGGCCAAGTGGGTTTTCAATTCTACTCTTTAATTAGACCAAGGCAGCTTTTCCAGGAGACCGCTACACTTCCTTCCTGCGGTGTGGGCACCCCTTCAGAGCCGCGAGCGCGCACACCTGCGGGGGCTGTAACCTGGGGCACCTTTTCCTGGGACAACTGGTATTCCTGGAAAACCGACCTTGTGTACGCACAGCTTTGGGGTGCTGAGGGCTTTGCTTCCACGCCAGGCTGGGAGCGCTCCGGCGCTGACTCCCGCAACCGCTGCCCAGGAATGCCCTAGAGACGGCGCCTCAGGGCCCCGCTCGACCCCGCCGCCGCTGGGGCTGCCGGCTCTGTCCGTGCCGCACATCCCGGCGCCAGCGCGTCCTGCCTTGCTCCATTTCCCACAGCTGCGACCTAAACCCTCGCCCTGAACGCGCCTAAAAACCTTCCCTACCTTCCTTTCCTCTCCCCTGGCAAAAGCCTCCGCGGTCCTCCCTGTGCCCCGCCGGCGGCGGGGAGCGAGGCCCG
>VXAD01000736.1:407391-422141 GCA_013399195.1 Dicrurus megarhynchus
AGCTCCTCCCTGGCAGCGCCCGTCCCGCCGGGGCCGTGTGGGGCGGCAGCGCCCCCCGCGGGCGGGAAGGCGCGTGGCGGGTCGGGCTGCCGGGACGAGCCCTCGTGCCCTCCCCGCTTGCCGCCCGCTCCCTCCCGCAGGAATTGGGCGGCCGGGGTTACCGCCCCGCGAGGGACGGCTGAACACCGAGCCAACCCGGCGGCAGTGGTCGGGGTCTTCAGCTCGTGATGGACACGGAGAGGCTGAAGCGCTTGTTCAGCTCGAAAAAAGAGAAAGCTGGGAGGGAATCTGCTGGGTTTGGCTACATAGAGAAAACGGAGCCAAACTCAGAGCACAATGAAAAAGAAGCCCTGTGCTGTGGCTCCCATTTGCTCTATCACAAATTCTTTCATTTCACCCCTATTCCTACTCTTCTAAATCTAAGTACCAAGCCAACCCCTTTTGCAGTTAGAAAAAGAAACTGAAAATGGAAACGAAAGTTCAATTAACATCCTATTTATTGAATAAGAATATAAAAACCTGATCCCCATTACTTAGATGAGGTCAGTTGGTAGGAGACTATTTTCTTGCTCATGTCCCAGATAAGCTTATCTAGTATAAAAGATCTTACTTGGACATTTTTCCAGCTGGCATATTTTCTTTCTGTATTTGTAATTTTTTCTCCTTTTCTGAACTTCCTCAGCACTGCACCACCATCTGTAGCACAGACAAGACATCTGCAGTATAAAGTGGAAACACTGGAAATGGCCTTATGGCACGTGACCAGAAAATCTGTGAGAGAGATTCCAAAAACACAGCACCAACCAAGTATGTTGGAGATCGAAAAACTGCAGCAACTACTAGAAATGAAGGATTGAGAGATGGACTGAGTGAAGAACATAGCCCAGAATATCTTAAATGACGGGACTGAGGTGGAAAGGTTCTGTATAGATGCTCTGTAACATGTGAATCTGGAGATCATATCCAGTAGAAAGCATTAAAAGAAAAAGGCCCAAACTGTCTGTAACAAAAAAAAATGTGGAGGCACATGCAGGAAAAGAACAATTTCTTCAAATCAAAACATTCAAAAGCAACACAAATAGCACAAATAATGTGCACAGAGACCTAGAAGAAGCAAATAAATTCTACTGGTATGGAAACATTGAAAACTAGTGTCTATCTTCCTAGATAAAAAATCCTTTGCATGATAATATTTTTTGGATTTGGAATCCTTATGGAGACTTCTGTAGTGAGAATAACTCTATGAGTTGCAGTATCCTATAAAGTAATGACTTTGTGGGCACCTAATTTCAACTAGGTTATAACTTTTGGGTCATTATTTCTATGGATTAAACTAATGGTAAACTCAAAAGTGTTCTTTGCATATTCTGCCATGTCCTATGGAATTTGATAGAGAACTTCCAGTATAGATGTTCTTCTGTAGTTTTATTTTAATAATTATTATTGCTTCTTTTTTGTTTTATAGGCATTGCTTTTTCTGGTATTGCTCTTTTGCTTTTTACTCATTCCAGTGAGCTAACACTGTTTTACACATACAGAATCCATGAACGATATTACTTCAAAATTTTCTTCTAATACACTGATCTTTTCCATATTTTTCAGGGGAAAAAAAAAACATTTTGAAAAACTGGATATCAGTAAAGTTGACATGGGAACAAAAAGAATGTGTTCTGCAAATGCTTTTTGTCCAAAATCCATGATAATCTTTTGTTTCTTCGGTAGGTGGATTCTGAACAGAGCTGGTCACTCCAGGTCAGGGGATTCCAATAAGTTCTGAATCTAACAAAAGAATCTAGCTGTGTGGCTTGGTGTGAGGTACTTTAAGTTTTTAAAAAAGTTGATACACTATATATTGATTTTGTACACGCACTAGACTATACTGCTAGGTCTTTATGTATTGTATCAGAAGAAAAACCAGTGGAAGTAAATTTTGGCATTGCTAAGGTCAAGAGTAGAAGTCAGGAGAATTAACTTTGCTCAGTGCAGTGGGATTTATTTTGTTCAGTCATTAATGGATCTCTATCCATCTTTACCAAATGAGTAAATAATGTCTATTTTGACAGTAGCACTCCCCGTGCATATTTCCTTATAACAGGAACATTGTAAAGCAAACTTCCCAGTATGAAGAAGTACAAATATCCACAGCCAGATTATGAAAAGTTTACTTAGTCTATGTCAATGCTCTCTGTGTAAGAAATGTGGGAGCATGACTAGAGATACCTAAAATATAGTTTACACTGGAAATTCAAAGTTCAAGCAGAATTAAACATATTAGAAGCTGTGAACTGGGACATAAGATCTGTAATAATGTATCTATATGCACATGAATGTTTGTGTGACAAGAGTGAGGAATTTTTTATTAATTTTAAAATCTGTTGTGTTGATCTTTCAGCAGCAGGCATTTAGACTCAGTTCCCATGGAAAAAAAATGTCTCATGACCCCCTAAAACCTTCTCTTATTGAAAAGCAGCTTTATATTTTCTGGAGGATGCTCTTGTGAAAGTCCATTACCATACAAGGAGACACATTTTCAGCTAGCACAGTGAGTTTTGATTAAAAAGGCAAAATCTATGCAGCTGATGTTGCGTTCAGTATAGAGTCAGAGGGGGTGGACCAGGATGAAGACTCATATGCCTGATTTTCAGATACCAACTCAGATACAACTTTATTGCTAATTATAACACTCCAAGGCAACCAACGTCAGCTTACCCTGGAGGAATACGTAGGGCGGGGTTCTGGCATGCACAGCTTGTCAGATGTGAGGCGGCCAAGCACACAAGCCAAAATGTAATACTCAGACATCAAATTAGCAGATAAAGTTCATAAGCAGGAGCCCTGGAGGCATTTATACATAAAGATATAGAAAGATGCAAGACACTTCCTTTGGAAAGGTAGGCTGCCACTTTCCAAAATGGAAGTGGATTGGAGCCTTTTTTTGACACAGACAGGAAAAAAATCCCTAGGAGTGAAAGTCACAGGGCCCAATTGTCAGAGGTGGTTAAGCCATTTTAAAACAACTTTTGGACTTAAGAGTATTAAATAACTTTTAGAATCTAGATTTCAGTGCCTTCTAGGCAAGAAACTATTTTTAATAGTATTCAAAGGGTTGACTATGAAATTGTATTTTAATAGTCTAAAGAAATTTATTATGAAATACTTTAGATTATACTTTTGTATAACATAGAATATACACTATTTAGCTTATTTTTTTGTCAAATATTAAATAAAAAGGAGAATAAATAGATGAGTGGAAAGCAGTAACAGCAGTGAGATGAGGCAGGTAAATCACAATCAAATAGCATCTGCAGCTTGATATAAAAAGGCAGTTCATTATTAAAAAAGGAATGTACAAGATCTGTTTTTCTAGTACAATTATTTAAAACTATCCACGTAAAAATGCTGTTGGAAATGTGGATAATTAGAAAAGATGTTTGAACAAAAAGATCATACAGGTGTCTAAAAGATATCTGGAGAAAGTGCAGGGATAGTCCTGCAATTCTTCAGGGATCAGGTAACCTTGATAATAGACTGCTTTTGTTACAGGAGAAGATGGATTTTAGAATTTCTAAAGGAAAGATATAATGGGTTTTAATAGGACAACAGAAAAGTCAGAATAGCAATACTGATTAGGGAGAAAATTAAGGCATTTTGAAAGTAAATGACTGTAGACGGTATTAGAGGCTGTTAATTAGTATTTCTTTCCTAGGTGCTTGAGTGAATGCCAATTTCTTAATGGTAATTTACCTAGAATATTTTACCTTTGCAACACAGAAAATACTTCTTCCAACCTAATATTTATTACACAGCAGGCCACATTATCAGATTCATCATATTCTGCAGTGATCCTTCCACAAATTCAGATGTTAACAGATGTTAACATAGACCAAGTAAGGCAGCTATACAGTTCCCATGAACAGCAGCCAGCAATTAGCAGCTCATCTGCACTTTTCATTTTGAAAGTTAGCTTTTGAGTAAGGCTGTGAGTTCTAGATCCCCTGTCTGCTGCACTGCTGCTTTGACTGTGTGTTTGAAATCCATCTGAAATATACTTATTTTTCTCCTTCTTAAAGACCTTATTCTTGCCCAAGCCAGGAGCTTGCAAGACCCTGTACAAAGCACTAGGATTTGGACTAGTGGTTAGAACCCTGTGTATAAAGAGTTGGTATAACTTGGTGAAGATATATTTTCATTTTGTAATAAAACCATTCACGTGAAGCTAAAGAGATTCTGTGATCAACTTATGTGTACATGGAAAGAGAAACAAGGCATTCCTTGAAATGCTGTGTGAGGAAATTGGTACAGACATCCCTGAACTACTGTAAAGGAAGATGTATACATGGGTTACAAGAGTTGCAGAACATCCCCTGTGAAGAGGGGAATAAAATCAACATCACACCTACAAAAGGTCTTACCAAGGAACAGTCATAGTCTGCAGCAATATATTAGAATGTTTTTAATTCGTAATCAAATTGCAAGGTAAGAATTTCCCTCTAGTGTATAACAGACGAAAAAACAAGATACAAACATTAGTGAATGCACAGCAATTGCACTAATATAGAGCTGTCAATTACAAGGCATCTTTACCAGAAGGCAGGATACAAAGTGTTCACATTCAGATTGTTTAATTAGAACAAGTAATGGTTACAATCATTAGAAGGATATTATTTTCCATGAGTGCTTGAGTGAGATCCCTGCAGATCTTTCATGGCTGCATCATCTTTCAGGAACCAGAAATAAAAATATAGGTTCTCCAGCTCCAAATGCACAGATTCTTAAAACCAGGGTGTATATACTAAGCTTTACCCTTCTTTAGCAATAGGAACTTGCAGTCCCAAGAGTACATGACTGTGTTTCAGCAAATGTGACAAGGAGTCGGTCAATCAACACAAGAAATACAGCTACAATCCGGAAAAGAAACCAACAGACAAGGCCTGGCTGCTTTGTGATTAAAAAAATGTGTTCTTTCTTCCTACTGACCTCTCTACTTACACTCCATTTTATTCAGACCTACATGATGCTGTGACACAAAGATACATATACATGATTATGTTTCTGCTTCCACAGTTTCATTATGTTACAGGACGTGTAGGCTTGTATTTGTTAGCACAGTGAAAAGGCACCAAACAACTTTCAGGTATAATGGAATTGCGGGCAAGCTTGAGCATACAAGCCACAGACAGAACAGGAACAGAAGTTTTCAAGCTGTCAGAGGCACAGTGAAGGTCACCGTACCATACAGAAATTTCTTTCATCCTCAGACAAGCAATCAAATATGCTTTCCTGAAAAACCTGTACAAAGCTATTTCCCAATGTTTTGGAAACTGCTCGACAGGTGAAAGACTGACAACTTGTTGTCTTCATCATATGTAAAGTCACTTCTATGAGACACCCAAGGTGTCCCAGTTATGTCACTCAAAATGAGTACTCATCTTTGAGTAAGGTGAATTCAGAATCTTAATATGCAAGATAAAGAGGTAAATAAACCTGCTACAAGATGTAGCCAGGAGTGAGTCACTAAGGCTAAGGATACTGAAGGGAAAACCAGAGTAATGTTCAAGTTCACGGGGTCTGGAAAGAAACACAAATTAAGACCAATCTCACCGGCTGCCCTTTCAGTTAGATAAGGTTGTTTAGCCTGTGATAGATTGTAGGGAAAAAATTAGTTCAGCTAGCCAGAAAAAACACTGACAGAAACAGAAAATTCAGACTGTGAGTCACATGAACCTGCCTGATCTGCACAGAAACAGGTCCTTGAGACAAAGGAGCTTTCTATTCATTCCCAAGTAAAGGGTGATAGTCAGGAAAAAGCTGGAAAGTGCAGCATAGAAGGGCACCAGGAACAGCATCTGCAAAGGCTGATTTAGTTTCCCATAGTTGGCATAACCACAGCAGGCTTGGCAATGGTGGCATCCTCCTCTTTCCATTGAGAAATGATAGTTTTCAGCTGTGTATAGAACTGCACTCCCTGGAGGAAAGCAGAGATCCACAGATCAGATATTTGGCCTCAGGTCTACCCTAGTGGTATATCAAACAGTTTCTGCTTTAGCTACACAGGATTGAGTTTTCTTCTGTGGAAACAATTCTTGTCAGCCTCTTCTTTTTACCAGTTCCACAAAGATTCTGATTCTGTGAGAAAGCTTGCTAGTTATTGCTCCCTTCTCAAATCTCCTAAAAATACTTGCATTTTTATACTTAAGGGAAAAAGAATGAGGAATTTGCTATCTATGATTGTGACATGCATCTAGTTTTCAGTTTCCTGGTTGAAATGGCATCAAAGTCTCCTCGCTAATGAGGTCTGATGACCATCTCCCCGTTACTATTTATAACATGATTTATCACAATTCAACCCCATAGAGTACTCTTAATCAGAAAGTTACCTGTTTGCCATAGAAATTGGTGTCCCCTCTGAAAGAAGCACGAGAGCCGGTGAAAGAGAACATGGGCAGAGGTACTGGGATTGGAACGTTGACACCCACCTACACCAAAGGAAAGCTGCCATATTAGTCAAAAGAAGTAGCAGATGGCAGAGCACTCTCCAAAAGCTTCTGCATTTTGTTTCCTTGTATCTGAGGCTGGGTACTGCTGGCTGGGAGGGCAGTGATTACAGCTGAATGGTTACCCACTGTAAATGGTGAGGGCTAAAAGCAACAATTCTAGCTAGAACATACCTGCCCCACATCTACTAAGTGAGAATACTTCCGAGCTGTGGCTCCATTGGTGGTGAAGATTGCAGTTCCATTCCCATAGGGGTTATTGTTCACCATCTCAATGGCATCATCCAAAGTGTCTGCTTCCAGCACCACTAGGACAGGCCCAAAGATTTCCTCCTTATAGCAAGTCATGTTTGGCTGCCAATACAAACAGCAGAAAAAGCAGCTTGTACAAAGGATATCATAAAAACATCCTCGTAAATAGGATATAAGAAACACACATGCTATTAGTACTCATGATATTCCCAGGACTACTGATCATACTGCATTGCCACAGGCCATCCTTCAGTCCTCCTTACCTCTTCACCATTTCCCATGCCCTGTCCTCTATCTAGTCCACTACAGAAGGCACCACTTCTCATCTCCAGAGTGTTTTCTGCTTTTACTGCCTGCATTACGAGTACTTCATTGATACTGTGCAAGGGAAGGCTGAGCCATTTACGACCTTTCTACCTGGTGATCATTGACTACTGACTGATTTGGCTAACCCATTTTTCAGCTGATCCTGCAATATACACTAACAAGCACTGGTTTTGGTCGTCTTACCTTGACTTTGGCAAGGATTGTTGGCCCAACAAAATTGCCATTTTCATAACCCTTCACTTTGACATTACGTCCATCCAGGAGAAGGCTGGCACCTTCTTTTACTCCTTTCTCAATCAGACTGCAAACCCGTTCCTTAGCTTGGGGACTGATTAGAGGCCCAAGATCTGCTCCAGGCTGGTCTCCTGTGAAGAGGCAGAGACACCAAGTTTTTAACTCTTGACAACTTCCTCTTCATAGGCATCTGGGAGACAACTGCAGACAATGGCAGAAAAAATCTGAAAATCCTGATGGTTCTGAGACACAGAACAAAGATTTGAGACATTCATGAACAGGAATAATAGCCTGCAGCTCTCATAATCAACAAATAAGAGAAGTCCTTAGCATGATTTTAGATCACCAGGAAGCCAAAATTCAACAACAGATTCTTCTCAGGAAGAAAGCTTTTCCCCTTTGCAGCACTTTATTAAATATAAACAAAAGATAATTCCCCTAGAATTAATAACAGTCTAGCTTTTCCAAAGTACTTGTTTCCAGTTTTCTTTTTTTGTTGTATGCTTACTGCAAATTGGAAGGATCTTAAAATGAAGTTGCTATATAAATGGCAAATTTGAGTTAAACACAGGATATAACCTCAAATCTCCAGTTAAAACAAGACTGATCCTGTAAACATTGCATCACAGTCCCACCAGCAAGCTGAAAATATATTCCTACCTTGGAGTAAAGGGCTCGGTTTCCCAATCCAGAAAATCTGCTAGGTCCAACCCCTACACATCAAACCTATGGTGCCAATAGCTCCAAGGGTCACAACACAGTATGGCAGATAAGCTGACCTAAAAAGCTATGGTTGCACAGAAGTGAAGTACCTTGTAAAAGTTGTCACAGTCTGTACCTGCATTTACACGTAGATTTTTGGCTCTGTCCACAAGCTCTGGCAGCCATTTCTGAGCTTCTCCCACTAGAATTGCTGTAGACAGGGCCATGCAGCGTTGGCCAGCTGCTCCAAAAGCAGCTCCAATCAGCTGGTTCAAGGTGTTCTCTTTATTGGCATCAGGCATCACCACACCATGGTTCTTGGCTCCCTGAAATACAACACACACAGTCTCCCATTATTAACCACCCCAGGCTGCTTCTTCTCTAGCCCTCTGGAAGTGACTTCTTACAGTAGCTATGACTGTTACCAACAGGCTGGCAAGACAGCAGCCTTATCACTTAACTATCAGCAGCAAAGTCAGCTTCTGCTGCTGAGTGACGTGGTCTCTCTTAACATTCACAGGCGACAGAGGTAGTCTATATGCTAAAGTGTGCTCCATTCAGAGACATTACCATGTTGGCCTGGACTCTCTTGCCATTCCGGGATCCTCTCTCATAGATGTACTCGCCAGCCTGATTAGATCCCACAAAGCTGATTGCTCTGATATCCGGATGGTCACAAATGAAATTCACAGCTTCAAACAGGAAATAATACATTATAACTGTGGTGCACAAATGCTTCCCTCTGGTCCCATCCCCACAGCGCTAAATCTCTGTACCTTTCTTCTTATCGAAATTCTCGCCTCTGTGTTTCCTACATCTGAGTTCCCTGAAAGCCTGTCTGTGCATCTCTTCACTCACTTCTTAGCACACATACTCCTGCCCTGTCTTCATACTCCTGGCTCTCTGACATCTCTTCATGCTTTGGGCATCTCCCAGGGTGTCTGAGCAATGCCAAAGTGAAGTTACTGTTCTCAGTTTGTGTCATCAGGTCCTGAAGCTACTCGTGT
Source organism: Dicrurus megarhynchus (assembly GCA_013399195.1). Lineage (NCBI taxonomy): Eukaryota > Metazoa > Chordata > Aves > Passeriformes > Dicruridae > Dicrurus > Dicrurus megarhynchus. Next base: position 416,408 of record VXAD01000736.1, read on the forward strand.
GCTGTAAAAAATAGCAAGTTAGGAGCCAGAAAACTGGCATCCACTGTATATTCAGTGAGGCGCTTAATTCTTGTTCAGACTTCCTTGTGAAACCAAGATGATTTATCTACTTATTTCAGTTGCAGTTTAGGTTGCTAAATAGAGTTTGAGCACTTACATGCCTTGGGAACTCTGACCCCAATCCCCAAAATTTTGTCCACCATATCTCCAGAAAGATCTGGTGCAATGTGTCAGAGAATCTCCCACTCACCTTTCAGCTTCATCAATAGAGCTGAAGCATCTCTCCAAACCTATCTAACAGCAGCAGTCTCAGACTCTACAAATGGTACCTCCCACTGAGCACACACCACAACACATACACTCATCATCTCCCAGAAAGGGTTGTTATTACCTTCATGTTGTCCATGGATAATATTCAGGGTCCCATCGGGGGCACCAGCATCCTGAAACAGCTTGGCAAGGAACATTAGTGCTCCTGGTACACGCTCAGATGGCTTCATCAAGAAGGTGTTTCCACAAACCATAGCCATGGGGAACATCCAAAGAGGAATCATGGCTGGGAAGTTGAACGGTGCGATTCCAGCACACACGCCCAGAGGCAGGCGATAGGTGTAAGTGTCCATGTCTTTAGTGATGGAGGGCATGGTCTCTCCAAGGATGAGGGATGTCACACTGCAAGCATGTTCAACCACCTCTGCGGCAGAAAGGGTAATATGCTGCTGGATGATTCGTTATCAATTAGTCCCCAAACTCCCTTTTCACTGCTGCCTTGACCCACCTCTTTCTTCCAGCCTCTTCTCCCACAACTTAAAACCCATTGTGCTCCAGAAAATCCCTTTGCTCTGCCAAGCATTGTGAGCAAATTATGAATGGATTCTCTCTTGACCACACTATACATCACTGTGATAGGAGCACAGACACAACAGCCCCAGTACAAAATGCACAGGAATAGTATTATTGTACCACCTGGGACTGAACCTCAGCTCTTTGAGCACAAGTGAGAAGTTCTTATTCCTTTTTAGTAATTTGTAGTCACTCCTAGAAAAACAACTAACAACTCTAACAACTTGGAAGTGATTTAACGATACTCTATCTAAGAAAATTCTTCAGCTTAGAGTTACAATTGACACTTTTCTTTGAGTAGGGGGCTATAAAAGGAGCACCATGTACAGAGCAATCAGTTGCTCAGGAGACCTCATCCCTTCCTGTGGGTTCTCAAACCCCCTTTTTTAACAGGAGGAGCCAGCAGCTTACGGAGGCCTCGGAACACATCTCCCTCAGCATCAGCCAGGGTCTTCCCTTGCTCAAAGGTGATGAGTTTGGAAATTTCTTTCTGAAAATGAAAAACACAGAGTTTATGAATGTTAGAAAAGTGCCCACCCATGAAATAGAGTGCAAGGATAAGACAGAATTAACAGGGAGTTGAACATCACAATGAATAGACTGAACAGAACCCAGAAGAGCCTGTACTAACTGATTTGCTCCTTGTAGACAAGAAGCCAATAACCCACACAGGTGACATTTCAGAAAAAATCATCCTAGGATTGGCTTGTACTCTAATGCTTTCAGGTCTGACACCACATACACACCAAAAAAGCAATCAGGGAAACCCAAAAACATAGTAACATACTTGTTTTCATCAACTGGCACATGTTCCATCAAGCCTCAAAGTTCCTTTTGCAGTCTCTTGGTAAAGTGACAAATTCAGAATAATATTCCCTAAGAAGCGCTGCCTCTCTGTTACCATTTGATGGGAAGTGTTTTGCTGCACCTCTCGACAGCGTCTCAGTTGGCTCCTCGATCATGGCAATGCCTCATCAAGAACTCTGTAAACCCCAAGTCTCTTAATTTAGTTCCTAAAGTCAGCTGCAATGCATTCAGCCACAGCCATCACACACAGCCATGGTGTCTCACCAGATTGTCTTTGATGAGTTGTTGATAACGCAGAAAGATTTGCTGGCGACTCAAAACAGATGTTTCTGACCAGTTCCAAAAAGCCTTTTTGCAAGAAGCCACAGCTGCCTCCATCTCACTGGCTGTGGCTTTCGGTACACGACCAACCACCTCATTTGTGGCCTGAAAGGAAAACCAAGTTGCATCAAAACTCAACTTTTCCCATCTGTCCCCACCAACCATTCAAGAGTCCTTTCACAGCACACACCTAATATTCTTGTTCTACCAGGAGTTGTACTTCTGAGGGCAGAGCACAAAGGAGACACCTTCCTTGATTGCACAAAACAGGCCTGGGCTACAACTGGAGTAGTTCTGAAAACCCGCACTCCAAACATCTCAAATTAGGCACTCAGAAAACTGCAAATGCAGTACTGATTTCCAAGCTGAAGTGACTTGTCTACCTTGAAACTTCTAGAGAGTATAAGGCAAAAGTTTCTGTGGGCTGTGGTCTTTTCCCTCTCCATCATCTTGGTTCATCTGGCTGTCCCTCTTGCACATTAAATGAAGCAATATTCTTTTGGGAAAAGCAGTACATGACTGTGCAATTGGCATTGATGTTAACTTATCTATACCCCAGGCCAAATACTATATTTACAAGCAACCTTAGTTCTACAGTATTTTAACTTCAAGCTTGTTGCCAGTTTAACCTCCTTCTGTCTTAAAAATTAAATCTGCTTTGACATAACAAAAATTTCAGATATATCACTAAGAGAGAAACTATTCAAAACAAGAGGAAGAAAATTAAACAAGAACACTGGTTGCTACATAGAGACCAAATGAGCTTCATGAACATGGCTTGCTGCTCTGATCATTTCCACAAAGCAAATGAAAATAGAGCTTTACAGAGAAGATTTAGAAAATGCTGTTTAAATGCTTACTAGGGAGGTCAGGAGGGTCAGAATTCTAAGTGCAACCTCATTTTCACTTGTCTTTGGTGGAGTATGCAGACAAGTACAAGTGCTACTAATCTAAGATATTTTGCACTGCATAGCATCCAACTTCTAACTTCTCTGCGATTATTGCAGGCCACAGATAGAAGCTCTCTGAAAGGAGAGGAGCTTCAGCTGTCAGGATTTTTCACCTTTGTACTCTGAGAGCAGTATCAGTCTCTCTCAGGACTTCACATTCAGCTGGCATCAAATCATACCCAGTTGATTTCATATACAGGGTGAAAGACACCCTTAAGAAATTTGACATACTCATCACAGAGCCTTTCTGTAAAAAAAAAAAAATATCACCAGAGTTTAAGCTTCTTTTCTGGAGATCAGAGGCTTCCTATATGAGGGAGATAAAGGAGATAGTAACTTCTCTGAGACTGACATTTTATATGAAAAGGAAACTGAGAAGCCGTAGCCTATCTTAAGCTCCAAGTCTAAACCTTTCTCAAGAAACACATGTGCACTTCCCTTCTGCCACATCCCTGAAGAGAGGCACAGACCTTTGTTGCACAGCGATCACTATTTATATAAGCTGAGACCATTTCACTTACCGGATTGTGGATATCAATCCACTCAGTAGTTTTGGACTCAATAAACTTCCCATCAATGAAGAGTTTAGTTGTTGGCTGTGGAGGTCAAAACACTGGACAGTGAGTTTTTTTTGTCTCAACGTGCCTAAATACCAGTGTGCCATATTACATGCAAGCCTTCATCATTTACTGCTACGTGAACCACTAGAGTCTAGATCCAGTCTTCATAGCAAGACCCAGATAACTGCTCTCTGCCCCATTTTTCTCTCACTTTACACCAAAATGGCCAAAATTCTTTCTAAAAGCAGTTATAGAAAAAATATATTCCTATGCTCATGTTCAGAGTTATTTCAATCTATTTAATCAAAACCTAAAAAACTGCCACTCTTAAACGTTCAGAAGAAACAGTTAATAATTCACTTTGTGGGAATTCTGTGAACCCAGTGCAGACTGTGCCACTGTCCTATGTGTCTCCTTCCCATCAAGCCACTAAGTAGGTTCATCTTTCCAGTTCAAGCAGAAAATTGGACTTTCCCCACCCCCTGCTTGGTCTTGCAACTAAGAGCAAGGAACCTGCATCTGTGGAGTTCTGTGACGGTCCTGGCTGGCAACACAGAAAACAAAACCTTCCCACTCAGATGCAGAGGAGGGACAAGGAAAGTTTGGAATATGGAGTTCAGGCAAACATTGAACAGAACAGAAAGCAGAGGTAGAAGCTGTAATTAGCACTAGATAGGCAACAAAACTGCACCATGCAGGAAAACAGATTATGACTGTATAAATTAAGAAACTAGAAAAGAGGAATTGACATTGGGAGGTAAGGAGAGAACTAGGAGCAAGTAAAAACCAGTTGATCATGACACAAACCCATGACTTGGGGACAACAGGTAGGAGAAAAGGGAAATATGCCTTCTGTACAAATAACAGAAATGGGACAGATCAACAGAACTGGGATATATACCCAAATATATCAGAAAACTGAAGAAATTATGATGTGGAATTATGAAAGGGAGATGAGGACTTGGATGCTATCCAAGGTGTAATGAATGAAAAGAGTTCAGAGGAAAAATCAGGAATATAAATGATATTGAGTGGACAGTAATGACAGTGAAAAGTGGATGAAAATGAAAAAAAGTGAACAGCAATGTTAGTTGGAACAAACTGAGAGAGCTTGGAGATGAGAAAGCTAGGACAAGAACTGTAAAAGAAGTCTGTTAATGGACAAGCAAGACCTACTGATTTGGAAAGCAACATTAGGAGAGAACTAAAAAGTTGCAGATGATTATGTAGCTGGTATCACACTTGGGGAAGTGAGGCAGAAATCTGTGCCTATGAAAACACAATCTCCTCTAGAACCTGGAAGGAAGCACAGGAAATCTGAGTCCCTTGACTGAATTCCCTGACTGTCAGAAAAGCTGCTGATCTAAAGAATGACAAGCTCCTATGGCTATCGATCACTCCATTAGCCCCAGTGCCACGTATCTGCAATGGAGCTACAAGCTCCAGTGCTTTATGACCCACATGGACTTCAGCGCAATGGAGTTCATGTTTTTTTCAAATTGCTTAAAAAGGGTATCTCAAAAATTCCCCATGCAACAAAAAATATTTTAAGCAAGCCAGGAAATGCTGAATTAAGATTAATTGCACTTTTTCCCCAAGATCGCCATCTTTTTTTCTGTAGAGAATGCACCTGCTGTGAAAACATGGACGGTAGTAAAGCAGACTCTTTGTGGAATCCTGCTTTGGACTTTGGAGAATGTGCAGCCATGGACAGCGGAGGAAAAAAGACAGTACAACAACTAAAGCTGTTCGATACTGTCCGAAGGAAAGCAGATCCTCTCTGCCGCAAACAGATGTCATGAGGCCAGTCCAGAGCCACCAGGAGTAACGCGAGGTGACTCCCTGAGCGGCCACCGCTCAGCTCCGCAGTCTGACAAAGCGGACATGGAACTATTTTCCGTCCCTCCCGTCGGGCACGGGGGCAGTGCTGGTGTTTGTCCCACCGGACCCACCCGGACCCACGGGGGTTCCAGCCGAGCCGGCGGGAACGGCCTTAGCAGAGTAGACCCGAGGGAAGTGTCCGGCGGGCAGCGGCGGCGGCGCCCCGGGCTCTCCCGCGCCTCCCTCCCCCGCCCACCGGCTCCGCTCCACGGGACGGGCACTCACCACCGAGGAAGAGAAGGACGCGGCGACTGAAGAGATCCAGGGGGCACCGGCTGTCCGCGGCAGCTGGACGGGGGGGAAGCACAGACCACCTCAGGGCGGGTCAGGCAGCACCTCCCCCCGACCCCCCTTCGGCCGCTCGCCGCCCGG
>VXAD01000736.1:422271-454547 GCA_013399195.1 Dicrurus megarhynchus
TACCGCCGCTCCCCCGCGCCGTTCCGTGGCCGTCCTCCCCTCACCCCCTCTCTGTTGCAGGCGCCGACCTGGAGACCTCGCTGTTGAGCTTCGAGAAGCTGGACCGCGCCTCCCCGGACTTGTGGCCCGAGCAACGTAAGTCCGGCGGGCCCGCGGCCCCGAGTCTGACTCCTCGGGGGGGGGAGAGCTCGGCCCGGGCCGGGCCCCCCTGGGGCAGCTGCACGGCCCGGGCCGGGCCCGCCGGAGCCGGGCGGGGTGGCCGTGCTGCCCGCAGAGGCGCTCAGCCCCCGCCAACCTCCGCTTTTTCTCTTCCCAGTGCCCGGGGTTGCCGAGTTCGCCGCCTCCTTCAAAAGCGTGAGTGAGCGCTGCTTTGCCTTTCGCGTTTCCGCCTTCCGTGTGATGGTAGACCTGCGGGTTCTCTTGCGGGCTTTACATCTTCGTTCTATGAACCGTATCTCAGTTATAACTCCAGTATATGCTACAATAAACCTTTTGGTTTTAATGTGTGTTTTAGATACGTGGGGTTTTTTTATACCTTACGCAGTTTACTGTGAATGAGAATTATACTTTGGAAGAAATAAAAGGTTTTTAACTTCAGAAAGTCCTTTTTTTCATACTGATATTTGGCTTGTGGATGGTAGTATGCTGTTTTTAACTCTGAAATGTCCAGGAAAAAACAAGATTAAACATGAAAGTATCTCAGTGGAGCACACTCTCATATTTTTGCTGTCAGTGTAACTAGATTTCAATACAGATCGTACTTCATTATCCAATTCTAAAAATTGACTTTTCTGAATATGAACTTTTTTTTTTTGTATGACAGCCCATTACAAGTTCTCCTCCCAAGTGGATGGCTGAATTAGAAAATGATGATATTGATATGTTGAAGGGTGAGTATGAGTATTGTGGGCATGAATTGAGGTTGCCAAAGCAGATGGGAATTCAGTACTTACTTAAGAGGCTTAAAACACTTGTTCTTTAAATGTTCTAGTGGTGGCTCTGTGGCCTGAGATCTCTAGCCATCATATTTGCAGAATCTCCGACTGAGAAGTCTCTCTATCTTCCTAATGATAGACATTTTCATTAAACCGGTTATTGCCAAGAGCCTGTCCAGATGTCAGTGGCAGGCTGATTTTTCAAAACAAGCAGTGTAACATTGTGTATATTTCAGTCACTTCACTTAGCCATTTTTTTCACTGCGTAAGTGTAGTGAGTGTCTCCTGTGTTTTGAGAAGTAGCATGAATTTTTTGGAGGAGTTCAGCTGATCAGTTGGTGAGTAGCTTAGACTTGTTGATTGACTTGTTCAGAGATGCTCTGTGTGGGTGTCTTCCCTCACAGATGCAGGAGCTCTAATGCAATGGTGAGGCTGTACGGGCAAGTTACAGAAGGATTAGCTAGCATGTACACTTGCTGCATGTCACAGATGTTAGTTTGCAGTAAACATCCTTCAGCGTGCTCTGCCTCTTGTGAATTCCAGATGGTGGTGTGTGATCGTGTCACAGTTACATGTCACAGTTACAAAGTGAAAGTAAGATGAATTAACTCTGACTTGCTGCAAGAAATGTGCTTAAACGGAGATTATTAATGTAAAATAAGTCCATTCCCTTGCATACGTTTTAATAGCTTGTTCATGTTGCAATGTGAACTCATGAGAACTTCCAAAGTATGGGTCAAATTACTCTTTGCAATGGTGGCAAATTAAAGCATAAACTAGAGTCATGGCTGTCTTTCTCCTTACGTTAAAATTAGGAGGGGAGTCAGCTTGAATTTGAACGTACGCTGTTCACTGAAATAGATCCTGACAGAAGTATGGCTTGAAAGTGCTCTGTGAAGTACTAAACAGGTGAAAAACGCTGGAGGACTACAGACAGTGTTAAAATTCACCTTTTTCTCTCTTCTTAAGAGCTGGGGAGCCTCACTACAGCTAACCTGATGGAAAAAGTTCGTGGCCTGCAGAACCTGGCTTATCAGCTGGGACTGGATGAATGTAAGTGCTGTACACAGATGTGACTGACTACACTGCAAATCTTTCTGCTGAAGCATGTGCTTGTGCATTTGTAGCTGGAAAAGTGTGTTGGCAGATTTGGCAAGTGTTTGACAGTTAGTGACCTCCTGCACCAAGATGAGAGAATGAGCTTACATCTCCAACTTACAGCCTACCTGCATGGGGGAAACATGTGTTACCCAGTGGCACATAGACTTCTGTTCCTGAGTTAATGTTGTCTTACATAAATCAGGTTACTTTGCTTAATTTCCCACTCAGATACTAAAGCTGTTTCTCAGAATACTTGTGGCAGTGCTTCTCTCAAATTTCATGCACTGCCACCAGAGTGAAACTTGCACTTGTGTATAGGATTCTCCTGTCACTTTGTGTTCACTCTGTTTTCTGCTTCGATAGCTGTTACTTTTTCTACACTCAGTTGTGATGGGAGGTGATGTCATTGAGTAAAAAAGTTGGCCTTCATCCCAATTGCAAACAGCCAACTCTTACCGTGGTTTTTTGAAGAAAGAGTTCCTTTCATTGTCTCATTTAGGTCTCTCTTGTTAACAGGTTGATCCAGCTTTGAGGATTTCAAAAGTATTGAGGAGTTGTTTTTAATGCTACCCATACATACCAACACATTTATTTTTTTTCTGTTTAGTTTTGCTCTAACAAGACCTTGATTGCAATTACTCTTGGGTTACACAAAGCACCAAAAATTTTAAGTCTTTCGACCTTCCTTTCAGTGGATAACACAACTTAGTAATAAAGCTTTAGAGTCTTTCTGACTGCAAACCTAGGATAGCCTAATGCATTCTTAATAACAAATCATTAAGATTGTTTTAACATACCAAGTTTATTTTACTTTCAGTGCTAACATCTCTTAAGACTGTGTAAAGCATTTGGTGGAGTAGAAGTTAAAGTATAACAGTGTAAGACTGAGTCAAATGCAAAGATTGGCTGATGATTAGCTTTCTTAGTTAAGTTGTAGGCTCTGATGTCAGACTGTGTTGTTCTGCTGAATGGACTTTAAGCAGAGCCTGAGTTGCAGTAAAGCTAGGGAGGTGTTTGTTTCCTTATTGCACGTGCAATGTTTGTTGCATCTGTTTCCATTTATTTTTACTGAGAACAGGTACATACGTAAAGAAGACAAAGTGAGGGAAAACTGAAATGTGTGAGGCTCAACAGTTATAACTTGAGTCTTGAATTTTCAAGCTTTATGAAAGGTTTCCGTGCTTGTAACTTCTTGTCACTGAAGGCAGTTTTTCTTTACACTGTAATCCATTGAATACTTTTTGTGTCATAATATACATTTATCCTTGGAAAATTTTTACCAAAAATTAGTTGTGGAATTTGAACAGAAGCTGCTCAGGACTGTTTTTCCTAATACTGTCTTTAGGTTATTTTCTCTTATGGACTTAAGTAAGTGAGACAACAAGAAAAAAAATACAAAAGGTCTGTTGGTTAAAGTTAAGGGAATTGTGGATTTGTCTCGGAGGTATTGGATTTGGTTATATCTTTGTGTATTGAAGTTTAGTAGTCCCCTCTTGATTTGGCTGGTTGATTGAAACTGGCTGTCAAAAGCAGGACGAAACCTGTTGCTGACCAGTCTCCTCTAGATGGCAGCATGAGGCTTCCCGCAGAAGTCTTGCTTCTTTTCGTTTTATAAAACTATGACATTTCAGTCATGATTTGAAGCTGTTCTTCCCAAGATTGTTTTTTGTGACGTATTTTCTCTTCAGAATGTGCACTGTCTTTTTTGATGGTATTTTCAGGTGTTTCATCAGCGGTGAGTGTGAGAGACAATTCCGCTTCATTGTATGAGCAACTTACTTTCCCTTCCAACTCTTCTAGATCCCACCTCAAATCCTATATATTTTCAAAGACATTTATTTTCATCCAAGTAATTAATAAAATGCTGTGCAGCACCAGGGTGATTCCTGCAGCACTCCATGAAAAATGTATCTATTGAGTGACACTGCAATCATGTTGTGAGATGTGCTATTGCTTTACCCTGTTCACAGCATACTTGATGTCAATTTTGCATTAGAATTCATTAGGCAAAGTGCTCTGGGGCTGGGTACCTTTGGAAAAGTTTATTTATTGAGGTACTATTGCAACATTCGCATTGAAATCTGAGTAATTGATTTGACATGATGTAGTTTGATAAATGAATAACTGCTGGATTACATGCCTTGTTTCTTGAATCTGTATGAACTCTCTTGGTATTTTGTCTATATAAGTGAGCTTTCTTGAGAATTTTGGAACAGATGTATTGAATGTTTTGTGCACCTTCATGGGACATCTGGATGGCTTTCATTTAGGAACAGTTGAATACTGTTATCTGAATTCCACATTTTTATTATCTACAATTCCAGCTGTCCCTAACTTTTTGGCCGTGGATTTTTCAGTTCCTCTTTTGGTTGCGTGCTTTTCACAGATTTCCTTTCTCTACAACTAACTTCCTCCCCTCTTTTTCCCATAGGGTTACCTTTACTTTCTGTAACCCTGGCTAGTTTGTTGACTGCCCCATGCTTCTGTGAATCAATTTAATTTGTGAACGTATAGTTTAGCTTTTCTTTCCAGCTTGTTCTTCCACTTTCTTCCTGGCATGCTAGTAGGTGGATTCTTGCTCAGAATATTCCTTGCAGAATATTCTTCCCTTCCTTAGCACAGAATTCACATCAAAGGATAGCTTTCTTTGAATGAAGCAGGATTTTTGTAGCATGATTTGTTTTTGAAGTTTGGTGTGGGTTTTTTTGTTTTTTGGTTTTTTGGGTTTTTTTTGGTTTTGTTTTGTTTTTGGTTTTTTGTTTTTTTTTTTTTTAATTTTTACTTTCCAAGGATAAACTATCCTTGGGTCTCATTTGTGTATTTATTCTTTGCTAAAAGGTGATTCTGGAGTTCTCTAGAAGCTTCCAGGATCAGGACCTTATATCAATAAAGTCTTTTAAAAATAACTTATTTTTCAGCACTTCTTCTGAGGTTTCAGCTTGTGTTTCCTTGCCTGCTTTTTAAGCTCTGTAAAATTCTACCTCATCCTTTTGCTTGTGGCTGCTTTCCTCTTTTTGCTTTGGTTCTTAGAATCACTGAAACATTTAGGCTGGAGAAGACCTCCAAGATCATGAAGTCCAACCATGTCACTTTAGAGCTTCTATTTTCCTTCTGTTAATGAATTATTATATTGGTTAGATTAATTGAAACCATTTTTAGTTTTAAAAGTCCTGCTTTGTGTCAATTTTACTGTTCCTGTTAATGTGGGTGTTTTAAGGGAGAAGGAGTTGGGCTCAATGAATACAGTGACTTTTAGTTGTTCATGCAGTTAGGGTGACTTTGGGAGGCATAGTAGCTCTTCTTAATGTGAGCTGCAGCCACTCAGTGAGTCTCATTTTTGAGTTTGGGGGAAAAAAGGTATAAAAGCCTTGTTATGAGCTTTTTTCCTCCCTTCTGTGTCCCTTAATTTTTCCATTTGCAAGCTTTGCTTGGAGTGGAGTAATGAGCACTGCAGGGTGAGCAGACCCCAGCTAATGTGGCAAGCAAGAGGGAAATAGTTCTTTTTTGGGAGCCCAGTCACAGACCCTGACTCAATGTTTATGGCCCACAAAGCAGCAAGTTTCAAAACACTTAATGTAAAAAACTGCAAATTTAGATTGCAAGCTCTGTTTTTCCACTGTATGACCCATTGTACCTTTTGGAGCATCTGAGTCAAAGCTGACTTCAGAAGAATGTTGAAGTCTTGGTTTCATGAACTGGCAACTCTGAGAAGTCCATGCATTTAAAAATATACCCTGTCATCCTTTGGGATATATGTACACAGAGAGATGCATCTGAGAACTACATATACAGAGAAAAATGTTTTTCTTATAAAAAACTAGAAGTTTGTTTTTTTTCTAAACTTCAGAAAAAAACTTACGTATAAAAGTAACAGATATGTAGGATGGGAAAATGGGAAAAGCACTAAGTCACTGAAGGAATGTGGTTGTCCAGGGACTTTTTGAAGGCCCTACTCTTGTTTCCCTGTGAATCTGATATTTTTTTAGATAGCACCTGCTGTACTTTTTCAGAAGTCCTGAAATGTAAATACTGATAGCTGGTATCACAACCATGTTTATAAAATCTCACTGATGCCAGAGGGGTTATCTGGCTACTATGGTATCACAGCACAGCTTCAGTGATACTGTCAGTGCAAGACTTCCTGCAAAGCCTGTTATTTTTAAGCCCCAATATCTTTGTGAAGGCAATGGTGCCTTGGTGCCGTGTGTGCCTTAAATATTAGAAAGTGTGGGATAACTGACCAAACAGATATGAATATCATTTATAATTTCCCTGTCAATTATTTTTTCTAGTCTAATCTCTTGTGTTCAATTAAATTTTAATTTGGAGTTGAAGCTAGTTTGTGATGTTCTTGCTGTAAAATTAGTAATGATTGTGTTATCCAATGTCAAATCCTCATACTCTTTCAGGAGCAACAAGACAGTTCCCAAACATGCTGAACCAAGTCGTCTTATTTATAGTTTCCCATGGTTTTGTACATCCTGGCTTTCACTAGGTTCTAGCAACTTTGCTCCTATTTTCTTTGTAACACTGATTAATTTTCCATATATGTTCAAGCAAATGAAATACCGAGGGTACAGTGGAAGAGCTGTTTGATCAAGGGCCCACAGATTAGACCTGGATGACCTGGGAGATTGCAGGTGAACAGCAAAAGGTTGGTCATCTTGTAGCACCAGACCGATAGAGGAAAAGCCAGCCCAGGTTTAGTCAATGAGTGATGGTTTTCTTTAATATGAAGAATAAGTAAATGGCTAGGGTTTTTTGGCCTGGAGAGAAACAGCTGATGTAGTATGTGAAAAAGATCTGTAAAACATTAGTGCAGAGAAAACATGAATAGGGAATGACTCTTCACTGTTTCTCATAGTACGGGAGCCAGAGAGAATGAAAGAGTTGGGACAGACATGAAGAGACACTTGTGCATTAAAGTCAGAACACATCACCACTGGAGCTTGTGGGCATGGAGTTTCTCACTGTCTCAATAATTAGATAAATTATTGGAGGATAAATCCTTCAAGGATGCCTGACTGCTGAGAAGTCCCCAGTAGCTTGGACATCTTGGAGATGCAGAAAGCAGAGAGAGAGATTACTATGCAGGTATAGCTACGTGCCTCCCTGCACTTACACTCTTCTATAGGTGTTTGCCATTGGCATGTGAGTCAGGGTGGTGGGTTGGAAGGACCTTTTGTTTGACAATGGGTATTTTTGTTTATTTATTTTAGTAATAGGCTAAACTGCCTGGTAGTTAAGCACCCACTACCAGAAATCACTGAGGGGTCCCTGTAATGGACGGACTCTTCCAGAGACAGCAAGAGATGGATGGGTACATGAATGAGGATCAACTACCTTGCTCCCAAGTTAAGCTGTCCTTAGTTGTGAATTGTAGTCCTCAGCAGCCTCTGAAATTTCTGGAAAATCATAAAGGAGTCCTTCTGAACTCCAAGCTATGTACAGATCACCACTTTTCCTTAGATTGGTAGTCTTTGGTTTTTCATTTTTCGTTTCAGATAAATGCTGTCTGTTGTGATCTCTTGCCTGCAAGTTTAGCTTTTTTTGGAAGTTTGGAGGGGCAGACCAGTTCATCAGGATTTAACTGTAGCAAATTTTTAACATACACCCTTAGTTCTGCCAGTGATCCTTGCAGGCTACTCTTGTAATTGAGTTTTGGGTGGTGTTTATTTTTTTTACCTCATTTAGATGCTGATCATAGGTAGGATATGCTTAAATTGGGCTTCATCCTTGGTGGACTGAATTTTTCTATTAAACTACAAGACACGGCATGACAGTTGCTACACTTGAACTTTGTATATACAAAGTTGCTGAATTAGAATCAAAATAAGGAAATGAAGGAAGATAATGTATCATTTTACTGAAACGTCTTTTTCCTTTTGTGGAGTGGATTGTCTTTCCTAGGAGCATCTCCATGTGGCATGAACATGCAGCCTTTTTAGGCTCCATGCAAAACACCTGGCCTTTGTACCCCAACAGGCTTCTATCAATGATGTTATTGATCAGATAAAAATATCTTCTGATCATAACCACTTTTTCTTTAGTCCTGGCAACACAAAGGCTTTTTAAGCTCAGAAGCCTTACTTTACAGTTGTGAACATGGCCTCACTTCTGCATTACAGTTGCCTGATGCTCTTTCTGGTGTGGATGTACAGTTGTTTGCAACAAAATGTTTCAGGTTTTTACATTTGTAGGAAACCAACATATGAACAGATGTGTAAGTAAAAGGTGCTTTAATATGCCTCATGACATCTTCTGAAATCTCTTGTTTGTCCATTTTAGTAAAAGCTGTATGTCCACCCTGTAGTCTGGAGAGTTGCATGGAAAAGTGAATTGGACTGTTAGGGTTTCTTACTAGTCAAAATGAGGTTTTGGAACTGTGTAGAAGAGCAGACTCTGTCTTTAACATGAACTCTTTCCCTATGTCCTTGGAGAAATAAAATTATCTAAAGTGTTGTGGTGAAGCTGGAGAAGAGAAGTGCCTTTTGGAGAGGCAAGAAAGAAATAAAATGAAAGAGTAGCATGTGATTTGGATCTACGTCCCATAGCAGTCTCAGTGCCAGTTATTAGAAAGATATAGCAGTGTTCTTACCATCTTGACTGCTGACAAAAGAGTGAGGAGGATGATCACTTTTTCTTTGTTAAAAGCTGGCACCTCCAGAAGTATTGTGCTTCTAGCACTTGTGTGCCTGTATTAATCTGAAACATGATGGAAGAAAATATGTTTTGGATCGCCTATATTGTTCTGAATATATTGGACTTGGAAGAGAACAATGTCTGCCAAGTCTAGTGCTTGTTATGGTCTTAAACAAAATACACAGTTTGTTTACTTGCAAGGTGAACTGTACTGCATAACAGGAAGCAGTTTGAGGTGTGTGTGCTTCAGTTATTTCTGCTCTGCTCAGAATTTTCTTTGTAGCAACTATTTTTTTTTCTTGGTTAGTTTTCTACATTCCCTGCCTTGCTGAGTGAATCTTCATCGTGTTTCAGTTTTGCTTGAAAGCATATTCCTCACTTATTTTGTTATTTAGTACTGTGTTTGGCAAGGACTTTATGTGAAATAGTGTACTTCCTGTGCTTCAAAGCTCAAAGGCAGAGTTTTATAGCTGGACAACAAAATTATGCTCTTTGGACACTGGGTTTCTGTAACACACAGTTAGCTTGAGGAGTTACTTAGCAGAGTTAGCAGACCTCCCAGAGAATGTGTCACATTTTTGATGGTTCATTTTTGGGTTAGGAGATGATCACAGAGAATTTCAGGAGCTCACAATCAGCTGAAATGGTTGGTTTAGTTTTTCACAGTAGGAAAAATATGGAGGCTGTTTTACGTTTACATTCAGAGTAGTTCTTGGTCCTTATTTGATTGTTTCAGAGAGGTGAAAAGAACACTTAAATTGTCTGTTAAGATGTTTATATTGCCCTGTCACCACAATATCCAAGGTGCGATGATTTCCATGTGAAACCTTGGCCTTTCTCCTGATTCTTTTTTACGCTCTCCTCCCACACTGTAGATCTACCGCTTCATTTTAATGCACAATGCTGTGGTAAGAGATACTCTGCATCTGCAGGGGGACAAGGAAATCACCTTTCCTTATACTGTTCACTGGGTGCCTTTATTTACAGGCAGGATTTTTCTGGGGCACCTCCTGTCGGAAGAGCGAGACATCAGAATGCCAGCTTGAAATTGCCATTCATACATGATCTGTGAATTGGCTAATTCTGACATGTAGGTAGTTAAGAAATGATTACAGTCAGAGGAGTCATGACCTCAACTTTTCATCATCTCCATTGGCTTGTGCCCCAGTTTGGAAGTGGAGGTGGTATAGGAAGTTTTAATTGTACCTGTGTGATTTATCCTCAGTCAGCTCTTTAATTTCTTCTGGCTGTCTGAGGTTTCTGACACGCTGTAAATTTCTCCAAGTTTTTCATTATCTGCAATTTCTTTATGACTCATGAATCGGAGTGGAGAGAGAGTGTGGATTTACAGCAGAGATAAACATGTCTATAAAGTCTGTATCTGTGTCAGTAATTGTACTGCTGTCAGTGACTGTCCTGTTTTACAGGTCTCTCTTGGGAGAGGAGCACGCTTTGCTACCAGTGTCAGAGAAGTGTTCACTTTGATTTGCATTAACGTGCCAGGAGATTAGGTTGCAATGGTGAGGATGGAAATTGAGTTTGGACCATGGCTGCTATTGTTTTTTTAAATAAATGGGTGTGTAGTTGAGTTGCCCTCTGTATGCAGAAAAAAAAGAAAAAAAAGGAGGCAGGTTCAGGTTGTTCTTAAATATAAAATCAGGGAGAGACAGTATACTGATGATATCAGATGTGATTCTACCCATATGCATAAATTGTGCATTCTTACCATAAAACAAATGCTGTGTCTAGGTAACTGTCATATATGGAAAAAAATACTGCATGGATCCTTAGGGTGTTCTCTGTCTGCTGGTAGAGCAGAATGAATATTTCTGTAAGTTTCAAGAAATTTCTGCTTCTATGCCTTCTTGCCCTTCCCTTACTCTTAGGAAAAGATGCTATTGTGGACATTGATGGTGAATGCTAATGCATCATCATAGTCTCCACACATTGATGATTCTGACTGCTGCAGAAGGAGGTGTATACTCTTGAAGTTTGAGAAGAGGAAAAAAATCCCTAAAACTTTCCTAAGTGTGTTAGAAGTTCAAACTTCTACAGTTTCTCTGTGGTTTTATTTTCAGTTTGATGCCTGTTGCAGATACTTGTCTGTGTGGAATCTTCTTTTGTTTGGTTTTACAGTTCGGGTTGGATTTTTTGGCTGTGACTTAATATTTTTTTTCACAGTAAGGTAATTATTTTACCCCATAATTATTTTCAAATATCCAAACTGACTGTAAAAACCCAAATTTCCATTATGTCAGGTATGCACTGAGACTCCCGAATGCAGCTGATTGAACTTTTCTAATTCTGATGGACACCTCTTACCAAAGGGAGATTACCATAAGCAATGTAAACTCTGTGTGTAGATGGCTTTAAAATGTGGTTCGGTGTAGAAGTGTTAGAAATGCTAAAATGACACCTGCCATTGCGTGGTTAATTCTGGAGCCTGAAGTTGGAAGTAAAAAGGAGAGTTTTTCCAGTGGTAGACAGTGTCCCATCTAGCTCTGATAACTGAGTTTCCAAAGCTAGATATATAGGAATCACATGCTAAGTGGCCCAAAAGCTGGCAGATAACTGCTGAAGTGGGTGATGCTCAATGCAACAGCAAAATTCTAAATAAAAGCTGTGTTGATGAGATGCTTTTTACCTGATCTTTATTGAAATGTCTTTTTTCCTTTTCTCTCATCGTCCTCCTCACCTTTTCTACATGCCCACACCAAAACAATAACACCNTTCTTGCATGCTGGTATTCATTTCTAAGAATCTCTTCTGAAAGTCCCCTTAGTGTCCTATAGTTTGTTCAATAGTAGGAAGAAATTCTGCAATGCTTTGATCCTTTCTAGAAAAGGCTTTTTGAATTTATGTTGATAGAGCGAAGGTTGATCTAGATACTTCCTGTCATTAAGAAAAGGGAGCCTTTTCAGTGTTAGTGGGGAAGAAGAGAAAGAAATCTGATTAATCTGAAAACTAACTGACCAAACTGCTCTGAAGACTGTGAAATCATTCATCTGATTCATCACCCTTAGCTTCTGCAGGATATTTGGTATGCTACTCAAAGCACCGAATTCTGCTTTGTGAAGACATCTGGAATATTAGCACTGGTCAGTCAAGCAGTGGAACACATTGTGCAGTCACTGGTTCTGCATTCTCTGTTCTTGGAGCTTTTCCAGACCTGTCTCAATGAAGGCTTAAACAGCATGATCTGACCTCAGAATCAACCCTACTTTGACCAGGAGACCTCCTGAGCCCTTGTAACCCTGATCATCCAGTGACTCTATGTTTCTGTGATCTAAGATCCTTTCTAGAGCTAGAAATGCCTTCAAAGCCTGCATTCCCCACAGCACCAAACAGTTCAGCTTACGAGCTTTAGGCAGGTGCAACTCTGATCTGCCTCTATGGGAGCAGCTGATTAGGAACAAGAAACCTGAGAATTCCTGTATCACAGTGATAGCTTTTTGACTTTGGGGGGATGATGAATGGACTTTCAAATACTTCCATCGACAGAGCTGATTACAAGTCTGTGCAGTGTGGGCTGCAGGGTCCATTTTTGTTCATAGGGAGATACAGTCCATTCAGTACAATTCTTTAAGCAGAGGAGGAGAATGGTCCTCAGCATACACAGAAGTTCTTGTGTCTCTTGGCTGAAATGAACAGTGAAACCACATTCATCTGTCTAGACAAGTAGAGGGTCAGTGGGGCTCGACTGAAGAGCTTTTAGCCACAAAAGTAAAAGAATGGGCTGTCACATTAAAGCATTTCTACCTGCCACATGCTTGGCACAGAAAAAAACATGACTGCAAACATAATGTTCTTACATTATACTGTCAGAAGCCTATTTTTTGCTACTCTCATTCTGACAGGATAACTTGTAGACTACTGTCAGTGGAGGAATTGAGGATGGGGAAAAGTTTGATCCAGGATAAGGTTATGTGCATTTTTCCATTATCTTTTAAAAACACGAAAGTGCCAAACAAATCTCAGGAGTCATTCTAGCAGGGACTCTTGAATGTTTACAACTGGTCTGTGTTATTATTTAAAAATCTTTTGCAGTCTATGCCTTTATGAAATTAAAACTTTCCACTTCTTCTGTGTTACTAGAACATTTATTTACATGTATTTACAGATATTGGAAAGATTGTCCCTGTACCATCTCTGTCTGAAATGTTTTCTTGTAAATTTTGGCTTCTGACAGGAGTGAAGAGAAAATTTTCTTCTACAGTATGGGTTGCTGGACCTATTTGCAGAGCAGCAGCTGATCCTAGTGAAAAATCTCACTAGAATGTGACTTTGGAGACTTGGTTCAGTTTCTGGCACTACCCCTCTTCTGCTTGGTTGGTTTATTTGCCTTCTTACATGCCCCTTCCTATCTCCCCAGCTGTAAGGTGGAGTTCATGTTAACTTTGTTTTGCAAGGCATTGGAAAAATCATGTATTTGGAAAGACACCATATGAAGCATTTATTGTTAAGTATCCTTTACTGTATGCTGCTGTTTGTTGTTTCCCCCTGCTTGCTGCTATTATATGCCACAGGAAGGTATCATTAGAATACTGTGTCAGTCATCAGAAGTAAAATGAGAATATGATGATAAAACAGATCCCAGTATCAAGTGGTCTTCAGCCTGGGACCCAAGCAGGGTAATTAAGAAAAGCGAGGCTATTCTCAGCCATTTGCAGACATTATATATATAAAAGGATTTCTATTTGCAAGCAGCATAAAGGTTAGAAATTATTGGTCTGTATCTGTTCTAATGCCAGAGATTATTTACCTGTTTCGTTTGCTATATTGCCTTTCAGTTTTCTCCATTTTGGATCCAGTGATAATGCACACAAAGCTATGTGAAAATTTGCCAAGCATTTTGTCACTTTATTGAGTGCTTTCAGTTGTTCTGAGCATGAAGTCTTCTGTAAGATCAATAATGAACTTGCCACTGTACCTCTTGCATCTGCAGTAAATGCAACTTTGAACATCCCGTCTGTATAATGTTGCTAGACCAAGTCTGATAGTATCTGTCTCTTATTGCCTCATTAACTTGTGAGCATTAGAACAAGATAAAAATGCCCTAAAGCCTCTTATCTGATGATTGTTGTAACCTTCTGAGTGCCATTAGTTTAAGTTTGCAATCAAATGCTTCCCCTGAGTATAAGGAGCACTGATTAAACCTGAAGTGTCCCCAGAGGCTTTTACAGCTGTCATGGGGGTGGTGGCTGCCCCGTCCAAAAAGAAAAGGGGGGCTGGAGGTCCCGGTGGGGGGGCCACTCTGCAGACATCCACGTGGCTGCCCCAGCTGTTCTGCTTTGCCTAATGAATTGTTTTACAAGGAGAGGCTGGATATTGTCATCACAAGCTGCCTTCCCCAGGGACTGAAGCCAGCCTGATAATGACTAATGTTAGTGATAGTAATTGAAGTGTGATGGCTCTCCAGGGACTTTCACACACGCAGAGCTGTCAGGCACTTGTGGCTGGTACAGTCCCATGAATACCTCAGAAATGCTTTTTAATTGCTTGACTTTCATAGCTAGTTCCCATACGTATCCTGCAGAAATACACGTTTTAAGGGGATAGGGAAAAGGAGCCGAGGACTCTGCTATGACCCTTGGTGTACACATGTAGTTACTGTCCTGACATGTTTCCAGTGAGGATGGCTGGGTGTTCTTGCTCCCCTTAGTCTTGGTGTGGACCTGCTCAGTGTCTGCACAGGCACGTACAACAGATTACACTTGAATGTACCTTTTCTTTTATGTCTAAGCCTCGTCTTCTTGATGCACAAAGATTGTACTTGATTCTAAAAGGACACAATAACTTTATTTAAGAATATCAAAGGATTGCTGCTGTTAATAATGTAGAAACAATGACAGCTATTTGCATTTTGTTAGGCATTGAAAACTGAATGTAAGATAGAATAAAAATCTTGTAAAAACATAGCATATCCATGTGTCCCAACATGACTGGAGTTTATGGGCATGAGATTTTGGGAGTTTAGGGCAGAGGAGTAACCAATTTATGTAAAACAGAGTGATTTTTGTTCTGAAAATATTCTCATTTAGAAATGCATTACTGAATATAGCAGTGGGCCTGAGATAAAAATAACCCCAATGAGGTACTGTACCCCAGACTTCCAGGATCCTAACATGAATTTGTCGGGGTGCTGAGTATTTTAAATTGCCTCTGTCGCTACAGGAAGGTTTTTCTGTGGCTTTTTGAGTTCTAGCTGGAGATCAAAAAAGGATGCTTAGTGCTGTTGCCAGCAGAGTAGACATACTACCTCTTCTCATCATATTCATTGCAAGTTTGTTCTTCACCTTCCCCCTCCAGTGAAGTGTTGGCTCTTAGAAATTTATTTTGGTAATAAAACATTTCTTTATACTTGCCCATGAAAGCATGTTTGAAGGCTGTTTGTGGATTCTTTAAAGTGTCCAAGAGATTTTTGTTCCCTATGCACACTGCAAACTCATATCATAATGAAGTCTGATGAATTAACATGCAGAAAGTTAAGCTCATAACTTTAAGTGGTTAACTTAGGCTCTTAAAACGTGGACCCAAACCTGTGGTTAGTTTGCTGTAATTTAGTTGTCAGTCCCAAAATTATATGTTTCGATGGGTTTCGGTTCTGAGAAAATGGGTGAGTTTATTCTTGCTCTTTTTGGTCGCAATGAAGAGATAATAATAAAGTTGTGCTTACTGCTTTTCACAGTTGTAAGCCTTGACAGTAAAGCTAAAGGATATAGTTTAGTTATTTTCTTGTAATTTATCTTACAACTTGTACTGTAATTGAGGAGGTGGGAATAGGAAACTCCATGCTGTGTAAGTAGAGATTTTCAGTTTGTAATTTAATTTTACTGATTGGTTGCTACAGCACAAGCACAAGAGTGGAGGTAATTGAAAGGCATCTAATAACTGATTAAGTAGATTCCATTTATGCGTTGTTTGAGCACTGTTTTAGTGAAAGCTTGTAAACTTTATTATAATAAGTTCAGCAGAATATATCTTCTGTGTAGAAATTATTTTACATTGATAGGGCATTTTCATATGGAGAGCTTTTCGTGCTGTGAGGCATATATCCACATATTGTTTAAACTTCAAAAAGTGGCAATTATTTTGGTGTCACTATGCACTGTCATGTAAAATTTTGCTCTTCAGGTATTTGGTGATGTTTTACAAACATATGTATTATAAATAAGTATCTCCAAGTCCTTGTACAACTCCCCCCAAATGTATTATTACATTTTAAATCTTGCTAAGTTTACTGGCAATTCAATAAATATTAGCTCCCATATTCTTCAAATTAAAATGTGACTTCTGTTTTCTCACTGTGGGGTTTGATCTCTGTTCTACTGAACCAGGCAAAATCTGCTTTGGTCAGTAGCCGGGGGGGATCTGTGAGGAGCCCGGGTGTTGCATTAAGCAGCCCTGTGCCCTTCTCCTGGAGGGTTGCTGAACTGTTATCCCCTGGTAGCTCTAGAGGGCTCTCTGCTGTTGGAAATGTCACATTTCTAATGACTTATATGACAAAGATCTTAATAACCTGTTGGTCGTTAAGGAACTCATAACACTTTTTTTCAAACGCTAACCTCATTGTCATCAGCAAAATACAGCATATGCAATTAGAATCTAATTTTCTCCAGTGTCAATTAAAGGGTCTCATTTTTATTCTGAACTGTGTTGTACTCTGCCTGTAAACGTTTGTCACTTAAGTTACAACATTTAAGTAGTGCAGGAAGTAATTTTTGTGTGCGCAGTTTGTGACGTTCCTTGTTAAATCGGTAAAAGTATGATGTTGCTGGCACTGACCATGCAAGAAAGAGAGAAGATAATCATCCCAGGCTTTATTGTAATCATGCAGTTTGTTACTGTAGTAGCCTTAAAAGTATATGGGCATTGTTTCAGGAGAATTGGAAATGAATGTATAAGGTGGAGGACAAGATGGGACAGGATGAAAGTATGAAGAGTAATTTTCGGCAGAGTAATAGGTAGGTGTTTGTCATCAAGTTCTATTAAATGGTATTAGAAAGGAAGGAGCACCTATGTAATACTTCTGGTTTTTATTTTAAAACCGTTTGGGTGTTATACAGGGACATGAATTCCAGTTCTTCTTGGTGGTGTGCTAGGTTTGACTGGGTATCTATATCAGACTTGGTTGCATTAAAATGGACTTTAAACAGGTTACTTTGAAAATCAGTCCAGCAGTTAAAGATTGTAATGTTGTGTTCTCTTTTGTAATAGTAAATTCTATTTTCTTATAGTTTTGTAGGGGTTTTTTCCATATATGTGCCAGTGCTACATTGCTTTCACTCAGGTGTGTTTCAAAAGCAATGAAAACTGGAAATAACTAGAAGTAAAATCTGTTAAAAGTACAAGACTAGGAATAACATCTGTCTAGACTAGAAATAACTGCAACATGATTGCAGCTTCCATTTTCCAGCACCTTTGGACATCATGGGTTGGACGTCTGTTATGGACAGCACTGCAGTGTTCTGTATGATAAGGAGCTTACATATTGAGGGAGTGAAAATAACACTGAGTTTGATGTTCAGTGAGCTTCCCAGTGACAACATGCATGAGTGTCCTATTTTACCTGCTCCGTGGTGAGTTCTATCTTGTGTATTCTGCAAAGTCCTCGTTTGAAATCACCCTTGTGAATTTACTGCTGAAGGGGGAGAAGGTGAAGTATGGATAGACTCAGGAAAGGAAGAGGTTGTTTTATTTTCATTGGTAGCATTTGCAGTTCCCCAAGCAATGAGGGCTGCAGAAACTGGCTGTTGAGAGCCACAACTTGATTAGGTTGGGTCTGTTGTAAAATCCTGTAGTGTCTGTCTCTTGTGTCATTGTGAAAATCCTCCTTATACAGTGGAGGAAAAGTATTGAGAAATCTTTCATGTAAATTCTGAGTCTTTTTCCTTCTTCTAGGAACTACATTTCATAGTAAAAAAATACGCTGAATCACCCTTATCTGCAGAAAACACAAACTAATAACAGTTAAGTTATTGATTACATTTTCAGGCAGCAAAAAGATGCTTCTTCCAGGGTTTGTTTCCCCATGCTATCCTTGACTTCAAACACCTGCATCATACAAGTTCTGGTTGTAGATGAATTCAAATGCTCAGTCCTCCTAGCATTTTGGATGTATTTATTGCATGTACTACATCTTTTCATGTCTAACCACTGTAATTTGAGAGGAAATAATATATTTTGTATTTAAGGTTATGGGTTGTACCAGTTCAGTTGAAGTGGGGATTTTATATCTGTTTTAATGCACTATTGCATTTTTTGTGCAATGGATCCTTAAACAAATTGAAACCTTTTATGTAACTATGGAGCTTGTGCTTGTAAATTCAGAGGACATAGGTGTAGCCAGTTTTAAACTACGTAAGATTTTGGAATGTTTTTTGAAATGTATTTCCAAGTAATTGTGATTGAACTGAAATAACTTTTGTGAGATACAGTATTGTGGAGTGACATCTGCATCCTCTTGATTTATGCTTTTACTTGTTAGTTTCGAATACTTTTGTAGTTAATAATCAGATCAGAATACCGAAGTCACTAAACAAAATGTCTCAGAACAGTGTCTCAGAATTAGTGTTAACAGAAATGCTCTCAATATGTTTAAACATACCTCAGTCTGTATTTCATATAACACTGTATATTGTTAAATGCTGTCAGTTTTGAGATCTAAAGATATTAGGGAAAAATTAGGAAAAAATACCCTTTTGGCTACTGCATCTGTGTAAGGGACATCCACCTCATTCGGGGCATTTGAAAATACTATCCCTATATTTACTGTGTTTACTTCCCTGTAGAGCTGTTCAGGAAAGTCACCAAAGGCAGAGGGGAGCACATTGAAAGTTACTTGGTACAAATTTGTATTGAGAAGAAAAAGGAAATAACCATTTTCTATAGTCTTCCATTCCTAGTTGTTTTCTGATTAAGTAACTAAGGTGGGTAAAATTCAGGTACATGTGAGTTTTGGAGATCACTACACAGCTGACAGGGATAAAAAGCATTTTTCACCTGTGGTAGCCTTGAACCTTTAGAGGCCTGTGTTTATAAGCTTTATGTTATACGAAGCTGTATTCTAACCACCTTAAGGTGTATCAAGTGCACGTCTAAGTCTTTTTGCTTCAGGGTCTTCTTTTTACTTAGTATTCCACATCTATTTTTAAAACAATAGAGAAGTGATATTTTTTATTGTTTTTAGCCATTTTCACTTTTTGGTAATCAGCAGCATCACTGACGTGTGTCTGAGTTTGAATGTACAGTAGTGGTGTTCCATTTTAAAATCAGTTTAGTTGAAATGATTATAGCAGAAATAATGTAAAGGTTGTAACAGTCTGCAGTTTTCAAAAAGCTGAATTTTATGCGTAAATGTGTATATTAATGTTACCTGGCAGTTGTTTTCAGCACTGTTCTGAATGTTTTATTCAAACTTTTAAAAATGCTTCTTTTTTTCTTTATTATTTTGACCTAGTTTTGTTGCATTGATGGCTCTGTTTAGTGAACTTTTTCCAGCCATTCCACACATTGATAGTAATAGGATAGTAATTCTCTAGTTGCAATGGGTGGCAATGCCTATTCTCTGAAGAGCTGGCTTGTGAATCCTTGTCTGAGGTTCTGGTCTAAACCTCTTGGTCACGCTGGGGTCACCACAGTGTGTTTACCAGGCTGAAGTTGCAAAGTCCTCAGTATCCAGGTTGCCTGATGCTTCCCTGTTAGAATTCAGTGTGCCAGACCCACAGCACCCCTGTCTTTCATGAATGGAATTCAAAAAGACACTTAGATTTCCATAAATAAATTAGGAATTCAGTGGCTTCTTCCGGCTAATCAGGGCAGGCTGATAAACCTTGCTAGCTGTTTAATAAATGAATTGTGACTGATTACCTATTAATATGGACGCCTCAGGAATTCACCCTGGGGGAAGCAGAGCAGTGAAATAGAGAGGGGCATGGCCCCCTGGGAAATCAGGGCTTCATGTTTGCAGCTTAAATATCTCTGTGAAGTATCAATAAGGAGGTAATTGAATTTTGAACACAAACATGAGCGCCGGATGGATGAAGGAGAGGGGGGCCCTGATCATCTCTTCGTGCCCCTTCATACTCCCCTCCCCTTCCCCTTAGAGACCACTCTAGTGAAGATAGATGCTAAATCCATTAAATAAAGATTAGACTGTGTCGTGGTAGAAAATGGCAGCTTAGCTAGATCCCTGGGCATATTGGGACCTTTAGCAATACAGAAAATTAAAATATACATTTTTAACAAGTGTGCTGTCGACACAGTAATAATGACTCTGTGGCTTGTGGGGTTTGCTCACCTTTCAGATCTGCTTTTGTTTGGTTATATCACTTGCTCTTGTTTTGAAACCAGCCTGCTTGGTCTCTCTGAAGCAGAGAAGACTTAGGGGAAGAAAGGTTATTTTCCCACCTTGCTTTCTGTCTTTGGCACTTTTTATTGGCTCTTATGCTTATAATAATATAGAAGATCAGTACTCTTGTATTTGAATATGGAAATAATTAACTTTGGCTCCAACACGCTCAGTCGCATGTTCTGGAAAGTAGTTGTAAATAGTCTAGAGGAAGCATGGAGATGTAAATGTGATCAAACTTTTTATAAGTGGTTTTTATTTTCTAAGAACATGGCTTTGTTTTTTATTTTCTCCAGATCAATTTTTCTGAATTCTGCTCTTATGGAAAAGATTAGTAAAGGGGTGTACCTTGTAAAAGATCAATATTCTTTTTTGTTACACAGTGAATTGTAGAAACACAGCTGAAGGGGAATTCAAGGGGTGACAGTCTTTCTTTATAATACTGTGCTAGACGTAGAACACAACCAGGCCTTCTTCACAATCTCACATGCTCTATTGTCTGTTGCAGAAAGTCAACAGATCCTCTTGGGTTTTGCAGGCAGAACCTCATCTGCCTGTACAAGTAGAGGACCAATTGCCATACTGGAGAGACTACTACTGTTTTTCCAAGATGATCATTCTACAGAACAAAATCCAAATTTTTTTCTGTTTAATGATTTAGAACAAAAAATGAGCCTAAGCCAATGTTTTCCTAGAGATAACTGCTGTTCCTTCCATCTAGAATTTTTTTTTCTTTACTCAAGATAGTTTTGAGAATGGAAAGAGAAAAAAAAAGGTTTTACGTTTTGCTGAAATACAGTGGACTGAGACAATAGTAACGTGGGGACTTCTGTCTGTTCTTCCACAACATCTCCCTGTTAATACCACTTCCCTTTTTTCAGACTCCTCTCAAACATTAGCAGTTGTGCCCAGACAACCCTTGATGCTGCATCCTCAGCTTTAACTGCTGAGAAGTGAACCCAGCATCTTCATTTTTTGTTAAGAAGAAAAGTAGATATTATTAAGTATAAAAAAGTATTAACATACACGGGTCATTCCGGAGACAGTACTGAACGTACTGGGAATGTTTTGGCTTCCATTAACTTAGAGCTGCATCAGACATGGTTTTCCATTTGTTTTCCAAACTATCATCTGCTTCCACATCCTAGCAGTTTACTCTCTTGTCTTTTGTGACAGGATTTTGCATTGGGAATGTCTGTTTTCTTTCATCCAGCCATGCTTCTAGGAAGAAAAAACTTTCTAAGCTGGCTTAGCCTCAAAGATTCTCGTTCGTGGTGTTGACACCAAATTGAAAATGAACAGGTACCACCCCTCAGCTAAATTGCAGTAATTGCTTGTGTATGTGCTGGAGCCTGTCTCAACTGAAGAAGCCAGATCTCAAGCCTCCCTTGGTAAGGGGAGATTACACCACTGGGATTACCTTTGGCCAAGCATGTTGATCATGGGCTTCTTCATTCTTGTGACTTCCTGGCCTTTGTTCTCTTTGCAAGGGGACAGTTCCTTTCCTGAACCCTACGCCTCTCTCTCCAGTTCTCTGTCTGCTATTTGTAACACATCTAGTTTCCTTTAACCTTAGCTGGCCTCTTTCAAAGAAGTCACCTGTACCTTGACAGCCTGTGTCCTTTCTTTCTTATGCTATGGGCATTCCTTAGGCTTATTGTATCACCTGTCCCTCTGCCTATTTTCGAGATTTTTCTGCTCTCTTCTTTGTGCTTTTACACTTAGACTGATTTTCTAGCTCGGGAGTCTTCCTTTGTATATCCCAAATTTAAAAGGAGACTCTTGCTAATTTGTTCTGTAGCATCTTCTGAAGGCAGGCATGTGCCAGGAACCTCACAAGCTTATGGCTTTCCATATTAAGGCACTTAGTGATGCAACATTTTAATTAAATTAACCAGAATTCGTAAATTGTAGATAGACAGATTTTCCAGATCAGCTCAATATGAGCTTTTAGAGTGATCAACACTCTGCTGGTGTTTAATCCATCAGACTGCCATATGGAGTGTTGAAGAGTAGAATATCTGTTTATTAACAATTGTTGTTTTTTCACGTCAGCATGTACAATTTTTGTATTTGAGGACCTAGGAGTGCAATCTGTTCCTGCATCTCTTACATGAGTTATATCAACCTCATGCCAGACCTCATTTCATGCCAATCCCTCTTTTTTTACTCAATGTAGGTGATCCAGTAGGCTGTCTATATGGCATAATAGAGCAAGGGGGTCATTCTGTCACAGTCTTCAGAAGTTCTTTGGCTACATTCTCACAAGGGGAATGTGCTCAGATGTCCTTTATGAGAAATTGCAGATATCTGTCGTGTCAGTGATTTCTGTGAACAGTTGAGACATGTTTAATGAAGCTTTGCAATTTGATTGACCATAATGTAAGTCATAATTCACAAAAGTCAGAAAATTGTTCAAGATCAAGCCAACATTTTATTCACTCTGAATTAATAAATACCTCTTCTCAAATCCTAGGATATCTGGTGTTGAACTTCTCTAGGAATAGAATTTACCTGTCTCTTTAGAGTAGTTGTCTGTTCCATTTTATTGTGAAATACAAGTCTGTTTCTACTCGTTTAGCTGAGTGAATGCTTTCCATTGTTGGTCTTTCCAATGGGAAAAATACTCTTCAGGGAAGAGGAAAAAACCTTCTTGTGTTGTGACTTTTTCATTGCTGTCTTCAGAAAGAAGTATTAGCCCTCCTAGAATGAGAGATGAGATTAGTGCAGCGCAGGAATATGTTTTGCAGCACAGGCATCAGGCTCTTCTCATCAAATCTATTTTAAGATATTTTTCCACTGTCAGAACCCCCTGAATTCTCATCTGGAGTAAAATGCAGTCATTTTTGCAAACTCAAACGTGTTCATAAATATTGGCTTATTTGCTTTCTTAGATGCATTAACAGAGTGGGAAATAAGATGTGCTTATTAAGGCAACTTTGAATTTGATATTTGTTTAGGTAAGGTACAAGGAGGGAGCTGTTGGTGTGAGTTGATGGTGATAGTTGGAAAACAGTGGGAGTTTGCCTTTATTAGAGTTGTCTGTCTTATCCAGCAGATGGCATTGAAAATGTACCTGGTGCCCTCTCTTCTTGCTAAGCACTGCCTTAAATGAAATCCAAAATCCTACAAGCTGGACTCTTCCCATTGGTGCATAGCTGCAGATCACTTCCTGATGAGGAATTTGGAGTGTCCCCTGCCTGCTGGATAAAACAAAAGACCTGCTGCTGGATTCCCAGAGAGGGCACAAGTTCTTCAAGCCAGCGGCAACATCTGTCCCAGCGAAGGGCATGTCTGAGGCTGGTGACAGTAGGAGTTTACAGGCCCTTTACGTGTGTGTCAATGAGAGGAGCAGAAATGGTGAATGTTGATGATTTTTAGAGTGGGTATCACCTAGTTTCCAATTAAATGATGAGGAAAGTGGGATGTAGATGTGTTGTAATGATATAAATTGTAAGTGGTTATGGCAATGAAACTGAGAAGTGAAAAGTCTGTACTATGAATGAAGAGAACATCAGTTCTGTAACACTTTATCTTTGTTTCCTGTCTATTCAGTGCTCTTTTATCTTTATTCTCTTTTCAATAAATAATTCTGATAATATAATTTTGTGCAAGCACTACAATGCTCATGCAAGGTAGTGTTTTATTACTCCTAAGAAGCCAGATAATTTGAAAAAAATTATAAAATTTATGTACATGAAACACAACTATCTTGTAGAGTTAGTGTGAATGCATGTGTCAGAACTATGTAGCACGGCTTTGTTTGTCTCATACCATTTGTATTTTGTTCTATATTGTGACTGTAAATTAGCAACATACCTATTTCAGAGTATTTAGAGCACAGTGGGAGCTAATGAACATTGCTACCTTTCTAGAACCTAAAAATACTTCCTTGCAGCCCCTTCATTTCCCTTATATCTGAGGGACCTGAGTACTTGTTGAAACTGGAGCTTTTTCCTCCTCCTCCAGTGCCAAACAGATTGTGATCCCTCTTTCAATGACTGCTGTTCTGTTGCTCATTTAACCTTGTGACCAAGTATAATATTTGACTCTCCAGTAAGTCCAGGCATCCAAGCCATAATCTAAATCTTCTTCCATTTTTTGATATAACACCTGTGGAATAAAACCTTTCCTATCTATCCACACAGCGCTTATCCAAGTTTTTATAATATCATACCTTTCTTAGAATCTTTTACTCTGGTCTTATCAAATCTTGTTCCACTCACAAAGATGAGCTCCTTATTTTGATTGTGATCAAGATCTCTGTACATTTCTACACATACTTCAGTATGGTATCAGACCATTTCTCCATTTCTCTTCATGGTTTTTTTTGTTGTTCTGATGGTCTGTATATTGTGGGTTTTTACATGACTTTTGTGTTTCTGAATGAAAAACTTGCTGTTTGGCAGAATTTTCTTGACAAATCTGTCTGAACCTGCTGGAGAATTTAGTCATAGTAATTGGGTTTTGTGCATAGTTGATGAATGTGGCAGCATTTAATCATGTTTTGCATGTGCCCCTCAAACCTTCTGAGCTCCTGGGATCATCCAAAACAGCCGGGTCCAGAATAGCCAGGTCCCCAGTATGGTGAAGCTGAGCAGATTGTTCTTCTCCTCTATGTCTTCAGGCTTGAATGTATCTCCAAGTCACAGCAAATTATTATCCTATCTCCCACCTCTTCTGCTTGAATTTAATAATTGTTTATGCTTTACAGCCTATGTTTCTGCATAAGGTCTAATACTCTTTTCTCAGGAAGGAAATAAGTCTTATTCTCTATTTTGTAACTTGGGATACCCTGTCAGGCAGTATTTTGGTAGGAATAATTTTGAGATAGTGTGAAATACACTATTCACTTCTAGAGAGCCGCTTATAAATCAAGAGTTTTCTTCATGAGAATGTGGGGGGGGAAAAGAGGATCTCTCTGATTTTGAAAGGTTGTGCAGTTGTTATTTTGCATCTCTGCAATTGAAAAGATAAATTGAAAATTCCAATTGATTCCCAACCCTGAAAAGAATGAGCAGGGAGAAAATCAGAAAACAAGTAATGGAAGCTAGTCAGGTTAAAATTAGCAAAAGAAATGCTTTTTACATAATGAATAATTTTATGTGGAACTTTCTGCCACACTGGGGTTATTTTTTTTTAAACTAAGTACTTAGCAGCAATTGAAAGGGAATCAGGCAATTAAATGGATGATGAGAACATTTTTAGTTAGAGCAAAATAAAATCTAAAATGAAGTAGGAAATATCAGCTGTTTCAGGATATAAAACGAGCACTTAAGAAGAGGAAGAATCTTTCAGTAATAATTATTCCATATGTCTTCATAATGTGGCTCCCTAATTTATCTTTTCCTGTGATGCTTCTGATCTTGGGTGCAGTCAGACAGGATACCTGACTGGGTAGATTACTGATCTGCCCTGCTCTATCAATTCCTGTGCTCATTTACAGTTTTATGACTACAGAGCAGACAGATTCTAGTTTAATAGAAAATAACATTTCTACAATTTTTTTTAGCAACTAGTCATAGATCCTATTTATATATAGGATTTTATATACAAGATTTCAGTCAGTGATACAGAATGTAAATTCTGGGCATGCTCTGAGTTACACCTCTAGAGAGAACATCATTATTAAACCTTTTTGAGGGTGTCCCTTGTGGCAGCTCCATAGAGCAGGTGGCCTGCATGGCGCAAGCACACAGAGAGTCAGGAGCCTGTGTCTTATCAGACCATATAATCTAAAAATCACTCAGCCTGTTTAGGTCTCCTGGGGAGATGATGACGATGACACAGAACTCTTATGCTAAAAACTAATTGTTAACCTGCAGAGGACGTCATTCAACACAAATCCCAACAGAAAAGGGCTGGGTGATGGATGTTTCTGGGTAGCAGGCCAAACTCTCATTTGGTTTTCAACAGATAGTTCTCTAGGTTGCCTCAAGATTTTCATGTCTAATACCTGGCTTACTTGAAAATAGAGAGCAAAAAAGAAAAAAAAAAAAATAAAAGCTTACAATTTATGTTTACTAACGTATGCATGGAAAACTGAAAGGAGCAAACAGCTCCTCCCCTGTCTTAGGGCATAAAATGCCCTCACTCTTGACTATGGTGCTTGGGTTTCCTGGAACATTAAGCTAAGCAGTGGATAGGTGGAAGGTTAAAGGCAAGGAAACAGTGTTGAAAAGGAATACAGCAAGTAAGTAGTATATGGGAAAGGAATGTGGGAATGCATATCCATCTGTTGATTGAAACATGGCCAATAGATCCAGGGAAGTGATGCATCTGCATCTGCAATGCCACATCCAGTGGTGTCCTCCATGCCCCAGCATGAAGAAGACATTAGTAAACTGGAGTGAGTTCAGTGGAGGCCCACCAAGATGATCAGGGGCTGGAGCACTTGCCCTGTGAACAGAGGCCAAGGGAACGGGGCTCATTCAGCACGGAGAAGAGGTGACCTCACAGGGACCTGCTGGCTGCCTGCTAGAACGTGCAGGGAGGCTATTTGAGAAGATGGAGTATTTGTGCGTGGTGCCACATGGTGGGAGGACAAGAGACAATAACCGTAAATTGAAGCAAGAATGTTTCTGACTGGAATCAAAAGAAAACTTTTCCAGCATGGAACAGTCAAGTATTGGAAGGATTGTCAAGAGAGGTTGTGCAGTCTCCATCTATGGATGTTTTTATGACTTGACTGGTGAAAGCCCTGAGCAGCCTGTCTGTTCTGAACAGAACATTAACTGGAGACCTGCAAGGTTCTATCAAGTCAGAACGAATCTCTGATTCTGTACAATTTTCCTCATATGATACTGTACTGTATACCTTATTTGATCTGTTCTCTTCTGGTAGATTAAATTTTCTTCACTAACCACTTTTTCCTTGTATTCTCCTTTTACTTATACCTCTTCTACTCTGCTGTACCTTTTTAACTCTAAATACGTCTGATAGTTCCATTGTCACCGGATCATGGAGTCTTCAGAGCTCTCCTGACTTCCAAAGTTTCTTCGGTGCCCCTCAACCCTCAGAGCAGTGTTCCTAGTCACCAAATCTGTGGAGACTCTGCATGGCCATCACTGCCTTCTGCTTGTAGATGGTTTGCCATCTGCTTTGCTGCAGTGCCTCTGTTCTTTCTTCTAGTAATGGATGAAGAACACTTCTATGCTCATTAAAAATGCAGCGGTGTCGCTGCATTCAGTTTTCATAAGAGAAGCACCTAATGGTAGACATGGCCTCAGACCAATGTTGTGCATGGACAGTAAATAAACATGAAGGGATTTTTGGAAGCAAAAGAGTACCAAAGCTTACTGGGCTACTCTCAGTAGACCTCCTGGAGCAAAAAAAAAAAAGGGTTTTGTTTGGTTTGGCTTTATTTCTGGGTTTCAGAAAACTGGAGTTTCTTCTGGCCTCTCTACTCTCAGGACATATCTTCAGACTGTGATACCCTCTATATTTCTTGTGTTCTTAATATTTTCTTTAAAACTCATTGATATTAGAAGTGTGAGGGTGTTCATGAAAAATGTTCTCACATTTCCCTATGGGTCTGGGAGGGTGTATTTTTGGGTGTATCTTTTACATCTGTTTTTACAGCTGAGCGTTGCCCAGTTGCCTTTAATCTCATTAGCAGCTAAATTGTAGTAATTGTAGCTGCATTGTTTATATTTTAATACCCATTCCAAACAGCCTTGAGTGGCATTGCAATTTTGTTATCAAGTAGGTCAAATTAACACTAGCCATAGATTCTCTGAGTAACTACAGTTTTTCCCTATTCATTCGAACTTGACTCTACTAGCATTTGGATGCTGTAAAAACTGTAACATTTCTAAACCAGTGCATTTTGTCAGATGTCTTGTGAACAACTTGGAGTTGGTAAAGATGATTTTGAATTTCCTTAATCGTCTTCTGCTCTCTCAGATACTCCTCAGCTCAGGGTATTGCTGCCAGAAGAGTTTTGTAGTGGGCAGAACACATGAAACTTATCAAGTTATATTTTAAAATGCTGGAATAAAGCAAGCAGTGAATATACTGGGAAGGATGAGGATAGGGATAAGGGTAATTGTTACATAAAGCACCTTTGGTACACACGGAGGAAAGAATAAAATGATGGAGGCAGTTGTGAAGGTTTTCTTCTGCAGCCCACAAACTGCATATTGCTGCTCTTCCATAATTCTGTCGTAACAAAGCCTGAGACTTTGACCTTGGAACACTGAGATTTCAGTCATTTGCATATATTTGGCCATACAGACTTTGTACTTGGATTTTTGGAAATTTTGGAAGTCTTCTATGTAATTTAATGTATTGTATCATACTAATTGCAAAAGGAATCTTGATTTAATTCATGTATAAATCAAATAATATTTTTCAGTCAAAACCCATGAATCTTCTTTTCACAGAGGCCTACAATACTGATAATTCATTGTTGTGTCAAGGGCTGCAGTCATCTAAAAGGAAAGATGTTTCGATGAGAAATCTTGGGATTAGAAAACATTTTAAAGATTTAGTCTGCTTTTTAAAGTAAAGACATAGCTCTGGACCAATAAATACAGACTACCATATTATGAGCTTCTTTCATCTAGATATCTCTTTCCATTAAGTTTGTTGACAGAAGTTAAATTTAAAAATTCAGTTCTTCACAGTTCAGGCCACTAGCTAACCTATTGACAAGGGCTAGTTTCTGCCTTTTGGAGGTCAAGGAAGCTGTACCATTCTTGATCCAGCGCTGCAAGCCTCCCCGTAAACAAGCCTTGATGTCTTCTGATTGGATTTGTGTGTCCTGGCTTGCATAACCATACAGCTTGTATCCCAGTGTTATTAGCCAAAAGGAATATAGGGACTTACATAATCATTACACG
The DNA here is from genome assembly GCA_013399195.1 of Dicrurus megarhynchus. Lineage (NCBI taxonomy): Eukaryota > Metazoa > Chordata > Aves > Passeriformes > Dicruridae > Dicrurus > Dicrurus megarhynchus. Next base: position 451,143 of record VXAD01000736.1, read on the forward strand.
ATTATTTTTCAGTAACTGTACTGTAAATATGTAATTCTCTCTGCTCCTAATAACTCTTAATCCCTTTGTTTCTATTGGCTCCTGGGCTCAGATTTGGCCATGGCCTCCCTGCCCTGGCCACTGATAAAACTTGAAAAAATTGTTACTTTCAGGGTTCACCTGCTTTGCTCCCAGCAGTAAATATGTGCTCCCCAGCGCAGGCAGGGGCACTGCATCCAGGTGCCACTGTGTTGTGGGAGTGTGGGCAGCACTTCTGCCCCTGTGCCTTCTGAGAAGGGTCCATTCACCTCCAGAAACCTTTCATACCTGGCTGAGTGTGTATGTTCAGCGCTGACCTCTTTGCTGAACTTCTTCGTGTGTTTTATGCCTGGGAGTTATTGAGGAAACAGTTTTGATCTCATTTCTCCATGGTGTTTGATAAAGAACATTCTTCCTTGAGATACTGTGGTGAGAAAATCTGAATTATCAAGAACTCTTGATCCACTCACTGCAGGTGTTGGAAGCCAGGAAGAGGTTATTTTCCTTTTGGTACAAGCAAGTAGAAAAAGGCCCTTTAGAGTGCTTCTTGTAAAAACATTGCCCTATTCTGCTGTTTGGCTGCGACATCTGTGGGATTTGATGGTCAGAGCTCTCCCGAGTTGTAGCTCTTCCAGTGATAACTAAGGCTAGTAAAGTACCTATTGTACTTTAATATACTGTAGTATATTTGAAAGTATCCTCAACTTTGATGCAAAATTGCTTTTCTCACTGCTTTTAATATTAGAAGTATAACTCATTTTTTTTATTTCAGCCTTACAAAATACTTGAACATAATTTTTCTGCTTTTAATTAGCTTCATGAGTCAGTGCCTGGTCTTAGGTCTTGACATTTTTGGCGTGTGAAATTTTCTTGTGTATTTGACCTTGGCTTTATTCCAGAATAAATATTTTAAGCTGCTAGTTGTGTGTAGTTTTTTTTGTCTCTGGTCTGAGATTAGGGGGCAGACATAAGGAGCACTGAGAGAAGTGAACTGTATAAACCACAATTAGAATTGCAGTGCACAGGTGTCTGTAGATCTTACACAATTGCCAAGCTATTTGTTTCTCAAATGATAGGGGCTTTGGGAGTGTATTTTGGAGAATAAAGGGAGCAGAAGGCCTTCCGTTTGCATGTTAGGGTTGTGGGTTTGGTTATTTGGGGTTTTTTGGTTTTCTTTTTTTTTTTTTCAAATCCTGCTTTAAATTCTTCCAGACTTGATACATTTGATATCTTTACAGAACCAGCATATTGAATGGTTGAAAGTGATCTACTGTGGCTGGGGATGCAGTTTATAACTGCCTTCAGAGAGGAATCAGCATTGAAGAATAAAAATTTCTTGCATAATAGCTTTTCTTTGAACATCAAATTAGGTCTTGTGGTTTAAAAATCTGAATGCCAGCATTGAAAATAAGATGACTTGTAATAATATTAAAAGAGAATGACTTTAGCATCAAGGTTATGGGTGAGTTCTGCTGCAGGCCCTTGAGGATCTTTTTGGGAAAAGAGGCATCTTAAATCTCTATGCTAGTCATACACAAAATATTATTGCAATGAAAAAATAGTGAAGTGAATAAATAGCAGCTCACAGTGCAGGATGCTTGATGCATCAGGAGCCCTAGCGTTCACTGTATTTTGCAATTTAATGCACAGTATTTTTTTAGTTCTGTATTTCTGTATGCTCCACTCACTGTGTTGGATCTGTATTCTTGGGATGTGAGGTTCCATTAAAAAATAAATAATAATCGCAGCCCCCGCTCCCCCCACGTACACTCATTTTCTGTAATATGGTAATGATATCACCGTAGCAGTAATTACGGGTCATCTTCATTTCTTTCATCTCTGCTGGTTCTGATGGCTTCATTCCTTTGACGGAGAAGATTTGGCTCTGGGTGCTGTGATTATTTTGTTAAGCATTATTCGAATAGACAGGAGTGAGAGAAATTAATCAATCCAAATGCAATTAGCATCATGTTTAACCCAGTGATGGACATCTCAAGGTGAAACAGCCAGGGGAGTTTCAGACATTATTATTCAATCCAGTGGCTCTTATCTAAATTATAATCAAGAGGTTTTTATTGGCTTTGCAGAGAGAAGATGTAACTCTTTCCCTGCTTTGGGGGTCAAAGGGATCAGATCTTTGGCCCTACAGGATATTGGCTGCAGGCAGCTCCTAGAATTGGGAGGTACTGTAAGAGTTTACTGTTATATGGGGGTCACTCAGGACAAAATACCTGCACATCCTAATATCTGTGGCCTGGGACATAAGTTTAGTAGCTCCCTGGTCATTGGCAGGATCGTCTCTGCCCCTTGCTTTGAGCGTTTTCATTGACTGACTTTGCCCATCTGTATGTGAATGAATACTGTTTGCAGTTTTGGCATTCGAAGCTCTGTGAACGTCATAGTTTGCAACCGAATGCAAACAGAATGGTAACCTCCTTGCAAGGTAGGGAAATCTGGTTAGGAGAACAAGGTAAATTGCTCTACAGAGAAGGAATCTAATTTTTCTTAGAGCCGATATAATTTTAGTATTTATTGATAGCACCAATAAGATTTTTCAGGATTTATTAATCCGCAGCAGATCTGTTATCACTGCTGGATAATCCTGAACAATTTCTGAGATCTCTTATCAGGTATAAGATAAAGCATGACTACTATGTGTGGAGAAAAACAAGGTGGAAAGAGGTCACGTGAGGATTTCATAATTCAGGAAAGCATTAGGTATTTGATTACAATTCTTAACGCTCCAGCCTTAAGACACTCACTAAACCATTTCAGTGGTTTAAAACTTTATCAGTCTCAGCTATTTACCACTTCTCTGTCAGAGAGGACTGTTCTCATAGCACACTGGGAGGAGCAGTCCTTGTGCCTCGCCTGCTCCGATTCACAGCCTGGCTTTGTGGAAGCTTTCACCTTCTTTGGCATTTCAAAACAAGCCATGCCAGACTGTGAAGTACAGCTGACATAAGCGCACATTCTGCTGTCTCATTCACCAAGGGAAGGATGGTGATGTTTTGTACCAAGGGGGTGTTATTCTTTAAAAATGCTGCAGCAAGACTTGACAGAGCTCATCTTTCAGAGCCTGAATTCCAGCACAGTTGCTGAATCCTTTAGCATATATCTTGTGCTGGTTTTGGCTAGGGTAGAGTTAATTTTCTTCAGAGTGGCTGGTATGGGGCTGTGTTTTGGATTTGTGCTGAACACAGGGTTGATAACAGAGATGTTTTTGTTATTGGTGAGCAGAGCTTACACAGAGCCAAGGCCTTTTCTGCTTTCCGTACTGCCACGCTGGCATGAGGTGTATGTTGGGAGGAGACACAGCTGGGACAGGTGATCCAAACTGACCAAAGGGATATTCCAGACCCTATGACATCACACTCAGTATATAAA
>VXAD01000736.1:454562-503688 GCA_013399195.1 Dicrurus megarhynchus
TCAGAGTGATGGTGTTTGTCTTCCCAAGTCACCATTACACGTGATGGGGCCCTGCTCTCCTGGAGATGGTTGAACACCTGCCTGCCCATGGGGAGCAGTGAATAAATTCCTTGTTTTGCTTTACTTTCTCTGTTAAACTGTCTTTATGTCAACCCACAAGTTTCCCAGCTTTTACTGTTCTGATTCTCTCCCCAGTTCTGCTGGTGAGGGAGTGAGTGAATGGCTGCATGGGGCTTGGTTGCTGGCTGGGGTGAAAGCACAACAATCTGTCTGTAAGGTGGGAATTAAACCACTGTATGTTTCAAGAATATTGTAAGGCTTGATAAACTCTGCAAGTGCTTTGATATTGATTATTGAGAGATGCCATGGTAATGCAAGCTTATTCCACCTAGAGATTCATGCTGATTGTGTCAGCTTACCTGAGGAATGTGTTTAGGAGTGTTAGGTGATTGCAGTGGTCTTCAGTGTCAGTGTAACTGTTCCTGAAGCACGGCTTGGAGTGTCTGCATGTGCCAGTTGTGCCTCCAGTGAAGGTGACTGACCTTGTTTTCAATAGCCACTTCTCTCCTGAGATGGCTATTCAGCTCTCACTGAAATTGGGCTTGGGGTAGCATTCACTGGTACGTATTCGTCAAAGGCCAACAGTCTTCAAGTAGCAGCTCATTTGACACTTATATTAGGAAGTACACAGCAGATAGCAGAGTAATTGGAGCTCTTTCTGTGAAGAAAGAGGAGTGAGCTGGTGCCAGGTGGTGATAGGATTTTGGAGGTCTGGTTTGAGATAGATCTGCATGGCCCAGTTTCTATTTCTCTGACAGAAGTTCAGATTATGTTGTGTGGGTAATAATATTCTCTTGGTCTTGTCTGTCATGTGCCTCTTTTTCTTTGAGGGCTGTTCAGTAATAATGTCAATCTTAAATATTTTTGCTGATTTTAAATTACCTTTTTGCCTTCTACCCTCATCCCCTGACTTATATTTTTATTTTTCTTCCGCATGCAATATCAGTTGAGCCCAACTAAAAGCTGTGACTTTGCAACTGGCTTTCATAAGTTTAGTCAAGCAAAACTCCCACAGTCGCTCACAGGCAAATTCCTCTAGGCCTTTTTTATGCCCTGCCAACTATGAAAAAGTATCATTGTGTCTTCTTATCCTAACATTGTATCTCAGCACAAAAGAAATAATTTCTGATGCAACAGACTCTTGTGATAAAAGGTTAAAAACCAGAGAAGTGTTCTGCTGTCTTTCTGCAATTCATGTTCTTTGCCCGAAAATGGCAATTTCCATTGACAGTGCTTCAGAAATAAACCTTTCCAGTTTTGTTTTCTATGTAGTCCAAGGACACAGCAGTAGTTTGAGAGTGCATGATTAGTACTTTAAAGGAATCCTTCCATGCTGAAAAACAAGTTCTTTAGTTACTATAAATATGACTGAATGGGAGGAATAACTGATAAGCTAACAAAGTATAACAGTGCCTAAGATAACCTTTTTGTAGTCAAGAATGTAGCATTCAAAATGTGACACTGCAAGACATTTCAGAGCTAAAAGCATTAATTGTATTTCTGGGTTTTATTAGTAGCAAGACCTTTAGATTTCAGCAAAGCTATATTTTCAGGTCAGAGAAGGATCACAGTCAAATTTGTCCCATAAGTTGTACATCTGGGAGAGAAGCTAAGAAGTGCTTCTCGAGCAAGTGACTTGTATTGAAGTATCTATAATTTGAAGATATTCGTAAGCTTTGTTTTGAGATTTTTAGATAAGCGCAGAAGTAGTAAGCAGTGAAGGTATAATGTTCCTGATGAATGTGTGATAAATACAGTTTGTCACATAGATCTTTTCCATAGACTTTATCCCCAAGTGTGTTGTGGATATATTTAAGTGTATATTATGTTTAAAAAGTGTGCACGTATATGTGTTGCTTAGGGATTCTCCTGGATGAAAGTTGCTTATGTAAGTATAAATCACTGTTTTCCTTGCTGATTTTAAAGCAGTAAATCCTTCCATTATTTCCTGGCTATCCAGACCTTATGACACAGTATGTCCTGTGCTGTCGTACGTGTGAGAAGGCTTTTTATGGGGAGCAATCAGGCTGGACCCCAATCTCCAGTGCACTGGTTTTTTCTAATTAAATTGTCACTGGAAGGAATATCCGGAACAGCAGTTTTCATTTTCAATCGAGGAAAAAACATTATGAGTCTTTGTCATTTGATTAAAAGTTACTTAACCTTTAAATTGCTACAGATGTAAAGATAGCTCTGCGTTTCCAATGTAATCGCCTCCAAGTTAAAATCAGGAAAATCTTTGTGTAATGAAACCCATATGTCATAGTGAAAGGATGCAAAGCACTGGCAGAGTGGGCTGCTCTAGCAGGAGATTCTGCACCCAATCTTGTTAACCAGGACTGCTTTTGGTAATCCCTCATCTCCTCACTTGTAGGAAATCAATCTGTACTACTGAATCTTTTCAACCAGCAACTACAAAATTTACTGCAGAGAGGCAGCTTGGGGACAATTGTAGTAAAAACGGAGCCTGAGGCAACAAGGCTAAATGTGGGATTGAGGGATTGAAGTTCTAAAGAGGAGATTATATTAAACCTTATTCTGCTCCCCTATCGAGTAGAAATGTCTCCTCCTCCTTTCAGCCCCAGCCTTTCCTACCCAGTACCTGTTCTTGAGATCTGCTTGACAGATCTTGCCAGGCAGCAAACTTAATTCCTACAGTACAGCATTCTCTGTTCATTATAATAGCCTGATACCATTTTTCAATACATTTGTCTGAAAGAGTTTATTCAAGCACTACTTCCAGTGCAACCAGTGCTGATAGCATCCTAAAGTGTTTTTTTCTGTGGAGTTCAGTGTCTTCCTCCTCCCTAGTAGGTGAGGATAATTTGTACCCAAGCTATTGCAATGGTATCCATTGTTGATTTTTCTATTGTGGTAGATGCACAGCGTAGGCAAGGTTGTAAATTGTGACTTGTCATGCAGATTCATGTTTCTGTTTCGTGCTGCGCAGCCTCTGTAGTGGGTGTTTGCTGGTACAAGGAAACCTGTGCTCAAACCCTCTCTTCCCTTAAAGTCCATGGTTTAAACAACCATTGTAAAGAAAAAATCCCTGAGGTTTTCACTATAGTTTTGTCCAACCTTTTAATTAAAAAATCTACCTCTGTCTACTATTCAAATGGCTTCTGCTGGTCCCTTGGGTAGTTGCTTAAAGCTGGTTTTACCATCTCTCTTAGCCTTCAATCGTATTTGGAATGTGGGTGATGGTTTCTTCATTCACGAGCTCTTCCCTCACTCCAGAAAGCTCCATAAGACCCCAGTGGAAATGATATTCCTATTATTAAGAATTCATTTCTCAGAAGCAATACTGAGCAGAGAAGTCAGTTTAATATTAGAGCCTTTTACTGTGCAAAATCCATCAAATCATACTCCAGTGCAGATTAAAGAGAAACAAAGGTGAAGGAATAGCCAAGATGTTTGAACGCAGTACCATGTAATAAAAATTTGGCCTATGTTTACCAGGAATACACTGAACTGTGGTTCTTGGGCAGATAAGGGAAGCAGCTGAAGCAGGGAAGACAAGATTGTTAATGGTTGTGGAAACTTGCCCTTAGTTTGGCTGTGATTTTTCTGGCAAATGAGGATGTTTCTTCCTGGCCATTTTCATACATATACAAAGATGTAAGGTCCTTTTTCTTTCTCAGTTTGGCATCATATCTTTAAAAATAAAGCCCTGGTGCAAGCCTGAGTCTGTGAGGAGACGAGGAATACAGAATAGCAGAAGGCTGTCTCCTGCTCCTAATGGGATTTTGTAGCAGCATGTGCGAGTTTGTTTCAGAAGTCAGAAATGAACAGATGTTGGTATAAATTACCTCTGTGTCTGATGTCTTGCAAATTAAAAGCGCGGTTGGCATCACTAAACAATTTCACCAGGTTGGGGGGGGAAGCGGGTGGTGATTATTGTAGCAGGTCGGTAAGAATCTTTAAGCTGCAGCAGAACAGGATAGCAAGGATAAAGGAATGAAGAATAAAATGAGAGGTCTGTGAATTAATCAGAAATGTTAACATCTCCGATGACAAGTGAACAGGCAGGCACGTGCTCTGGAGCAACCTCCAACCCACAGTAATTTCACTCAGCGCACAGAAGGAGTTTTTGCTCTCTGCCTGATTTATAGGGTGCAGCCCCCTTTGGGGGAACAGAATTGTCATGCATTCGTATATCTCCTGTATGGGACTTGCACTCTGGAAAACTTTCCACTTTATCAAACTACATTTCAGCTTTGTGCTTTTCTCTGTTAGGAGTGTTTTAAAATCATGCACTATTGTTGGAGCAAGGCAGGGAGGTGTCGAAGAACTAAGTGCTAAAAATCTATTCCAAGCTGAAATTTTTTAAATCTTTCCGTTTTATTTAGTCACGTTCTTTGTGCATAACAACTTTGTTCCTGACAAAATACCAATCCACTCTTTTCTTCTGCAGCACCCTCTATCCCTGTGTCACTTCAGCAGCACTTAAAACATACAAGTTATCTTGGGGTTGGGGAGGTAGAGGTACAAATGAGTACTTTTGTGGTAGTTCATGCTGTGAATCAGAAGCAGGATCCCAGGTGATATAACTCACAACTGGAGGCATGAGGCAAATAGATAGTGCAGTGATCTGCTTGAACCTGCAGCCAGTCCGAAGCATGTTCCACTCAGGACAATGGACTTTGCAGCCTACAAGTATCAGACAGGTTACAAAGTTTTACATACAATTAAGTGTTTTACAATTTTATACCTCATGATAAAATTTTGTGTAAACAAATTAGAATGTAATAATTTAAAGAAGAGGCTTTAAGACACAAATTTTGACTTTTATGTAAACAATATCAAAATGTCTTTATCTGAGTGCACACTGAGTATTGAAAGCTGAACATTTTTATTATATTTTAGTTCTGTTCTGACAGATAATCAATAAAATCAAAAGAAAACCCAACATCAACAACAAACCCACCTCCAGTTTTTATGCTAATTTTAATTTCTGATGTTTGTCTCAGTAGAGAAGTCAGGAATTGAATGGATAAAATAGAAAATTAATTCCTATCTCCTTCTAGACTGTCTTTAAACTAGGTGTGGGAAACATGCATGCTTTCAGCATTCCTGTGAATAAAACCCTCCATGTTTTGATGCCTGCCAGTCCAGCACAAAGCTTACACCTTTATTGAAAAGAAATGGAGGGGCACCATTGGGAAGATTGTCTTTCTCTAGGCCTCAGTTGCTAATGGTGTTGTCTTTGATGCATTGTATTGTTATTGCAAGGCAAGAATAGTATTAGGGCTGCTCTGCCAGCTTGTGAGCTTATGGGTTCTCAAGTCAGAAATGTCTCATGCAGAAAAGTGGCTGTGTAAACCCTGCTGTAGTACAGCTACCAGAGATTGATGGTACCAAGAGTGAGAGAGAGATATATAAGCCTTGCCTTGCTGTATTAAACATCGAAGGACTGACAATGCAGAGAGAAAGAGAAGACCAAAGCTCTATAAACTTTACTTTATTACCCTATCCATAGATGAACAGCACTGAAGGAATATAAACCCCATTATATTACAGCATCCAGGGACTGACACTGCTGAGAGAGAGAAAATGCTGCCTAATTTCTGTTGAAGACCACATCATCCAGGGACCAATAATCTTGAAACAGAGGAAGAGAGAATTCCATAATCTCTGACAGATTATAACATACAGGAACAATTGTGCTGAGATAGAGTGATGGAGATTTGGATTTCACCATTCAGAGACAGATAGTACAGAGAAAAGGAGGTGCTGCAAGAGCATAATGCAGTAGGAATAGAAAGCATAGATTGTATGTAATGAGACAGCCTGTGGGAATTATTGCTGAGTTTAGAAGATTCCAGACCCTGCCTGCATTGTGTAGGATGTCAGGAATTCAAGCTGAAATGCAGTTTTATTTATTTTCCACTTTAATGGATAAATAAAATAATTCTTAGCTTTGGTACAAGCACAAATGTAAATAAATTTCTTATTCTATGATTTAAATTATGTTATACAGTTATACAAATTATACAATTGTTTGAGTTTCTTAGCTTTTTAAAAAATACTGATTTCTTTTTCCTCCCTTGTGATTTCAGCTAGAGAAATGACTCGAGGGAAATTCCTGAACATCCTAGAGAAACCCAAAAAGTAGCTGCATCTAGTGTTTGGATGAAAATACCCCAACCAGGTCATTTTATCTACTGCGGATCCAGATGAAGCCCAGAACGTCTAAGAAGAACAAAGCTCTTGCTCTAGACCTTCAGAAGCAAACATCTCCTTTTGCTTCCACAGCTCATCTCTTTATGGGGGAAAATGTACAATATATACAGGTCACAAGGACTGCAGTTGGTTGCATTGGAATTCAGACTTCATCTGACCATAGGATGTCCAACAGGAGGACTTGACCCTGACATGCTGTGACACAGTTACCTGTTTCAATCAGCAGTTCAAAGTGAACAGCCAGTGTCCTTATTCAGCTGCCCTCAGGGGCAGCCTGTTTGAGGTACACAGCAGATCTGACACTGGCCAGTGTCCACCATGAGGCCTCGACCCTTTTGTGTGTCTTTTGTCTTAGATGCATTGATTTCCTGTGTGCAACTCCTGTGCTGAAGGATTTGAGCACAGTTTGGGGTGTGGATTGACCAAAAGCGCTGGTTCAGCAGCAGCATATGCTTTTAGTGTAGAAGCTGAGTGCAGCCTCTGCATTAGATTCCAGCTGCTCACTGCCTTCAGAGAAGCACGTCTGCTTCTCTGAGGAAGACCTCCAGACCTTCGGGGTGCCAGGAGCTTCATTTCACTGCTAAGTGGTTCTCTAAGCGAAACTGAAACTAACAGACCACAGGGAGTAAGAAGTGTTACTGTGTCCTCAAGGAAGATGTCCTCACAGAAGCTTTGGCCAGTACACAAAGAAACAGCTTTGCCAGTCCTCTGCAATTCTTTGCTTCTTGCAGAGCTAGAAACTGGAAAGAGTTATAAAGTTGAAAGATGGTAATGTTTTCAGTTATCACCCCAAGAAGTGGCAACAGGATTGTTAGCCACATTGTGAGGATGGTCTGCCTATACAGCATCTCAACATTTCTGAAAATAACATTTTGTGGTATTTTTAATTGCTTATAAACCAGCACTTCAAAATTTCCTTCTCCTACAAAACCAGAATTTTTAAGATAGAAAATTCTGTGAGCTGCTCCCTTTCAGCTTCAGCACACTGTTCTTGCAGTTTAATGCCTTTTTCTTCTGTTCATGCACTTCTACATATTCACCCCTTGGAAGAGGTATAGATCATGTTCAGACTTTTTGTTTTATTTAAGAGAATAATGTTTTTCATTCCATCCTGTTTCCTTTTCCTAGAAAACAACATTTTAAGCATTAGTAAATATGTTCTTTTTTAGGGTACCACATAATGTTGAAACATTGGATGAAGACTGTAGGGGTTTTCTATTTAGAAATGTTATTTTTACCTTGCAGGCTTTTCAAAACTTGTCATTTCTCAGGCTGTAGTCACATATGAGAGGAGAAATTATTTGGAAATAGTACACGTAACAGGCTGTCCTTACAGCACTGCATTTTTCTGGCTTTGCAGAGAGAGGAGACTTTTTGGGTGGATGTGCAGTAAGGAGGGGGAGATTTTTTTAATCAAATAGACTTGTGAGTTTTTACTGAATTGTTGGCGACCCTTTGGTTTGCAGTCTGTGGTTTTGGTTATTGCCGGCCAGAATTAGGCTTGTTTTGGACAGCTCCTGTTAACTAAGTTTAAGTAGTTAAATCCCACATCCTGGAAAAGACCCTGCACAAGTTTAGAAATGTCAGGAGCCTAATTTAAAACTTAACAGAGTTATTTGTGTCCTTCACAGTTTATGCAGGGCTGAGCTTAACAGGAACTCCATCCCTTGAGAAAGAATTAAGACAGATGAATGAGAAGAGAAGCTGAAAGTGGTAGTTCAGGAACAGAAAAAAACCCAATGGTGCAAACTGATGTTGATGTAGCTTTAAGCATTGAATTATACAGTTGGAATGCAAATTTAAGTTTGTATACTATATATGTAATATATGTACACATATATGGCAAAATGGGATACTTCATCTGCATCACCAGTATGAGTTTGTGCATTTTATAGAGGTTTCTTGGTTCAACACATTAAGGAATTGAGATCTGAAAGGAGGATATAGGAAAATATATGAAAGCCTGTCCTGGAAGTATATGTGTATTTTCTGATATGTGCAGTAAGGAATTTCAAACTCTAGGTAGTTTTTAGTAACATACATATGTTAAAAAAAAAAAAAAAAAGAAGAAAAAAAATCACCTTTTATCATACACAGTACTTATCTTCTATAGGGCAGCCATTAACATATGCTTTAGAATTGTGGTATTTTTTGGTTTTGTACTTACCATCTGTAGAGATGAGTCAGTGATGTTATTTTTTTATTGGCAATATTTATATGTATTTTTGTGTGTTAGCCAGAGAATTTTTTTCTGTCTGTTATTGCTTTTGGGTTTAATAATATGCAAATGCAAACCTCACAGGTTTGCCTGGGTTTCCAAAATAGCTAAAGAGATGCTAAAGCTTTTGCTTGGCCACTTGGGCAATACTATTCCTCAGGCTCTTCTTTGCTTATCTGCATGCCACCACCTCAGGGTTTGGCCTGTGGATGTTCCATTCCCATCAGTAAATAAATATTTGTCAATATCCAAATGCTACTAAGGGTTTTCATACCCTTTTGAACTCTATTTTTTCTTTCAATGCTATCCTTCCTGACATCCATGCAGTCATCCACACAAGAAAATCCAAGTGACTTTTTGTTACTGATGAGAATGAAGAGTGTAAAAAAATCAAGATTTGGTAATATTAATCAAGCTGATGCACTGTTTTATAAAGTGTTTTCATTGGTGTATTAGATGTTACTGTGAGTTTCTTGGAAGTAAACTCAATATTTATTTGGTTCCTTTTAAATGCCAGTGTTACATAGATTCAGTTATAAAGGCTATTCACTTCAGTCTTGGACTGTCAAATGCTTTGCTATCCAATCCAATTGAGAAGAAATTCTTGTTTGTTTTGTTAATCATTATCAAAATAAAAATCTGTGTGCACTGGCAATTGAATAACATGATACTCCATTTAACTCAGTGTTTTGCCATTAGAAAAAAATTACAATTTTGTAACAGTCTTGTAACTCACCGTTCTCAACTTTGCTTTGTATTTCCCTCAACAAGACACCTAGAAATGAGAGATTAGTGAAAATTGACTAATCCATCTTGGAGGTAATGTTTGAACCTTATTCTGGTTTTACTGATTTTTATGTTATGTAAAAATGTTAGGTGCTATTACAAGTCAAATCACAAGCCCATCTTATCTGTAATCTTCTCTTCGCTTATAAACAGTTGTAGAAGGATAGGGAAGGATATAAACAAAAGGCTTACACAGTGATCTTGTGTTAGGGTAACTTGCATAGCATCCAGCAATCTGGTTTAGTTGACTCTGAGCCACAATAGAACCTACCCTCCATAAACTTTTTTTAGTCCCAATTTGTCTGTACTTCTGACCTGAAAAATGCCCCAGGACAGTGAGTTCCATAATTTAGTTATACAAAGAAAGGTTAGAAATAATAATAAAAAAAAAGTTAGACGGGGAAGTTGTTTTAAATCTGCTTATCTGATAATTCCATTTTGAACCTTTCATTTCTTTTATTGTCAGGAACAGTTGTTTAGATTTTTTCTTCTTTGCTGTCTGTGCACTACTCATGATTTTTCAGGTTCTACTATGGTTTTTGTTCCATGGTTGTGTTCACAATGTTCAATTGTCTGTCTTCTATGCCAGCCTGAGCTGGCATAATCAAAATTGCAGAGTACTCATAGTGCAAGCATACTGTGAAGTGTGTACGTCCTAATTACAGCTTGTGTTTTGTTACTCTGCTGTTTTCTTTCACAGCACTGGGGCCTAAATCCTGTTTTGAGTATCTCTAAGAACAGGATCATCAGCTAGATTTGCAGCTGATCTCATCCACTTCACCTACACTAACTAGGGCTGGGCAAACAATTTTTCCAAATCACAATGACAGTGATGCCAACCATTCCATGCTGATGAATGGACACCTGGCAATTCCATCATCAGCCTATATGCAGTATGTGCAAAAGGTAAATTTCATCTTTGCCACATGATCTGAAATCCTGGACTCCTGGTCTCCCACAAGTTCAGTAACTTCTCATAAAAATTGCTGTAGTACTTCTAAACTAATAGAAATTTTTAGACATATGCTATCAAAAGAAAAAGACAACTTGCAAATTACTGTTGCAGAAAGTCCACAGTGATGCATATGGTCCCCTAGAACAAGCAGTCATTCAAAAACACCAGAGATAAAATCTCAAGAGAAGCACTTCAAGCATCCTCACGTTTGAGTTTCTCCTAAGTAAGAACCTCAGGCAATGAGGGTACTCATAGCAGGAAAATGTGTCACATCTTTGAGTGAACTACCTGAACACGGCATGCAAACTTGATACAGCATGAAAATAATCCTCACTTCTTAGTGTTGTACCCCCATCTTCGTATGCCAGTCTGTACTGACACTTTTGAAGAAGTCATTAAATAATCTTTAGTAGAAGATGATAATTCACTCAAAGACAATTTTCTAGAAGGTTGTCTCTCTATCTTCAGCCCAGGAAAATTACAGTTGGACAGAAACTTCCCAAGGAGCAACAACTCTGAGCAGATAAAAACGATTTGAAGAACAAATGCAAATGTTGTAAACACATTTCTGTTATCACTATAGCAAAACCTTCCCACCACAGAAATACCAAAACCCACATCCACTCCTAGGTGCACATCCAAGCATGTACATCAGCCAGGGTGCCAGATACATGCATGTGTGATGCCAAATAAGCATTGCCCTGATAAGAGATTCACCTCGATATTTTTAGAAGGCAAGAAAAGAGAAAAAAAATCTAAAAGAGATACAAAGAAAATCAAGAATAAGGAAACGAAAAAGACTGCATCCTTTTGGTTTTACATAATGCTGTGATTCTTGGAATCAAACCTATTCTAGAAACACATTATTTCTGCAAGCCAATCTTTACATCAGTGTTTTGAGTTTCTTTCAGGAAATGCGAATGTAAAATGCAATATCCTGAACTCAAATCATTGTGGCCAATCATAAAGTCCACATAAAGATAGCTAAAAGGTTAAGTAGCCAGAGATCCAGACTGATCCAGTTGCTATAGAGTGTAATCCACATTCAGCAGAGAATATGTGCAACAATGCCAGTTTTATTTAGATTGTGCTAGATTTTCAGCATGGCAGGATGCCTTCACATTTTGACTTCATCATCCACTGAAACTGCCAGTTTTTAGACTTGACCTTTCCCGTTGTGTCTCTTTGAGGAGGATGACTGACTCCAGGCAGCTGATGAGTGTACAGAATAGGCGTTTTCTTGTTGGGTTTGTGTGGTTGACCTCTGCCCTGCCTGCTGATTCCTATAATACAGATCAGTGACCAGTGAAGCCAGAATGCTCCCTGCCTGTCTCTGTTATAGACACCTCAGTAAGGAACAGAAAAGAGGAAGAGGGCTGAGCTTGAAAGCCCTAACTTAATTGCTAGTAGAAAAAATGGGTAATAAGAATGACCTTGCACCTTATTTATTGACCAGATCTCTGTGAGGACAAAGTACTTGACTTGGTTCTGTATCACTTGAAAGGCTGGCTCTGTGGCCCATAGCTGATGAGTAGGCATAATAATATAGGGTAATTAAATTTTGTGCTTGTAGACACTTACATGCGAGGGAGGATTTCCCTCTCAAAAATACCAGGCACCATTTTCTTCATAATCACAGAATTTTAAGCTAATTTTGGAGCAGCAGCAATTTGCCATTTGCTATCTTCCACTTACTACAATAGCCCTAAATGCAGCAGGCTATGTATGAAAAGGCAGGAAGAGAGCTCACCAGCTACATGAGAATGAGGGTCAAGAGACCAGCAGAGCAACCCAAGTGGGCACAGATGCTCAGGCTGCCTGGTTCTGTGGCCTTCAGTTTGTTTTCCTCTCTCTGTATTAAAGTAACTTGTTAGTTATAGCTAATTTAAATTTATACACACACACATACACACACACATATATATATGTATGTATGTATGTATGTATATTGATTATCCCAAATTACCTTTCAGGGAAAGCAATGGCACCTGTCTTTCTCTTGTACTTTGCATGGATCAGCTTGTCACCCTGTCTTAGGTTTTTTTCCCCCTGCTTTGAACACTGAAGCCCAATAGCACATGTAAAAACAGGACAAATTGCTTCTGTTGAGGCCCTTTGTGGGAGGAATCAGGGTGAGCCCTGATTTGCAGAAGGGATCAGTTTGTAATCAGCTGCACAGAAGTCAAATGGATCTGCAGGCCATGAGTATCCTTAACAGGATCAGTTGTGATATTTTGCTCAATATGAGCTTGTATTCAAAAATCAGGGAAAATGTTTTGCCGAAAAATATTTGGTTGATGATGGTTTCTGAAGAAAGTGTCAGGTTGAAAATTAGAGGGAATATGTGTCTTTCTTTGCCTTGTTTTGATAAGAGAGCTCGAGCTGCGGTCTCCTACTCACCTCACAAGTCATGTTTTTAATAATTTTGTGAGAATCTTAGGAAACCTGTCCTGTGAGACCCAGCACGTGTTCCCTTACACGAGAACTGACCGGGTCTTGTTTACACACATGCTCCTTCCCAGCCCGAACTCTGGGGCAGACCCATGGCAGGGAAAAGCACATGCCAGGTGCAGCATTTCTTTAAGGGCAAGCCTTAGCAGAGACTTGAGCCAAATCTTTGCAGTCAGATGTTTGGTTTTGATTGTGCATTTCTTCGTGGAAGCACAAGTACCTGTGTACCGCTGGAGATGACAGAGGATAAGACAGTCTAGAGAGTTGAACTCAGGTTTCCACCATGCAGGTGGACGGTGGAGATGGAGAAAGGATGGAGGAGGCCCATGTCCCCAGCACCGTGTGGCTGATGCCCAGCCACTGGCCCCGTGCCACGTAGCTGGGCCCCAGTGCCTGGATTGCTTTTCTGGCTGTTTCTCCCCGTCTCCCTTCTCCTGCCGGTGCCCGAGAGGCGGCTCCCTGTCCGTCTGCGGCGCAGGGAGTGCTGGCTGCCGCTCGTTAGAAGAATTCCCCCAAGTCAGACCTATGGTACAAGCCGTGTGAAGCGGAAGACAATTAGGGGCTTATTAGTGTCCTGGGGAGACGTGTAACTTGTGTTGCTGGGACTTACCAAAACAGCGAGAGTCTTACCGGCAAGCTCCAGCCGAGAAAAGACTGAGGGATTGTCTCACCTAATTACGGGGAATGGGCCTCTTTGTGTTTGTGATTCGGTACGGTTGTCCGATCGCTTTTCTCTGGCTGCTGGCTCAGGCCGAGCTGGAAGTGTGCTAATTAGAAGAGAAATGGACGTAGTGATCCTGTCAGCTCTCGTTACCGGCGCAGACAAAGCCGAATATTATTCTGAGGCAGTGTTTTGTGAGTGTCCCCCTTCCAGCTCTCATTAAGGGCAAGGTTGGTGGACGGAGAGGGGACTTGACCACATGGGTTGGCTAATGGAGCACAGTTACCGTTACTGTGCTAATTAACGGGCTCAGGAGGCAAATGTTTCTCCAACCAGCAGTCCCAGCAGCTGCACCTGGTGCTTCCAAAACCCAACCATCTCGCTGGGCAAGCCAGGCAAACACTGTGTGTACCAGCGGAAAGCGGGTTACATGTGATGCATCCATCAGCCATCCAAAAGTGCAGAAGAACCAGTAAAATGGTCAACAGAGAGATGAAAAGAACATAGTACTGCAGTAGCAGCACGTCAAGCTCCCGCAGTCCCTTCTCCCCAGTGACTCTTCACATAGAGGACATTGTGTCAGCTTCTGCCCCTGGAAAGTGGGTAGCAAGGAGAGAGCTAGGAATTGCCAGGACCCCCAGGTGCCATCAAGAAATAAACCTCCTGTGGATTGTTGTGATCATCACAGCTCTCCGTGTGGCCAGGAAGGGGAAAGCTGGAAAGATGAGGTGACATGGAGGTGAATCAGACTATCCCTCTTTATGTTGATGATGGGATGCTTATGGTCTGAGGTGAAAAGCAAGATGTACATACATATCAGGATGATTTTTCTGCTCCAAAAGGCAGTTACGCAACACTGAAATGATGCACAAAGGTTAAGGTAGGTGAAGATGATGAGCCACAGAAAATGCTAAAACCAAAATGTGTACTGTCGTGCCATTAGCCTGAAACAACTCCAGTGAGAGTAGAGTGACAGCAGAGAGTGACCTGCTACACAGGGAGTAGAGAGAGACAGAAGACAAAGCAGGAGTCAGAGAAGGTCTGTAGTGTCACAGCAGCTGAGATGGCCTCAGCAGAAGAGAAGACTAGTGTGTGCTGAGGAGGCTCAGTGGAAGTAAGTAGTTTTATTAACTTGTCACACAGACTTTCATTTTAATATATATAGGTGTTTTGTAAACAGAATAACTTGTACAAGTTAATTGCTGGTTGATGTTTCCAAAGCTATGGGAATGTATTAGTGATTAAGTCTGACTTGGATGTTATGGTCATTCTAAAGGTCCTTTGTATCTTTGGGCTAAATGTAGTATAACATATAACCGTGTCTTAAAGCTTTTAATTTGCTTTCTCTCTTTTAACAACGTGCTCATTGCAGGCACTCATGCGTGCTTGGGTACTGTTTTCAGACGTACTTTATCAAAGGTTAAAGTTGCAAGAAGTTCCCTCTTTTGTTTCTTGGGTTATTTGTCCCTGGTGATGAACCTGTTCCAGCAGGAGGATTTGTGTCCTCCCAAGTCTCCAACAACAGTCTCCTGTCATCTTGGATGGAGCTTGAACTCTGCCCTGTGCTTGTGCCTCCTTATTTTTTCTGTCTCCAATAGCTGTGAACCAAACAAGGATCCTTTTGCCATGGCAGCATGTACAGTGTGTCCAAGCTCTGCACTCCTTCAGAGCTGTAAAAGCCTTTCCCTTTTAACTGGGGTTCATTTCCTACTGGCTGCTGCGATGGCTTGAATCTTAGTAGTCTTGATCTTAGGAGCCTGATCTCCAAAGAGGGCTTGAGAAGTATCTTCTCTGCAAAGAGGTTTATTCTAGAAGGAGGAGATGTATAATCCTCTTACTAAAACCCAGAGAGGAAAGGAGAAAAGCTTTATTGCTCCTGCCTTACTCCAGTGAGCTGGCAGCTTTTATGCTGCCTCAAGAATAGAAAGAGGCAGAGAGAAATGTCTGAACACAAGCATGCTACCTGAGCTGAGGCTCTCTGGTGGATGCTCAGTGAAACCCACATCTGCACTGCTTTCCGGTGCCACAGCAGAACAGTTTCTGAAAAGGAAAAACTACTTACTGCCTGTTACACCATGTGGCCACTTGCCTTCCAGACCCTTCAGTCTTGGTCTGAGGAGGAGTCACAAATCACTGGCAGAAAACTAAAGACCATCACACCCATCTCCATTTTTGTGCTCTGGAAGCTCAGGAGTCGAGTGGCCTCCCTGTGTCAGGGTTGGTGACACTTCCCATGTCAGGCCTTCCTCAAGAGATTGGGCCTTACTGGCAGACACCAGGAGAAAAGACACACTACTGGTTTTGCCAATTTATCTCCGTTTCTTTGCCCAAGGAAGTATTGGTGTCCCTGCTTGTTACACCTCTATTTGACTGGCCTGCCATCTTGCTGTATTGATAATATCATGTCAAATTTCTGACTTCCAAATGCAGAAAAGGATCAGCTGAGCATAAAAAAAGTGTTGGTTTTGTGTCCTTGTGAGGATGGCATTCTGATAAAGAACATCCATCATACCGATTAGCAGTACTCAAGAACATTGTGGAGACAGGTGAAAATATGCAGATGGAGGGAAAGGAGGGAAAGCAACAGCTTCTTGTGGCCTTCACTGAGCTCTCCTGGCATTCATGTAAAACTCACTAGTTGTATGGTAGCTGGCCCATGGGCTGGAGTGGTGTTTGGAGGACATCTCTTCAGCAGTTTGAGTTATCAAGTGCATTACTGAAGTAATGTAATTCATGGTGACCTCACCAAGTATCAAAACTATTGTGCTGTGCATCATGGAAACACACAGTGAAGGTCTCTGTCCTCACGAGGTTATAAGCAGATGAAATAGTAAGAGTGGGAGGAGAAAAGGAGATGTCAAGATGTAAAGAGACTTGTTAGAGGTTATCCAGCACAGTTCAAACCCTGTAACTTCTTAGCCACAGTCGAGTGGCCCTTCCACTACTTCCCATCTGCTTTGTTGTTTCATTAAATAGATGTGGGTTTTAAAGTAAAGAAATAAATAGAAATGTAAATGCCTAAGCAACCAAAAGGCATCAGAAATTTAAATAACAATAAATTATGGTGTAATACCAGACATTTTATTCCTTTTAAAAAGACCTGTAAGAACTATTCTATGAATTTAATTTTTAAGTGAATTTATGTGGTGTTAAAGATTTGAGAATTTAAAAATAGAACACTAAAAATGAAGGTTTCTCACAGTGCTGTTAACTGCACTGTGCAGAGTTTGCACATGTATTTAGGAGAAAGCTATGAGCATTACAGAGATCCTACTAATAATTGTAACATCTTCACTGATTGTAGGACATTTATTCTGACCTTGCTGAGCCTTTTACATTCATGGGCAGAGGGTGTAAGTGCTACATGGCAGATTTCATGTAATTCCACACTTGCTCAGTCCAAATGTTTGCCAACAGACCAGGGCAGGAAAAATGTAATTTTCCTAATTTTGCCATGTTGAAAATCTTACTATTGCTCTGATGATCTGTGGGTCTGAGCCTGCCTTAACACAGAACATTATTAAAATGACCACTGCAGTTCTCTAGGGAGCTTAAAACTATTTTCTCTAGCAAAAGAGAGATCATTTCTCTTACTCAGTTCAATAATTTGGAGAGGGAGGGATTTGCTGCAATAAATATTGGTGTACCCCATTTGTGTATGCATCTGGGTAAGGTTTACAGGAGTCTTACTAGCAAGTATCAAAATAGTATTAGCAAGTTTTTTTGGTGGGAGAAGACTGTGGAAATAAAGAGATATGAAAGATAGATACAGGTAAGTGAGAAGAATTAGGGACTTAGAAATAGGAACTTAGAGGACAGGGGACCAAGATAGGTAAAGAAGTACATTTTGAAAGACAGCAAAGCATGGGCAGGAGGTTGGAGCAAATGCAAAGGAGGGAAGGAGGCAGACTGTTAAAAATGCAGTATAAGAAGAAAAATAGTGAAAAAATCAAAACAGGAGGGAAGCAAATAGGAAGAGGTGGTGGTTTCCGGCAAGAAGGAGGTCAGAGAAAAGAAGTTTCATGAGCAGTGGCACCAGCCAAGGAAGTGTGGTTTTCCTTGCGAATGTCTCTCTCAAGACTGCATCATGTGTGCATTCTCTGATGCCTTACAGGAGATACGCTCACACTTCAGTGAGGGCAGTCATTGAATTTCTTTCTTAGCCAATTAATGTAAAAAAATGCACAGAAATGTACTACCTACCTGGAAAGTTGTCCAAATTTGTCCTACAGGTTCAAAAGTCATTGGGACACCCATGTACACCTGTGGATGCATGCTAAGATTAGATGATTAATAGCTGAAATTGCAAATGGACAGAGTGAGTGATAGAGAATGGGAAAACATTAGGAAAATGGGGATTTGTGTCTGCTATTAATGCATTTAATTTGCTTTACAACCATTTCCTTTCCTGGTTTTACAATTTCTAAAAAATGAACAAGGATCTATTTAAAGCCCTCCTCCCAAATCAGGCTGACCTCACTCTGTCCACACTGGTTGTTTCTGGGGAGAAAAATCCCTTACAGCAGTTTTGTCTCCAGCATGTGGCAAGAGAGATTTCAGGAGCTGCCCTCCCAGCTACACCATCAAAACCTGCCTGGGACCTCACTGAAGGCATATGTGGGATGAAGATACTCCAAAATCCTTCTGGTCTTTCCATACTGGGGTGAATTGCAGCTCTATTACTGAAACACACAGTTAATTCCTATCTCATTGGTTCCTGCTGCAGTTATTCTCATCTGGTGTTTTCTAGGGACCTCCTCATGACTGTATACTGTGGTTTGGACAATACTTGTATTTTTACTGGGATGCCATTTTATTTTCAGCTGGTCTATCCCTTATGTCCTTCCGTATTTCACTCTCTTAACAAAATTTCCTGATTTTCAGGTAGAAGGTGTCATGTCAAGAGGTGGTAAATAGGACAGAGCTGACTGCTGATCTCTGGGAGGGAGATCTCTCCCTCTAACACAGTACCTTTTAATGCATCATTATCCTTTATTTGTGGATCTCCAGCCAATTTTTCATTCCATCTAGTGGTGTAGCCAAACCCATTTGCATTAATTTTGAGTAGGATTTATGTATCAAATCTTTACTAAAATCCAAATGTATCAAATCCATCATGTTCCCATCATCCACTAATTTTGTAATTCTATTTTAAAAAGCAATCAAGTCTCTCCAGCACAATTTGTTCTTTAGAAATCCCTAGTACTGATGCTTGTTTTCTTATCTCTAGGTGGTTAGTGATTTTTTCCCCATTTTTAAAAATTCTATTATTTTACTGGCAATAGCTATTCCTGAGAACTCCAAATTTGCTTTTTTTGTTTTGTTTTAATGATCAATAACACAATTCCTTTTCTCTAGGCAGCTTCCTAGTTTTTGTAACTTAATAAAATTATTGTCCGTGACAAAAAAGTAGCATTTGTCATTTTTCTTGCAGCAAGTGGATAGATGTCTCTTGTCCTGAAAACTTGAGTGTACAGGCAGGGTGTTACATAGCTGATGAGCAAAATGTGCTGTCAGTGAAACAAACGTGGAAATCATTGACTTTTTAAGTGAATCCAGTCAGGCTTTTTGCCTGGTAATATCCATTCTGGTCAATTGTTATTGCCTACTGAAGAAGTATCAGGAGGGCATTTGTACATGATTTTATTATAATGTTCATAAAAGTCTTAAACTAAGATGAAATAAAAACAGCATCCAAATAAGCTACATACATAGTTGTATACATACGTAAGCTATAAGTATTATTGAGGGAAGCTTACAAAAAGAACTCTATATTATCAGAGCAGTAAATTAATTTTGTCTCAGCATTGGATTGAAGATTGGTCATCAAAATAATGCCTAAATAGTCATAAATTCTGAGAAGCTGTCCTACCACACTGGTTATAAATCCCAGCTTGGAGCTATACCAAATAAACAGTCTGTACTTTCAAGGTCTGAGTATCTGATGTCTTCTCATGTCTAGCACTTACATAACTTCAAAATACCTTTAGCTGGGAAAAGGTATGGATAGATGCTCAGAATCAGCTGTCCCTGAACTTCTTCCCTCAGAGTCACTTCTCCAGATCTGCAGGAGGTTCTGTCAGTGCCTTAGTCAGAAGACAGTGCAGGGGCAAACCTTTTGCTGCTTGTGCCTGACTTGTGCTGTTGGACAGCCCTTCATCCAATACCCCCATGGCAGTCCCCCATTTGCCAAAGTGCCCTCTTCACTCTGGACTTTTGGTCCTTACTTGGATGTACAGAGAGATGGATTCTAGGAAGGAGGAATTCACTTGGTGTCTTACTCTTTTCAAGGTGACCAACAGATCTGGGGCACTCCAGGAGAGTAATACTCCTGAAGACTTGCTGATCTAATAAGAGAAAGGTTTCCTCCTCTTTCATTCTTGTGATTCACACTGCCTTGCAGCATCTTCAAACAGATTAGATATAAGATCCCCCTTGGGACTCTCCAGTTTAAGTCAAACAAGTTTGCAACAGATCAGCACTGCTGTGCATGAACATAGTGTCATGTAAGCTAAATGTTCAAAAATATTCTTTACTTTCTAGAGCATGGAAACTGACAGCTTTTGGTTCTCTCACCTCAAAATGTTAGGATGCAGGACACATAAGGTGGTTTGTTCTTATTAGCGTCAGTCAAATGTCTTGAAAAATTCCAGCATTTAATGGAAAATTTAATATAAAATTCCTACAGAAACAATAGGAACAATACTAGTACAAAGGTCAGACATTCAACATTTATTTGTCAGCAAAATAAAAATACACTTGGGCTAATGATAAATTTCACAATTGCTATTTCTTCTGCTAACCTAAAATGAGATAAATGTTCTTATTTTTCTTGCAAACAAGATAATTACAGTAACCCTCTTACTTCTGAGCAAGGCAATCGATCAGGCAGCTTCTCTTCTGAACCCAGATACTGATAGAGAAGAGTTATTTAACAGCTCTTTGAGGTGAAATATGTTTGAAATTATATAAAAAGTCTGTGCACCTGTGTACACTCTTCTGCGAACTTCAGGCTTCTCAGGCACATGAAGTTAAGCATGTGAATCAGAAATATGTGCATCATGTACTGCATTTGGGTTGGAACTGTAGAATTTTGATCCTGAGGTCTCATTTAAGTTTAAAATACAAGCTGGTTTTCTGGTAATTGGGAGCTATGTTACTTACATAGGCAGCACCCGAAAAATAACTTTCCTTGAACTTCAGAACTGGGAGGTTGACCTGCTTGGTGTAACCATGGCCTATGGATATTTGTTAGGTTTTGAAGCTGTTTAGCAGGATCTTGACCTAAAATTCAGCCTTCTAAATTGCTTTGGGAGAGTTGTCATCCAGCCTTGCAGAGTAGGTGCCAATACAGAGGTGTACAAACACGGGCATATACATAGTAATTATGACATGGATTTTAAAGCAACATTTCATCAAGCTTCTGTTATTGGCATCATAACCTTGAGCTACTTCACAAAGGCTCTGTGTATGTGGAAAAAAATTGCTTCTGGAGGCAGACTCAATAGAAAGAGCTTATTTTTGGTGGCCTCTCCCTCCATATGTTGCAGAAGAAATTCTTAGGCAAGAAAAAGAACTGGAAATATTTCAGAAAACTCAGGCCTAAGAAGCTCTTCCTCCAGCCATTCCTACTCCTCAAGCTCAGAGCAGTCCTCTCAGGCTGTTGTATTATCTCATGCTGCAGAGATACCCAAATTAAATTGAGACATTGGAGAATCAGCAGGTCACTCTTAAAAGTCACTGATTACAGATGGTGCTGTGGACAGATTCAGACACAGCTTCAGCTGCAAATGTAGTTGTGAGGTAGGCCCTTGTGGCTGGACACTTGGTGCAGGGATGTTAGTGCTGAACAACTGCTGGTATCTGCCAAATCGAAGAACAGATGTAGTCAAGAAAAGCTTAGTGGTTTAGATCTAGCGCTCTTCCTGCTGAAACGGCCTGAGCTGTGTCCAAAGAGGAAAGCAGTGGAAAGGGTATCACAGAAAGAACAAGCCATGTCACCATCTGAGCACAGTTCTCATCCAGTGACACAAGTGACTGCTTCACACGATGGCTGATGCAGCATCTTGTGCTGGCCCAGGTGTCAGCAACGGCACCCTTGCCGCTGCTTAGGTAATCATCTTACTAAAACACTCCCGCCTGCTGGAAGTCCAGATTGCTTTCCAAAATGGTAGTCTTGCCTCCCTTGGACAAACAATTTGCTGAGACCTCCTCCTCTTTTTTGGATTCCCAAGAATGAGAGGATTCCAAAGCCAAAACTTCTGAGATAAAAAGTAAATTAAATTCAAACAGGTTACCCTGTCATTGATCACAGCAATAATTTCCATTCTGCTAACTTACTTAGAAAGCTTATGTGTAGTTTGTGTAGGGATTACTTGCACTTTTACTAGTGTAAAACAAACTACTGGTATGACACACTTTTCCATTTTTTTTCTCCAGCATGCACAGACCTAGTACAGAAAGGAGTTTGCCTAAATTTAATGGAATTCTGGATGTCCAAGAGACCTGTGTTTAAATACCAATAGCTTCATGAACATACACCAATATTTTTCATCCTTTCTGGTCACACCAAGAATGTGAGGATGGCACAGCACTTTCAGAGGAGCCAGAGTCAGAAGTAAGGCCAAAATAAGGCAGAGGATGATGCCAGTGGGTGAAGGGAGGTGTCTGAGAAGGCTTCAGTTGCAATGCAGCTTCCTCTGGCTGAAGAGCCCCAGTGGTCAGGTCAAACTGTGATTTATGATGATTTTTTAGATTCTTCACCAGACTTCAATATGCTCACAGAAGAAGAGCTATCTACAATTTTGCCAGGAGATCCCATTCCTTAGATTTCTGTCACCTAAGCCTTCGTTGCCCGTAGCAGTGCAAAGCACCGTGCTGTGAAGCCTGTGTCTGTTTGGACAGTCCAGCTGTTACTGCATCCTGTAGTCATTCTGCTCACCAGCATGGCTTACTTCTCATTCCTCCTCTCAGCCACTTTCTGTACTGGCTTACCACTGAATCCCTGATTCAAGCTTACTAATCAGACATTACATCCATCATGTCTGGGGCAAGACTGCCTGAAGATGAGATGGAGTCTAAGGGTGGTGAGCCCTCCCACAGCAACAAGAAGCCATCACAAACTTTTGTGACCTTTCAAGTACATTTTTCCAGCCACATCCTCTCTGACATAATTAGATGGTAGCCTTTAAAAAAGGCATCCTCTGCCCCTCTCCTCAGCATTACCAGGAACATCCCAGACCTCTGAGCTGCCAGTCCCCCAGGAGAAGACTAGCCATAAGGCCAGACCTCTGGCAGTCATCTTCAGGTAACCTGCCTTGTGCTTGAAGAAAATGGTGAAGATGGTTTTATGGTCAAGGCCCAGGGTGTAGGGCTCAAAAAGCTGGATCCATCCTAGATTTTCAATGTAACCTTGGTTATGTCATTTAGCCTCTCTCTATGCAGTTCTAGAAAGGTGAGATAAGGATACATTTGTAAATCCAGAGGACATGCCTGAATTCTCCATTGAGGGAGATCAATAGGATGTTAGGTAAACAGCTCTCTTGCTGTCCTGTGATTTGCATGCAGTAAAGAGCAACTGAGAAAAGTCTTAGTGAAAAAAGATTCCCTTTTTTCAATCAGTAGTTGTATTGTCTGATGTAAACATGAAGTGACTAATGATGCCTTGCAGTACAGCAAGCATGGGTGCTTGCAGCCTGCCAGCAGCTGCTCTGGACTGCTGTCAAAGTGATGGACCTGTGGCATCCCTCCATCACGCTGGACACCCTGCTGGGGCCATGGGCATGGTGGGGGGCTGCTGGCCCAGCCCACAGGGGGCTGCAGCCTCGGTTATGTCTTCATAGCCTTCATCCCACGCACATCCCTCCCCCCTCCTGCCTGCATGCTTGGTTTCTTGTCCTTGAGCCCCCAGCCCATCACCAACATCCAAACTCATCTCCTCCTGCTTTATCACCACGGGGAGCCCTCCGGCCCTGCAGCATCCCTCATGCTGCGTCCCCTCTGGGGGTGTCTGTCCTCCCGAAGCCCTGTGGCCATGGCCCCCAGCATCCCATCTCCCACAGGGCAGCCTCACTTGTCCCCACCCTGGGCCGCCCAGGTGAGTGGGCGGCAAGCGGGCACCAGAGGGGGGCTGCACATCACCTGACCCCCTCCAGCTGATTCCCTCAGACAGGACGTCAAGTTAATGAGCCCTCAGGCCTGTAATTAGCTGTCAATTACCTCAAATTAATCAACTCCTCGCCTAATTAAGCATAATCGGCAGGTGGGCAGAAAACGGGCCATTGTGCGGGAGCCATGAGAAAAGCATGGCTGGCAAACTTGTTTAGGATCAGCGGCGCANGCCCTGGTGCTGCCTGGGGGCTCGGGCCTGCAAAAAGCCATGGCCCGGGCTTAGGGGGGCGTTTCTTCTTGGAAGCTTCCCGCACCACCAAGCTTTAATGCACCATCTCGCCCTCCGCATTTTCTCTCCCTGGCTTGCCGTGCTTTCTGCACTCGGACCCTTCTCATGTCTCTCTGAGAAAGGGACTGAAACACACGCCCCGTTCCCTGACCCAGGCCCTCCTCAGTTCTGAGCACACCAACTTAGCGGCGTGAAGACACATCTGGGTGGAAAACAGGGTTTCAGCAGGCACTAATTACTACCTATAAAAATGAGTCCTACTGAACTAATTTTTGCGTGGAATTAACACAATCCAAGAAAGTCCCCATCCATCCTCCAGAGCCCTGTTTAGCAAAGGGGAGACATTCCCTGCCGAGGCCAGGGAAGGAGCAGGGCTCCTGCCAACTTTTGGATGTCACCGGAACGCAGGACGTGAACTGCTCTTCACTGTGCCAGGGACTGGATCCTGCACCCTGCCCACTAAATCCCAGTGAGCACCCGCTTTATCTAAAGGCAAACAGAGCACGGTATCCTTCTGAGCTGCAGAGAAGAGCTGGGGGAAATGCAATTTCATTGTAAAAGTATTGTGCTCAATATTAAAGTGAAAGGTTTTGATTATGCCTAGAAAGTCTTCTTTTTTTTTTTTTTTTTTTTTTTTTTTTTTTTATGTAGCCAGATTATCACCCAGCGCGCTGGATTTACACTGCATTAGTGATTGTCAAGATTAGAGCAGAATCCCCAGATAACAAACAGGAACACAAGACGTCAATTTATGACATAATAGCAATAATCATAGTCAAAAGAAGGATGCAGTGGAGGGCAAGTTGAATATCTTTGCTCTGAAGAGAGAAGCTCCCTGCATTGGAGTGCCTTTGATTAAAAATCCCCATTATGTCCAAAAGTATAATTTTATATTTCTTTTTGCTGACAGAAGGGAAAAACAACAGCTCAGCACAAAGTTGGTGCATGAAACCATCAGCAATTAGAGGGACAAGTTAGGTGATGCAACCTTCCCCCTGGACCCTGCTAAGTGTCTATGCAGGTCACAACAGCTTCCTGGACCTCCCGAAAGAAGGTGTACATAAGACTTGGCATTTCTGTGCCTGCAGCTATTTGGAGCACAAGCCCCAAGAAGAGAGACTGCAGGCAGCCCCTGCCCTGCAAAGGGTGTCATCGGCTGGTGCGAGAGAGGCTGCAGAGTTGCCATGCTGGGGTACGAGCTGGATCCTGGCAGCTGGCCTGACCCTGGGGGATTAGAGACTCTCCCACCTTCCCAGCTCACATGGTGGCACATGCTGCAGCTCGGCCCACGAGGCCTCTTTTTTTCCTGCCTGCCCTGTTCTCAGTCAAGCGCTTGTTGCCACGGCAGGAGGCTTGGGCAGGGACCCCTCTGCACACATAATGCAAGAGCCATGAGATGCTGGGGGACTCAGTGTCCCCTCTGTCCCGTTGTGAAAGCCACCATTTTCCAGAGCTTCTCCTGCACCTGCCATCTCAGGGTGATCACTAGACCCTTCTGGGGGAAAACCTCTTTTTTTTGGGAATCAGGAACCACTCCAGTATCATCACTTCCCTCATTTATGAGTGTTTTTTTTCCAGACCCCTTTCTCCATCACATGTCTTCCTTTGGCTGAAGCACTGATCCCACGCTTTGGGGTCCATCAGTACATTCATGAGGACCAGGCTGGGAGGAATGCACTGCATGATGGTGTCATGGATGGTGACATGAGCTGCAGGCAAACAGCACTCTCCAGCAGTTCCCTGCTTATTTGTGGGCATGCTGCATATGCACACTGATTTCACCTGCTCATTCCCATTTAGAGCTGGAGCACTCAAATGACTTACATCAAGGCTGACTAACCATTTCTACCATTAGCAGCCTTCTCAATCACTCATAACTCTTTTGGCTGGGAGTGTGAAGTTCTCCAGATCTAATATCTATTCAGAGTAGTGGTTGCTTTGACTGTCCTGTGTTTGGGCAAAAATGGCCCAGGGACTTATGAGTTTAAATGCCCAAGCCACAGAACCCTTATCCCATTATAAACCAAAACTCTATCTTTGTGGAAATTAAAGACAAAGACCAAAACAACAGAGAAACAGGCAGTAGAAATCTGTTGGGACCAGAGTGATCTACTTTAAGTGATCCACTGAAAATCAATTGCAACAAGGGCTGAGTTGTTACAGGTAAAGAAATGGTGCTGAGAGGGGCAGCGTTACTGCTGCTGGGGTGCTGCTGCTGCTGCCTAGAGACCTCCCTGCCAAAGGGACTGCATGCTGAGTGAGCATGCAAGGCACTGTACAGATGAGTGCTGCCTCTCTGGGGAAGCCAGGAGCCTGGCTGGGACTGCACATGGCCACCTCTTACGGGAGCACACCTGGAGCCTGGCTGCTGGCTGCAGAGGTACCCCTTGGAGAGAAAGAGGAGGGGGACAGGGACAGGGGCAGGATCAGATCAGAGGAATTCAGCAGCTATTCAAGTTCAAGAGAGAAAAATATATATCTGTTCCTGTCTCTGACATAGTTTGAACTTGACTGGCCACTCCAGCTGTATCAGACTATGCTGTCCTGCAGGTAGTGCCCTAGCTGGGAAAATGCTCTTCTCCCCCTTGGCACTGTCATAACAAACACACAAAAAAAGCTGGGTAAGCAGTGAAGCTGTGCCATTCTCTGAGCTTGAAAAAGCAAAAGCTATAACTATTTCATTAATTATTTTGGCCAATGAGTTGGAAACAACAGCAGGGAATTCACAATCACTCGCCTGTCATTCTGTCTGTACACAATACTGTTTGCAAGGATCATGGCCACCATCTCATTTACTTTGTGCAATGCCGTAACATTGAGGCTGGCCATGTTCTGGTTTGGTTGTTCCTTACTGCACTGCCCTGGCAAGCAGCAGATGTAGTTTGAGGGAAAGGCACTGCAGCTCTAAACAGTTGTTTCTACGAAAGCCATGAGCTTCTCTGGACTTAACAGCTAAGTGGAGCAAGGTGGAGAGTGAGATCTTCCTGACCAATCCCTCTGTGCAGCTCTACTCCATGATTATAAAAAGAAAGGACTTGGGTTAGAAAGTACTTACAACATGCGTAAGTGTTTTAAACATCGTGATTCTCCTACATGTGTTCATTACAATGCAATCTGCAGTCGCGTATCTGTAATGTTGCAGTCTCTCCCTGGCCATGCATGAAACCAACTTCAGTAAAAGCTGGGTAACCACCGAAAACAACAGCCAGTCCCCAAGGCCAAGAGTTTTGGGCTAGCCTAGAGCAGGCTGCCTTTCCTCAGCTCCTGCTTGCCCTGGGCCCCATGGAAAGGTGCAGAGCACCCTGTCAACATCAGGATTTAATAAAACCATGAAGGAAAGTCACAAATTTCAGAACTGTTCAGTGTCGCACCTGGTGAACAGCCTCATCCTGGCACTGAGGGTATGTGTACATGAACAAGAGCAAGTCTGCTTAACAAGGTGCAAGCATGCTATGTACCTGGGTGGGAATCACCCTGGACCCAGGAGCAGCTGTGCCCAAGCCAGGAGCCCTGAGGGTGACCAAGACAAGAGGCTGCATGTCAAAATGCTCCGGCACAGCTCCACGCTGCCAGGCAGGAGTCAGCTCAGGCAGAGCAAGCCACATCTGTCCCAGCATGTCTGTGTAGACACACACTGAATAACCGTGGCTGCTTCCCAGAGCAAGCTTCTAGGCTTCATTATATTTTTACTTGTCTTGCAAGGGAGAGAGCAAGAGTTCTGATAAATGAAGAGAAAGGGCAGCTTGCTTTGCAGGAGATTTATGTGACAGTCTCTCTCAGCCCAAGAAATCCTTTGTGCTGTTCCTCACAGTTGTCATCCCTAGACAGCTGTAAACAGGGTGCACTGGACTTGGGGAGCCAGCGGATGAGCACACTGTCACTGCCCCTGCGCTCGAACCAGCAGCCTTCACCAGCTGAGTCTGGGTGCTACTGAAAGACACACTGTGCTGGTTTGTTCCCAGTGTTGCTCCAGTGACCTGAGCTAACCTTCACAACCCAGGTGGCTTTGGGAGACCCTTGTATGTATTCAGGAGACCATATGCATCACCGTCAGTGCCTGTGAGCATGGCTGCTACACAATCCCTGCGTGCCTCAGTCCCTCACCCGCTGTGGGTGCTGAAAAAGCTGCCAGGTCTGTTGGTAGGGTCACAATGCTGGATGGGGACACCACTGCTAAGGGGACAGAGGGCACAGACAGCCCCAGGCCAGGGGCTGTGCACATGAAGGCAGAAGTGGGTGCAGGACGTGCTGCCCAGTGTGCCGAGGCTGTGGTGGGCAACAAGCAGGGACCATATGGAAGGCGCTGCCAAATGAGGCCCTTGAAGCAAAGGCTGCAAATGAGTTTATTAGACAGACATTTTGAGGAGGGGGAAGCAGAGGGAGTGGAGGAGAGCAGGAGAAAGGGAGAGCTCAGCACCACAACCAAGAGGGGCCTGCCAGGGCCACACAGGCTTGGTGGACAGTGCTCCATTTCCCCTCATGCCACACCTTCTCCTGGTGCCTTAACTTTAAGATCCCTCAAAGGAAAGAGGGGACCAAGGTGTCATGGCCCCTTCTTTGTTTTTAATTACTTCCCATTTTAATCTTGATTTGCATGTCGATCTCTCAGAACTGGGCCAGGGACTCTACAAAGCCCTTGTCAGCAACTCCCCCAATAATAAACAGGAAAAGGCTTAAGGGGCAAATCACTTGCATGTTAATGAGACTGTTTGCTGGAGTCAAGAGAGAAAACAGCAAACAAACAAATGGACTGAATTCCAGCGGCAGCTGTTTGCTCCTTAATCTCGGCTTGTCAGAGCTGCCCTTTGATGGGACACAATCTACACAAACGATTGTGCTAAATCTTCTAATCTACGTCCTCATTATTACATCCCTTCTTACGCATGTAAATCAGGGACAAACTCATTTTAATATTTAGATAGATTATGGAAGGGAAGGGGAGGGGATTGGAGGGGAAAGGAGCTCCTGGTGGTGTCTGCTCCTGCCGGTTAGGAGGGGTGTTAATGAGGAGCATAGGGAGGGGAGCTGTCTGCATAGATCCCAGGGCAGCAGCAGCAGGAGGAGGAGCATCTGTTGTCAAGGCAAAATGGGGAGTATAAAGGGGCTGGGACACTGACACTGGGATTCTGGAGAAGACATGGGCATGGGGCAGCATTGGCAAGGTGATGTGACAGGGCACTGAGGGGGATCTCACCCTGGCATTCCCCAATCACTCTACCCATGCACTCAGTCCCTGGCTTTGTCAAGGTGGGATGCTGGAGGAAGGTTTGGTGTTGTACATGGGGGCTTGGTGGTGGTGTAGTGAGAGGTGACAGGGCCTCACTGTGGGGGTACACCAGGGCCCTGGCATTGTCCCTGGGTATCTTGCAGTGCAGGGCCTCCTTGCAGCACAGCATTGTGGTCTCCCACCCCTTTTCAACCTTACCTCACTGTTAGTGAGCTGAGGATCAGATCAACCACTAGGCTGGAGAAGCAGGCTAACACCTCACTGCAGAATTCAAGGATGCAGCCTCACTGCCTCCACACAAATGTCATTAGAGCTGTGGTTATGATCTTTAATAATGCTCAAAACAATTGCTTTTACAACAAACACAACTGGGGGAAAAAGGGCACTCCTGCATTTCCCTGCCTCTCGCATCTCCTAATCCAATTGTCAACCTACAACCTGCGCCTTAACCTTCTTCTTCAACTGCAGCAAAGTCATGATACACCAGCCTTATTTCTCTGAGCCCCTCATCCTCTTCTGCTCCAAGAGGGGCAGTCTTATCATAAAATAGGAAAAAAAAGTTTAAAACAACCTGGTTAGTTCACAAATTTGCCATTGACCTCACACCTTTGAAGGAAAGGTGCAGAAGATAAGCAGTAGCTTGGTGCACAAAAGGTGAGTACAAAGAACAGCAGAGGCAAGCAGGAATATAATCAAAAAGGCCAAGCATAAAATAAGTTTGTAAGTAGCAGGATAATCAAAGGGAACAAGAAATCATTCTGTAAATTCATTAGTAGCAAGAGGAAGACTAAGCAAAATATTGGATCTCTGCTCAACAGGGAGTGAAAATTATTGACGGAGGATAATATTAGAGAAACTAATAACAGTGATAAAGAAGTAAAATCTTGGCATAGAATAAGAAAAGTGTATGGGAGAGGTAATGTTATTGAGTTAGATGCATTCAGATTTATTTGGCATAACGAGCTTCATTGAAGGTGCTTAGAAATCTGGCTACAGCAGTCTCAGAGTCAGTAGAGGCTGTATTCCAGAACCTGTAGAGATGTGGTGGAGTACAGGAAAATCACAGGCATTGCTCTTACAAAAGTGAAGGAAAGGGTGATGTGTAATTATAGACCAATCAGCTTAATTCCCTTTTCCATTAAAATTCTGGAAT
The DNA here is from genome assembly GCA_013399195.1 of Dicrurus megarhynchus. Classification (NCBI taxonomy): domain Eukaryota; kingdom Metazoa; phylum Chordata; class Aves; order Passeriformes; family Dicruridae; genus Dicrurus; species Dicrurus megarhynchus. The sequence continues at coordinate 484,656 of VXAD01000736.1, forward strand.
AAATCACCTAGTTATCTCTAAATATAAAAGGCTAAAATGAGACAGTCAATTGTTTTCAGTGTAAATTTGTCCCTTCCAGTCCCTTCCAGTCAATCTAATTTCTTGCTGTAGCAAGGCAAGGTCTTGTAGATAAAGAGGGAACAGAAGACATTGAGTATCTTTACTTCCATAAGCTGTTTAGGCTCCATTTCAAAAGCTATCCTTATGAGTAAACTAGAGAAATATAAATTAGCAGAAACTAATGTTAGATAGATGAAAAACTAGTTGAAAAACTGTGCTCAGCAAACAGTCCTCGGTGGTTTACTATCAAAATAAAGGATGTATTGAGAATAGCTCCATGAAGATCTGTTTTGGGTCTGGTTCTGCTCACTGGTTGAACTAATAACATGAATGACAAAAGAAGGAGTGGGCACATCAGGAAGACACAGACCTGGAAGGCTCTTTAAGTACACTGAAGGACAGACTTAGCATTCAAAATCATCTTGGCAATTTCAGAAAATGGTTGAAAAAACGTAGATGCAAATCAGTAAGAAACCATGCAAAGAATCTCAGTGATGCAGAAAGAATGAAATGCATAAACAGGGGTTGGAAAACAACTTGTTATGCAGCAGTTCTTCCAAAAAAGCAGTAGGGGTTAGAAGGGATTACAAGCACTGTCAAAAATAGTATAGTGTTGCAAATAAATCAAACCTCTTACTGTAAAAAATGGATAAGACTACAGCTGTCAGGACCTCTGGAAATTACCTTTCCATGTATTCAGCATGGGTGAGACTTTAGTTGTATTGAGCCCAGTTTTGGAATTGCCTTTCTAAGTGGACTCATTGGAGACTGCCAGTGGAGGACAATGAAAATGATCACAGATCTGACACATGTCCTGCAAGGAAAACCTGGAAGAAGTGGTGCTGTGTAACTTGAAGAGGGAAGAAAGCGAAAGGATAAAAGAAAATCCCCAGGCAAGAAAGTTGTATAGGAAGAAGGAAAAAAGCTGCCCTCTGTGCCCATGACACAGGAAATTGTAGCAAGAAAGGTCTATGTTAGACATTAGGAGCAAAATTAAGAAAAATGAGCAGGGGAGCAAAACAGACTGCAAGGGAGACAATGGAAGAGATTACATGTCCCTCTGTCAAGAATGAGATGGGTATAACTGGTCATGACACAGGGCAGAAGGGAGGAAGAGACAGCTTTTCTGGGTTCCCACTAGTCCTAGTTTTCTAGTAATCCATCTCCTCATTTCTGACATCCACCATCTAACCTTCAGCAGTGTTTGAGATGCAAGTACACAGAGAGAGGTGAGGCATAAGGAAATGACACTGGTTCACAGAACACAACATTGCTCTCCTCACTCACACTCCACTGTATTCTTACTAACCAGGAATGATGACAGGATGGAGACCTGAAAAATGATGGAAACCTAAGAGTTGACCGAACTTTGGTGATGGACAAAGTATTGGCCCCTACCATCTTCTGGGTGTGGCTAAAGGAAAATGGCAAGGGTGTGCCACCCAGATCACTGCCATGTGAGCCCATGACTGACTGAGCATTGCTGTGAGAGTTAAAGGAGTGGTGTGAGCACCTGCTTCCCTATCACCACCAGAAAACCAACATGACTGCTGGTACCGCTCCTCCCTGCTAGGAAAGCTAAATCAAGTGATGCCTTGAAGACTTACAATAAACTGTCTTTAACCTTAATAGAAATATCTATTTCTGCAACATTTCCTTAGGGAAATCTGGGGAGGTTGTAAATGTATGAGGTTGGCATGAGTATCCACCACAAGTTATGGAATTTCAAGAAAAGGCTGGAAATTTTTTCCTTTACCCTTTCTCTCTATTCCCAGTTATTTTCAGTCTGTATTATTGTCCTTCATCACCTTCTTTCCTTGACCCCATGCATTCTTAATAACGGAATATAAATATAGGACCATTTAGGTTGGAAAAGACCTTTAATATCGAGTCCAACCATTTACCCAGAACTAAACCATGCCCCTAAAACCCACATCTACATGTCTTATAAATACCTCCAGGGGTATACTCAACCACTTCCCTGGGCAGCCTGTTCCAGTGCTTGGCAACCCCTTCCATGAAGAAATTTTTTCTAATATCCAATCTAAACCTTCCCTGGCACAACTTGGGGCCATTTCCCCTTGTCCTATTCCTTGTTACTTGGGAGACTGAACATCACCTGGCTACAACCTCTTTTCAGGTAGTTGTAGAAGAGTAAGTTCCCTCCTGAGTCCCTTTTTCCCCAGGCTAAACACTCCCAGTTCCCTCAGGTGCTCCCCACAAGACTTGTGCTCCAGACCCTTCACCAGTTCCACCGCCCTTCTCTGGACACGCTCCAGCCCCTCAATGTCTTTCTTGTAGTGAGGGGTCCAGAACTGAATACAAGGTTCAAGGTGTGGCCTCACCAGTGCCACAGCCAGGGGACGATCACTGCCCTAGTCCTGCTGGACACACTATTTCTGATACAAACCAGGATGCTTGTATCATACACTTGTATCACACTTGATGCTCCACATACCCTTGTCTGTCTGAGGAGCACAAACCCTTTCATTTGAGATCAGGGACAGACCATGAGAGGATAATGGTCCCTTGGCCAGATGGGCCTTGGACTTATATCCACTATATCTGGGATTAAAGGTGGACACATTCTCAGGATCCATCTTTGAGTCACTACGAGCAGCTCGCCATTGTGTTCTAGACATTGTGCTGATTCTCACGTTGCATTGTCTGCCAAGCCAGGATATTAGGTCTGGTCTTCAAAGCTCTCTCAGAGTCAATTATGTCTGAGTCTGCATTTTCATCACAGCCCACCTGCTCCTTTGGGAAAACACAGTTGACTAAGTCCATGATGAAGTGAGGGAGACTGGAGATGAAATGGAGATAAATGTCAGTGAGGTTTGGCTACTGAATAAGTTTGCGAAGGAAACACACAGCAGTGCTCCATTTCTTATGAAGCTTTTCCACCATAACAGAAAAGAGGGCTTAATATTATAAAATATGATTAAAACAAACAAGCAAATGAAATAGTCCCTTCTTAACAGACTATATCACCAATTACCAAACTAGTTAATGGTCATAGGGAAAACTGGTTTGAAACCCTAGGACATTTAGCAGTCCCCAATATTCTTAAGGGAAGGCAGCATCAGAAAAGACAAAGAGCATGCGGAAGATTGCAGGAAAAAATGTCAAAGAGGTTCAGATGGGACATGGTACATTATGTAGGAGTTTCCTGCCTTCACTAGGATTTATATGAGCCAAGCAGGCAGGATGCAAGGAGTCGGCAGCATTGCACAGCTCCTGTGTCTGGCAGTGGTGGCTACCACCAGCAACAGGGCAAATGTGTGAGAGTGAAAACATCTAATCTATTAAATGTTCCCCATGAAAGGGCTCCCACAGCCCTACCAGTTACTCTGGGGAAATGTCTACAGTTTAAAGTCATCCACCCCCTCTCAATGCTCACCTTTATCCTGTGTATAGGTGATCTGTCATCTGTCTTTCACTTAGTGACTAGTACTCCTCTTCCTGGTGCTAGCCCAAATCCTAGTCTTCCTCATCAGATTTTGTACCTTTCTGGTAGCTAAGGGATTACTACTCCTCTCTCATCAGTTATCACTTAAGTCAGCCATCTCTGTGGCTCACAGACCAAAACCACAAGTTCACAGGTGTTTTCTTTCCTCTTTTCTACATTCTGTTCCATTTATCAGTATTTCCTTAAAAAACAAAAGTGCAAAACTGCACAGGAAATTTGAGTTTTAGCACTGGAGAAATACAACATTAATAGGCTGCTCCACAATGTCATGTTTCTGAATGTGGAGCTGTCTCAATCCTTTTTAGAGCTTTGTCATATTGCGAATGTACGTTGTGATCATACCAAACTATTATGCTCAGCTGTTCTCACTGTCCTACTTTCTGTCTCTGAGGCACATTTTTTGGCTCTGGGATTTTTCCCTTATAACAGTTTGCTGAGTTGACTCCCACCTATGTTCTCCATGCTGCAGCTCTCTGGTTCTCTTCCGCTGATGGGCATAAATTCTCCCAACTGAGTATCCTGCAAATGGCATTAATACACACCTTGATCAGCTTTCTTCATTGTTTATGAAGACTTGAAGAAGGACCAATTTAAACCCTCCTTGCTGGAAACTTTTGTTCCAACCTTATGGTTGCAGTCAGTCATATGGCTGCATTCTCATTCACTGATAACTCCTATCTGAAAATTCACAATAATTCTTCCAGTGGCAGTTTCACATTTTGCTAATTAGAGCCTCAAGAATGGACCTGAAAAGGGAATTTTTTAATCAACAAAAAACCCCCTGCAGAGCTGAACAAAGCCCAGTGTATTTCTGACACTGGGCAAGAAGGTCACTTGAACCAGTTTAATTTCATTTGCACTGTATTCTTGGCAATTCGACCTGAATTTATTTTGACAAACAAATCTTGTGAGTAGTCTTCCCACACACTGAATGCATCTGTGTTGCTGTCCTATAGCATAGCAACATACCCCTTGCATGTCAATCACAGAAGTTTCAAGTCCTCTAACAGGTCAGCGTGATTTGAAATACCCTCTAGCTGTCTTGTTACTTGTTGGTTTGTTATTGTTCCTCCCCTGAGGAGGTTCATTATTGGTTTACTATCATGTACCTTCTTTCATGATTGGTTCATTCTGTTATCTCTACCTGATGATGTAACACCTTAAAACTCTCTGCAAGAGGACAACCGGGGTCTCTCTGCTTTAGCTCCCCTTCAAGCTAACTGGCCCCTGCCCTCTCGAGGGCAGGAGAAAATAAACTTGGAATGCAGCTGACAGAGTTTCCACTCTTTTCTCCGTACCTTCCGCTGCTGGCTACAGCATGCCTACATGCTGAGAGGAGGCATTGGGCTGCACTGGTAAACTGAGGCACGCAAACCTCAGTTACCATCTTCCAGTCGCTAGCTCACGCGGGCTCGGACCCCGAAAACCTGCAGATCAGGCTGGGAACAGCCTGGCAGGCAGAGATTTTAACACATCTGTGGTGTTCCCTTCCTCCAACAGTTCCATAATACTAGGACAATTCAGTATGCACAGCAAAATTCCTCCTGTTATGATAGAGTGATGGAAATTAGATTTTTGCTATAGCAATTGAGTTTAGCATTCTTTCCCCCTTTGGAAGATAAATTTATCTATCATGCTTCTTTCTTCAGCACCTAGGTCTGTGGCATCCAAATGTAGCAGAAAAGTAATACAACGACAGCCCAGAACAAGAACTTAATTTTAATATTCCCTTGTTCTGAGGCAGAGGAATATGCAGTTGTGCTGTTCCACTACTGCAAAAGCAGAGTAATGCCTCTCCTCCCTTATAGTGATAAGATATAGTGATAAGCAAGATCCATCTTGCTTAACTTTAGGTGCCCACACCTCAACTAGTCCTGGGCTACTTCTGTAGTCAGTATCTATCTCATTAACAAAGTCAATGGAGATGCAATTCCCCTAATCCAGTTTATTTTGCCTGTATCAAGGTACGATAAACCATGCCATAGGCTCTACTGAGCCTATTGATCAGAGTCCTCTGGCTACAATGGGAACATGCCCAAAGTAGACTCCCTACCCTGTAGGTATTCATGCTGGATCTGATGTATCCCACTGCCACATTGTGTTCTCTCTGGACAGTATTTGACTCCATTTCCCCATTTGCTCATTCTGACAGTTCCCATCTACACGATAATAATCCAGACAATAAGCTAGAATCTTGGGGCTGTTCTTTCATGTTGCTGCTGCCACAATGCTTTAGTCTAGTTCATCTCTGGTACTTGGCTACTGCCTTTGATCATGGAACCTCTCTTTGAAGTCTACCTACATAAGTTTTTCCTGATTCCAAAACTCAGAGTTTGGGACAAGCAATGAAAGACTAGACCACATCTATCAAAGAGCAGAGAGGCATTTTTGAGGAGTCACATACAGCCTCCAGGGTTCCAACCAGGCCTGCGCAAGTGCTAGGCTTGGCAGCTAGCTGGTGTTCTGAGTTGGAGTAGCTCCTTCACTGCTGCCCCCACCCTATGGTCAGGTCAGTGCAGCTCTGGGGTATCATTGTAAATCATTAAAACATCTGGATTGGAAACAACCTCTCCCTGGGAGGCAAAGAGCACCTTCAGGTGCTGATTTGGCCACTGTTTTCAGCCTTTGGAGAAATGATGTTCAATACAGGTTGGTCCCTCAGGTAAAGTGAGACAGGTTGGGCTTGATGGCCTCTTGTATGTGTGTTAATATCCAACACACAATACCCAAATATTCCTAGCATCCTCCCTGACACCTGAGTCCTCCCAGGGAGCAAGGGCAGCTTTTGGAGATTCCTCATTAGGTCACCGGCCTTGGGAACTGAAATCTCCCCTCCCCCACCTTTGTACACAACTGTTCCTCATTTACATAAATTATCTCTATTCAATTATCTGTCCAGATGTCCGAATTGTGCCACCAATGATCTGTGAATGAATTAAAAATGGAATATAATTTAATAATAACTGATTAGAAGGAGATTAGTTGTTATATAAAAAGCAAAAACCAAGAGATAGCTAGTTGCCCTTAATCCGAGCCAATCCACAGTAATTATAGAAATACAGTCTCGCTTGCTCTCCTTCCCATTTCTCTTCTTCTCCCCCCACATTTTCTCTCTTTCTCCTTTTCCCTTTTCCCTCTGTCCTTTCTTTCCTCTCTCTCTCTCTCCCCCCTTTTCCTTTTTTGTTTCTTGGTCTCCATCCCTCCTGTGCCTTCTCTCCACTTTCTCCTCCTGATTATAACTACCTACGTCAACAGAGTCAAAGCCCCTCCGGCTGCTGATACACCCCTGTAGCTGGGGATGTCCTGGCAGGTCCAACCAGCAATAGCTTTCAGCTGCATTAACATCCTCCCTTTCAAGCCATGTTAATGATGGTGTCTTTATACTCTCACTTTTCTATTAAACATTTCTGGAATCACTGCTTTTTCCCTAGGTTCCTAAGGCAGGCTCTTTAAAGGTTTCCCTCTTCTTGTCTTTTGGAGTCATGAAGAACAATTTCTACACTGTTCTGGGTGTTTTAAAATCATATGCAGCACAGAGGCTCTGCTCCTCCTCTTGCACCTGGAAGAACCAGCAGCAAGTCCCTGAGCCCCTGTGGTGTCTCTTCTGAAAAAGAGCACCCAGACTTTTCCAGGAGATTTGCCATGGGTTTTTTTCAGTGATGTTTTCTCCTCTCCCAAGCATACAGCCAAAATACCCAAGAGCCAGGCTGAGATAGTGCCAAACTTAGTTTTGGAGGCAGAAAAAACTGGAGAGAAAAATACAGCACCTTGTTACCTGAATGCTCCATGGGGATCCCCCACCTTTTCTAACAGAGCTCCCTCCCTCCCTCCTAGCTGCCACCCACTTATGTCAGCTGGGACTTCTGGTGCAAACCTCCACCACTCACTGTGATTTGCAATGGCATGAAGCTGAATAACTAAAAGCTATTATTAGTTTATTTTTGTCCCTCTTGTAAATTAAAACAAGAAAAAAAAATCATTTGCTGATGTTAGTGGACAATTTATTTCAGGTAATTTCATAACATGATTTGGAAACTATCAGCCAGTAACAGCCTAAGTCAAATTTACCCACTAGTTCAACATGGGGTTTGTCAGACTTGGACAGTGATGATTAGGGATATTGCTTACAGACACATTCTTACAACAAAAATGAAGCTGAAAACAGACATATTCACTGTCATAGACTCATCTCCCTGTACTAAGATACCAGATATTTAAAACCTCCAATGTCTTGGCTTGCTATGTGAATGCAGTCTTTCTGGATTAAAAGCTCTGCTCTCCCTTCATACATCACCCTTAAGAGCAGTGCTCACAGCAGACCTTTTTGCCTGTTCTAAGCACTAAGCCATCTGCACTTGGTTGGCTCTACCAATGTGGAGCAGAAATCAGAGAGACTGAAGGTCTAAGGCCCAGAGAGAAAACCTACATGATGTAATACTACACAAACCATTTTGGTGAGCTCACTGATAACATTGTGATGGTAGTTGGTAGTTATTTTACCCTTTAATGCACCTTTTATTTCTTTAAAATAGAAGGGTATTTGTAGACATAAAGGATGTAGTTAATTCTACAGCTTCACCAAGAACCAGCAAATGTTTCCCAAAGTAAGTTTTGAGAATGTTAGCATTAAAAAACCCAACCATTTCAAAAGCAGTAGAAATTAATTACTACAAAATGTGTAAAGTTTTGAATACCCAATCATTCAACCCCTTTCATTAGCACAAATTAAAATGTGAAGATTTACTTTGTCATTCCAGTAACATGCTGTTTTGGTCAATTTCTTGTTTTTTCTGTGGAAACACCACCCTGACCTTCAAAAATATTTATGGAGGTTTATTCTGGTAAACTGGTTTGTGTAAGTGCTGGAAGCACACAGTATTTTTTCCCTGTTTAGTTGGTCACTCCAGAATGGACCACCAGTTCCAAAGGAATCTGATCAAGAGCTAATTAAGGTAACATGTCTCATTTACAGGTCACTGCAACTAAAATTGTTTATTAACTGTAATTTCTCTGGTTTTGCTAAATGTTAAGATGCTGCCTTGCATCTCACTATATTTGTGCTTTTCACAAAGACCTCTAAGAATCGTGAGAGTACAAGAAAATTCCAGCTTTTATTAAAAAGCACTGCTGGTGCAAAAGGTTTGACAATACCAACTGGAGCCATTTTAATGCAGAAAAAACTAAAAGAAGTTTAATACATTATTGAAAGCCTTTTACAATTTTCAACCTAATATATTTATTTTTTATGGACTTAATTCAAAACCTTTTTACTCTTGGGCTTTTGCAGTGAGCATTTTTATATTTTGATAATTAAAATATTATCGCTCTGTGGCTAGAAGACGTGTTCAGCAGACTTTGAAGGATATTATTTACATATGATTTGGCTTTGATAGTCTTATTTTTTTGAGTAACATTTTACTGACAAGTAGTTCAATTGGCATCTATGAGTATTTTTCAATATGATAATGTGAGGAAAGGTAGCAAATCTGTCCCGTAGGTTAATGTGACACAAACCATAGTTACTGAAGGTATATTAATGATTTCCAGTTTGAAAAAAGTGTTTTGTTCTGTTTTGTAAATCCATCTCTGAAGCCCACATGAAAACATTTTGCACTTTGGTATTTCTGTTGCAGAGACTCAGAGTTAAAGGGATTACTGAAATGTTTTTTTACTGTTAATTTTCCCAAGTTTAGATTCATGTTAGAGGATGTGTTAACTGGAAGCGTGATCAAACCCTTAATACACGTTACCTTTTTATTCTCCCTCTTCTTGCACTGTTTCCATCAGGGTTTTGTATCTGCTTTGCTAGTGTTCATTATCCTCTGGAGCAGTCTTAGTTTGAAGTTGGTTTTCTTGATGATTGTTATGGAGATCTTCAGGAAAAGGATGTGCATTTACAACAAATCTAAGAACAAATTGCAGTGTTTAGTTTCATTTTTTAGTCTGGGTTTTGTTAGGAGTCTGAAAACAAAGAGCAGTACCATGGCATGAGCAGAAGGACCAGGAGCACTGCAGTTCAGTCCTCCTAAACTAATCAGATGACTGTGGGTTTTAGCACACCAAAGCCGGGTGACTTCTCCTGACTACCCCATGTGCAGGATCTTCTCCAGGTGATACTCCTGCACATCACCCGTGAGGGGCAGTGGCACTACCCTGTGCCATTGGCTTTTCTCAGCCTCATCCCTGAGCAGCAAGCATTGCTTTCTTTCCAGAGCCTGTAAACACCATAGTTCAGTTCAGAGTGCTTCCTTATCTCTTTAACCTATTCCCATCTAACAAACGTGCATGGCTCATTTCCCTGGGCTCCACCTCTGCAAGGCAAACCAAACCCCTGGCAGGTGGCTAAGAGTCAGCTTTGCCTGTGCTATGCCACACAAAACCAGCAGCACTGACAGAGGCTTCTCCCATCCCAGACTGTCAAAATGCTCTTTAAAGTCATCTAAGTTCAACTGTAAAACATCTGGGGAGAGAGACTCTGGCATTTTCAGGAATCCACGCTGATCTGAAGGTGGGCTGCTCAGCTCCACACAAGGATGAAGGCAGAGACATGTTGCTAAACAGAGGCTATTTTGCAACAGAACAGGATAAGTCTTCCAACAAAATGGGATGCATATTGGAAAATATGCAAGGATGCAAAATGAGAAAGAGGCCCAGGAGAGTTCATAAACAATGGACCTATCCCAAGAAACCCAAAGCTGGGATACACATGAGATATCTCAGCTGCTAACATAGACTCCAAGGAAACAAAGGGCACCCCGGGCTCATTTTGCTTCCTCTGTCCTTTGGTTCACCAAGGGGGAAGCAAAAGGATGATGGGATTCCAGTGATTCATACCAAAGTGGTGTAAGTGACACCTGCTGGATGCCTGACAACCAGAGCACAGCCTTCCTCCTTGCTGTGGGAGCAAGGGTGGCATTGGGTCACCGTGGGTCACACTGAGCCTCCACACAGCCCCAGCCTCACAGAGTCATAGAACACCCTGAGCTGGAAAGGACCCACAAGGATCACCACAGTCCAGCTCCTGGCTTGGGAATGTCATCTGTTTACATCCACCTAGTGTTGCTGAGATAGGAGAACCTTTTGACTCCATCCCTTCACCCTGATTCCCCATTGCTGCATTCAATGGTGGCTCTATGGATTTTTTTTAGACATTTCATGGCTCTAACTGCCCTGCAGGTTATTAATTCATTAGGGGACACCGGGAGGCACTAAAAACAGTTGGTGCTGAAGACTTAGCACCTCCACTGTAGATCTTTGGGGCGATTTCTTTGGCTTAGCTCTTCTCTGGAGCGAGGACCCATCAGCAGCTGGAGGGTGCTGGGAGTGGGGGCTCGAACCACATCATCTTCCAATCCTGTTTCATCTGCAAGGACACCCGGCTGAGCCTCCTGCGACCCCCGTGCAACACAGAGAGCAGCAACTGAGGCGACCGAACTTTGCATCTGGAGGGCACCCTGGATCCAAAAGCCACCTTCAGTGTGGACAGACTCAGTCACCAAGCCTGACCTGAGCCAAGACTGCAAGGTTTGTCCATGCTGGAGCATGTATTTTAGAAGGTCAAAGTGGGAAAGACCATTCCTCAGGTAATCAGTTTTAATGCTGGAATATTAGACATGGCTGTAAATCAGGTTCTCTCATACTGTGGGAAATTCTAGCATTTTAAAGTATTTTCTCTCCATGGAGAATTAACGTTGTAATTTTAAAATGCTGTTCTTGCAACTGATTCTTTTTTTTAACCAGTCTTACAGGTCATCAGCAACAGCTGACAGCAAACAATGCCTGCATTATACAGACACTGTGATTGACAATGGAGGTAGTGATTCCTATTTTATATTTTTATATCATTAAGGTCATCAGAAACTTCATGGCACATGAAATATTTCACACTCTTGGCAGCATGAAGATTCTCTGCTGTTATAACGAAAGGATTTTCCATTAATTTAGTATTTACTCAGTACTATGTAGCAAATGTACTTAACAGTTTGAAAATTAAAATGAAAATAGATTTAAATGATTTTTCATGCTATAATGTGATAGTAGTGGAATAATATAAAATGAAAATGCATAAATTAACATAAGAAAATATATTTCAGAACAATTTTATAAAACAAACTTTCAAAATATATTGCTCTAGGGATTTCTGTAAGCAACTATATATTTTTCTGTCAAAAGCCCAAACACTTCCATCCGAAGAGGTTTTTTTTCAACAAGAAGCTGTTTTAAAAATGTCTTGCCTACTCTACTAATTATCCTCACTGTGAAAAATTCAGGCCTTGTATTAATACTTTTATTTAATTAATTATGAATTAGTTAGCTTGACCTTCTAGTGCTAAATCCTGCTATGCCTCTGTCTAACAAATTAAAGAACCTTCCATCTTCTGAAGGTGTCTCTCCTAACTGCTTTCAGAGGGTGACCAAGTCACCTTCCAATTTTCCCTCCTGAAGCCGAATAGATCGAGCTTCTTAATTCTCACTGTATGACAGGTTTTACAGCTCATGGGTTGTTCATGAAGCTCTTATCTGAATAATTTACAGTTCTTTGGTGGTTTATTTTGAAAATGTAGACACCAGAAGTGGACACAGTATGAATCTGTTATGGTCTTGAGATGCCAAGACCATCCTCATCCTGCTAGGTAATGTTTTCTTGCCAATAGATCCAGAAATGGCATAGCTCTGATAGAGCAGATTACACCAAAAATCCATGCTTAGTTTTTATTATCTGTCACATCTCCTCCATCCTCCTCAGAGCCACTGCTTCCCATGACAGCAGCCTGTGACCTTCATTTTCTGCTCTGAGATATACAGTCTTGCATTTGGCTATATTAAAATCACATATTGTTCAAATGAGCAGAGCCTGCCAAGTGATCCAGATTGCTCAGTATAACTGACCTACTCCCATCATTATTTATCACTCCACCAATTTTTATGTCAAGTAGAAATCATTACCGGCATTGATTTCATATTTTCTTCTGAGTCACCACAAAGATATTGCATGGTATGGACCAAGAACTGATCTCTGGACAATACGTCTCCAAAATTTCTCTGGCAGTGGATGATTCCCCAGTGAATTTGTCAGAACCACTAATTAGTCAGCTTTTAATTCATTTAACACGTGTAATTCCGATTCCACCTCAAGCTAATTTTTAACTAAGAAAGTGACAGGGTGCCAAGTGAAGTGCTAGCCCGGCACCCAAACGCACTGTGACAGCGGCTGCCTCCACACCGCTCTGTTTTTCCCTCTCTCGCAAACCAACTCACACTCCCAATGACGTTCCCCGTTGAGCACCCATCCTCCGGGATTACTGGGGTCGTGGATTTGGGCACTTCGTACCGCGCCGTGCGAAGCGGCCCCCGGAGCTGGTGCGGCCCCGCCGGGCTCGGCCGGGGCTGCCCCCGCGNGGGCGCAGCGCAGCGCAGCGCCGCGGCGGGCGGGGGCCGGGCTGCGTCCCCGCCTGTAATTACTCCCCAGACAAATCTCTGCAAACAGAGGAGCGGGGAAATCTCTGCCCATATTGCAAGGGGCTGCGGCCCCCACCCGCCGAATAATTTTGAGACTCAAATCCCAGCAAAGACCTGCTACAAATTGCTGCAAATTAAGCTGATTTTGCCCCGAATGAGGGATTTTCTGCTGCAGATCAGCCCTTCCCGGAGCTGATGAGGTGGGGATTAGAGAAGGGACTGAAATCAAAGGGACAGGATGGTGCGGGAGGGGGGAGCCCGAGAGGGGAGCCCAGCAGTGAAAGTCCTGGAGCATTAACACTTATTGATTTCTACTTTGCTGACATTTTATTCTATTACCAAGTTTACGATTAGCCTAAACTAGGATCCATGACAGCCAAGGCAGGGTGCGGAGGCCCCGAGGGGTGAGGGGCACTCACTTCTTGGGTTTGCACCCCGCCAGCCCCGCAAGCGTCTGCTCTGAGCAAATGCCACCTTCCAGGGGCTGCCCTGGCTCCTGGCACTGGAAGGGTTGTGAAGTGAATTGAATTTGCGACTCTGGGCAGGCTGCACTCTCTGTTTGCTTACCAAGAAGTTGCTGGTGATTTTGAGGAGAGGGAGCTTTCTCCAAATTCTATATCCTTTTAAACACCCAAGTCTTTAATATTACGTGTGATGGGGATAGTCAGCTCACCCCCTTTTCAATATCCGTCTGTCCATCTCTCCATCCCTTCTTCTCTCCCTCTCCCTTCCCTCTGGATCCTCATTTCCATCTGTTTAAACAGCAACAGCAATGTATGTTGCAGGTATTTCAAATTGCACCATTAAAGATTTTATGTTGTGGATGTTAAAATTAAAAAGATATATGTGCAAATAGTCACTATAAATTTAATCAACTTGATTTAATACTAATAGGAAACAGCAAATGGAATTTATGACTCAAAAAGAAGTGAATTTTTTTAAATAAATACAAGTACTTTGTGAAAAACAGAAAAAAAATCCCAATCTGAAGAGTTTATTAGAGTCTAATCCCCCAACAACAACCGAAACCGGGGCTGCCCACCCAATAATCCTGGCTGCCATTAAAATATTAAAGATAAATCTAATCGTCTCTTTATCCAAAATAAGCGACTTTTATGTGGAGAGAAAATGTCTAACCCTTTGGGAAGAGAATTACTCCTAATGCATCAAATGGAATTCAGTCAGGATGGCAAAACTAGGTTTAAAAGCAAATGAGATGGTAATAGAGATAAAGGCCAGTATAACAAATTAAAAATACTCATTTACACGAATTAAAATCACTCCTAAAAGGGTTCTGAGTAAGAAGGCCACTGGATGGTCTTGGCCCTTCTTGGTATGCATGGGTTTTTGCAGCCTCTCAGGACACAGGGCAAGGCAGGATGTGGTGCTGAGTATCTGGGGGAGAAGTTCTGTTCCTGACCCCATCTCTCTGAGGCAGTTTTTACCCATGTCCTGCAATGGCCCCAGACTCATGTGCAGCGTGAGTTACACCAGTCCACAGCCTCCAAACAATTGCTTCTGGCCCCAGCATTCCTTCCCCAGCTGATGCCATGTGCCCAGGATGTCTCTACAGATTCCCCTGTGCTCCAGGGTTTGTAACACATTGTGGAAGCTCCCAGTGGCACCAACTTCATACTGGGCATTACAGGGTGCCTAGCCTGAGACTTGGATGAAGTCTGTCCGTGGGAGCACTCTGTTGAGGATGAGAGTCCCCAGGGAGCTCACCCAGCTGGGACCTGGAAACGGAGCTTGCTGCATGCCAGGAGGAGCTGCACCTGAGTGGTGGTTGAGCACAGTACCCTGTGCAGAGGTCTGGGAGCTGGGAGTTTCCTCTCCTTTCCTGCTACCTGAGGAGCTTAAAAGGAGTGGAGCAAGGCAGAGAGGAAACCTGTTGGCACTGCTGTCTTCCCAAGCCCTGTGCCTGGACAGACCCAGTGTCCCAGCCACAGCACCCCTTCCCTTCCCACAGCTTCACATCCTGCACGTGGAAACAGCTTCCAGGCACAATCTGTGCTCTGGACCTGCAGGAGGGTCAGGCCCCCATGGCAAGGGCATGGGTGTGGGCAAGGACATCACCACAGCTGCTGATGGGTGCTGGGGTGGGGGCTGCTGCAGCATCTCGCCTCCTCACACATCCCCATAGGCACTGGTGTGGTGAAGAAGGTTGTAGCTGGTCCCACTACCTAGTTAGATCATTTTGAGATTGTCTGTGTGCCCCACTTTTGGAAACCCAAACTAATCTGTGGGTGCACTGAAGGAAAAATCCCAGTGGAATGCTTCTTCCAAGATACAGCCCATGGCACACTCACAGGCAAGGTGCCATTTGCAATGGGTTATAGGCAAGCACGTTTGCCAAAACCGGGAAGATGCTGAGTTCCCTCACAACCAACTTCATGAAAGACATCTGGTAAATCGACAGAGCACACCTTTACCTGCTCAGACTTCTCCTTCCATGCGTGAAACACAAACATGTTTCCAAAGAGAGAAACAGTGAAATTGGAAATGTCCTCACTAGCAATATGTGGCATGAGTAAGAGCAGTTCTTTACAGCATCAGAGCTTCAGGCTGCGTAGATTCCCTAGCATCATTTTAGGTTCACTTTGCAATTTTAAGATTATTGATGCAATTTTATAGGCAAAATAATTTTTTCTTTAGTTAATGATTAGGATCTGGAAAACAAGATTTCTTCCTCTGGCAAAAAAACCACTTGTCTTCCCAAATTTGATTGTTAGACTTCACCTGTAGTGGAAGACTTCTGTCTTCTGAATGGCAGTAGAATCAGTGATGTTCTTGGCATCTTGGCTTCTTATTTGTACAGACACAGCAATTTCAGCTCACAAGGACCTTGGCAGGCCCTCTAGTCCTTCCCCCACCTGTAAGTGGGATCCACCATATGCAAACCAATCTTGTGAGATGTGTGTAACCTGTCCTTAAACCTACCCAGTGAAGTTTCTCCAAGATAGGCATCCTATCCTAATGCCTACCCTAAAGAGGATCAGCATCCTGTCCTAACACTTTCCTAACTGTTAAAGAGTTTCTCCTACTGCCTTGCTACAGGCAAAACCATCTGCCATAATGCTTCTGGTGTGTCTGCTATGCTCAGTAGATATAGTGGACAATTTTGGAAGACCACCACTGCTACATTTTTTAAAATGTATTTGAAGACTTGTTGGCATCTCACTTCAGTCATCTTTGCTCTAGACCAAGGAAATGTATGCTTTCTAGATATCTCATTATTTTTCTGCCATCCCTCACCAATCAACCCAGATCAGTCCTGAAGCTCAGTATGCAGAACGGGCAGAGCAGAGTGTAACCCGGGCTGTGGACTGGCTAGAAAGCTGCTTTAGATACTTTATCTTGTATATTGTCCCCAGGACAGGTACTCATCTAGGGGCAGTAGCTGAATCTAGTAATATTTTCCTATATATTTATTTTCCTTAAAGACTCCATAGCTTGTAATAAAACTAGATCTCCTTGGGATTTCCCCCCAACACAAACACACACTTTTCTTTTAACAAGGCAGAGTGTTTTGTTATCTGATGATGGAAAGGACATCAAATTCTTTCCTGAATATCCTCTTTCACACAAACCAAGAAAAGGGAGCATCTAATATAGTTAAAGGAAAATGCCTCAGACAAAACCCTTTGACACAATGTATAATTTACCTGAAGTACTCACGTGCCATTATTTAGAAGTGAGCAGGACATCCTCAGCCAAAAGTGAATATTATGATTAAATGGTTAATGAGGTGGCCAACAGTCATAGTGAATCAAGCAAATATTTATATACATTTATGGTAGCTTCATTTAGGATGTCCAGGTCAAACATCATTACTTTCCTATGCCACACTTTAGCTGACTTTATATCTGCTGAACAGACCTTAGTCCACATGGTAAAGCCCATGTCTTGCTGCTCTGTTACTTTCTAATGAATCAACACTGGAACTCTTGAAACTGGTTGAGGAAAAATAAGCTCAGTTGATACAGAAGAGTTAAAATCATGTCTACATTATGGGCCTAGCTTGCAATAAAAATCACTTCTAGTAAGCTTCTTTAAAAAGGAGATAGAAATATTTATCCATTGAATAATATTCTCTTCTATTTTAGGGATTGGAAAACAGTGGCAATAAACCTCTGGTGTTGCCCCATCCAGCACTGCCCAGAGAGAGGAAGTGAACCAGATGTGATGAGCCACTGATATGCAGTACCCACTCCAGACTGGCCCAAAGGGTTAAGTTTTTCTCCTCTGATTTACAGGCAACTGGAAGTTACTGATATATTCAGCTAACAGCAAGTTTTGATATCCAGCCTTCAACTGCTCAGCAGCCCCATGCAGAAAAGGTGTTGTTTAAACCCCTTGTCCTAAGCAGGGCAGAGCTGCCCAATGCCTCAAGCTGGAAAGTGCCAGTGAAAAGGTGTCCTGAGTTACCTGGCCTTGCCACAGGAAACTGCAGGACAGACGAACTGCCTGTGTTGCGGTGTGGTTGAGTCCTAGCAGCTGGAAGTTCCATGTGGCATGAATGGAGGTGCTCAGCCAGAGAGAAAATAGGAGAAATACGGATGCATCTGTGTCAGGAGAGAAAGAGAGGTATAATGGAAAAAAAGGAAAATGTCAGAAGTGCTAAGCAAAGTGAAATTCTAGCTCTGTTAAATGTCAGTGACCAAGGTCCTGCTGTCTTCAGTAGGATGAAGATTTTACCCAGGGGTTAAGAGGTGCAGCTCGAAACTACCAGGATGATTCAGAACAGGCAAAAACGGAGAGGTCTGCTCAGGGCTGCAGTAACTCAGCCAGCAGCTGCCAACTGGGAGCATTTGGCCATGGGCATGACAGGTGCCATAATCTCCTGTCATCATGTACTTTGTATCTTTGATTATTTAGAGATCAATATACTGACATGTAAAGAAAAAGATATGTTCAATAGGACACTGTTGATATCAGAAGCTTCTTATATGAGAAGGCTTTTATATAGGTAGAACATCCCTATCAGACACCGTGAGCTCCATGGAGTTCAAGATTTTAGAGCCTGAAGGGAACATTACAACCTTCTAGCCTGAACTTTGAGATAAAATAGGCTACAAAACCAAATAATATCTGCATCAGGCCAATAGCTTCTGGGTGAGTTATAGATCATCTTTTAAAAACTTTCAGCCTTGATTTGAAGACTTTTTGTGATAGACAGAATTTACAACATCTGTGGGCAGGTAGCTCTGGTCAGTCTTCGTGTCTCAGCAGTTTTTATTAGTACAGAAATTGTCTCTTCTTGTCATATTAGCATTATCATGTCCTATATCCATCTACAGTGCAACGTATGGTGGAAGGATAATGTAAAAATGTCCAGTGACTGTGACTTCAGTAGATCACCAATGTTCCCCAATGTTTAAGAACACAGCTAAAATAAAAACATACTGAGAGAGACTTTTATTCAAAGTATTTTTCCATATATAGGTTTTGAAAGGAGACAGGCAGGAGCTGCATGCACTTCCACTGCAGAGGAGACCAAGATAACTGATGCAGTGCTGGAAGAACCCAAAAACCATTGTAGAGGAGATGGAAGAGCACAGGGAGATCAGGTCTGACCTATCTGTTTGAATCATCAGAGAATCATAGAATGTTTTGGGTTGAAAGGGACCTTAAAGATCATCTAGTTCCACCCCCCCTGCCATGAGCAGGGATGCCACCCACTAGATCAGGTTGCTTCAAGCCCCATCCAACCTGGCCTTGAACACTTCCAAGGATGGGGCATCCATAACTTCTCTGCAACCTGCTCAGTGCCTCACTACCCCCTGAGTAAAGAATTTCTTCCTAGCATCTAATCTAAATCTCTCGTCATTCAATTTAAAACCATTCCCCCTCTGTCCTCTCACTGTCTACCCATGTAAAAAATTGCTCTCCATTTTTTATAAGGCATTTTTATCCCCTGAGGTCTGTCTAGACGAATACAGCTTTGAACCTAGTGCTGACAGAGACAACACACATGCTTCTGTAATAGAAATGGTGAAGCAGTGACACTTCTTTAGAGACTAAGGGGGCAACAACAAACTTTGC